>OZ002741.1:269973919-270370633 GCA_963924295.1 Dioctria rufipes | reverse complement strand
AGGTCATTTGGGTCAAAAAAGTTTAGATACTTTTATATCGAACTCCGCTTGGTTTTCGAGTAAATCGATAATATCGATTTTCGAGATTTTGCATACCTTGTCAGAGTAATTTCGTTATAACTTATTGTAATTAAATGGATTGTGACGTTCAAACTTTTCTTTAAAAAGATCACATATTGGCCCTTTCTAAAAATGTATAATAAGTTATAATTGTGCTTTCAATTATTAAAAAAAAAAAACAGTTATCTCTAGAATTTTTTATTTCACCAAAATTTTTGTCGCGCTTCAGTGTACATTTATTCGAAATATCACCATTACACGAACTTGGCAAAACTTTGAAAAAATTTGCGAATTATGTCCCCTTTTCAAAATGACCTCTCTAAGTGCTATCAACAATAACAATCAAAAGTTATAAGCAAAAATTTGGAAGATGTACCCATCGAGGAAATCTTCAGTTTGTTCATAGGATTCTATCTCCTGCTACAGTGTTTAACCTACTACAACCATTTATATGTCATTGTACAGGAATCTGAACTGGCTATTAGATAGGGTACTTTTCGATTTTGAATTTCGTAAATGGAGGGGGTAATTTCGAAAAAACACTTTTTTACCAAACTTGATATTTACGTAGATTTCGTTATTCCGCATCTTCATTTTTTCGGGAGGGGCAAGCTCTGGGAGGGACGGGAGTTCAAAGTTTCAACTTTAAGCGGCTATATTTTCTCAACCAAGCATTGTTCTAGCAAGTAAGCTAAATTCATAAATTGAAAAGACATTTTTGGTGGTTTTTATTCAAATATAGCCGCTTAAAATTGAAACTTTGAACCCCCGCCCCTCCCAGAGCGTGCCCCTCCCGAAAAAATGAAGATGCGGAATAACGAAATCTACGTAAATATCAATTTTGGTAAAAAAGTGTTTTTTCGAAATTACCCCCTCCATTTACAAAATTCAAAATCGAAAAGTACCCTATCTAATAGCCAGTTCAGATTCCTGTACAATGACATATAAATGGTTGTAGTAGGTTAAACACTGTAGGAGGAGATAGATCCTCGATGGGTACATCTTCCAAATGTTTGCTTATAACTTTTGATTGTTATTGTTGATAGCACTTAGAGAGGTCATTTTGAAAAGGGGACATAATTCGCAAATTTCTTCATGGTTTTTCCAAGTTCGTGCAATGGTGATATTTCGAATAAATGTACACTGAAGCGCGACAAAAATTTTGGTGAAATAAAAAATTCTAGAGATAACTGTTTTTTTTTTTTAAATAATTGAAGGCACAATTATAACTTATTATACATTTTTAGAAAGGCCAATATGTGTTCTTTTAAAGAAAAGTTTGAACGTCACAATCCATTAATTACAATAAGTTATAACGAAATTACTCTGACAAGGTATGCAAAATCTCGAAAATCGTATTATCGATTTACTCGAAAACCAAGCGGAGTTCGATATAAAAGTATCTAGACTTTTTTGATCCAAATGACCTCTACTTTCATCCCCTTAAAGGATTAAAGACATTTACGGAACACCCTGTATATAAAAAACAATAAGATACTTTTATTCTTAAATATCATATAATTGGTATTATTTTGAAATGACTTTTGCCACCAAATATTACACGTATCTTTTCTTTTCAAGTTTATCCAACAGAAATTTATATAGTTTTTTGGGTCAGTAACATTAATAGCTGCATTATAAACTATTTATCTGACATTACCTCGTCAACATAATCATTGCATAAATTCATGCATTCAAAACTTTCCGAATATGGAATACCAATAAAATTATTGTTGAAAGAAAATTACGAATCCTTAACCACCATTTGAAAACAGTGCAGTTATATGAACACAAGATGCGGAAAAATACTCAATTCGTAACGCTCTAATCGCTAACTAGTTTTGTCAGTAGATGTCTTAGCCGAATCTTAAAAATTTGCTTGAAAGATTCGAAATTCGAAAGTAACTCAGCATAAAATAAGTCTTGTAGAAGCAGTATTAATCCTATATATGCTCTAAGAAGCACTTAGGTGTATAGCAAGAGTCAACAAAGTTATGTCCTCGGGGCCCATCTTGTACACCATTATTTATGTTAAGTCTGTATTCTCCCGCTACAGAAACAAAAAAAAACAAAATGTAACTGTTCTTTTTATACGCCAGGATATTTTAACCTTAGAAATGATATCCGCTTCATAAAGGACACCATTTCCGTCTGATTTGCAAGTAAGTACAAGAAAAAATAACCTCTTAAAAACCCGGTAAATGACCTTTAAATAAAAAGAAAGGAACAAAACTCAATAATACCATGTTTTGCCGAAATTCATAAAGGTCATTGCTTTGATTTTCTGCTTACTCTGATTTAGTGCGTATAGCAACAGCCATTGCGAGTATTTACATGTGCGATTCGTATTATAACTTGTTTGTACTTACTTTGACTTTTAACATTTTTATTCCTTTTGGCTCTATATGACATTTACGTATATTAGCAAATAAATTAAATATTAGTAAAAGGTTAAACAGACCGAAAGGTTATACACAGCACTATAGGCGTATACTTACTCTCATAAATACGAAAATAACGTTACATTTGACTTCCAGTGTTCTCTTTTATCAAGAATTAATCGCTTTCACAATCAAGTGATGCGAAAGTTCTAAACCTTTCGAGAACATTTAAATTTTCTTTACATTCTGCATGGGTGTAGAAATGATTGTGCCCTTAAGATTCAGTTTTAACATATTCCCTTCCACTTGCTGTATATTAATTTTTCTTTGTATTTTGACAAATTAATTATTCTAAAAGAATGTCAACCATGTGATTTGCCGTTCCCGGAGATAACATGAAAAAAGACCCTAAAATATGCGCCCTCTCTAACCCTCTCTAGTACTTCGCCTATTAAAATATATCCATGAGTATAGGATTGAATTAAAAAACCGCTCAAGGGTAATATACCGTAGAAAAAGGCTTGAATTTTGATACCCGGCGCTTCGTTTGTACCCTCTTCATCGTGAATCCCATTTTTTCCGTCGCATTCTCCCCTTATTTAGTTCTATGCCTTTTGTCATTTTGCAGCGGAAAGTCCACAAGGAAAACGCAGAGTAGAAAAAATTTTAAGGAAAATCTTATGACAGCCGGAAATACAAGTCAAGTGGAAAAGGTGGTAGACGTTTGGTTTTTGAATGAGGAGGGTTTATTCACTGAAATAAATACCCTGGGTACTATAGCATACCAATGAGGTTGACTTACAATGGATGCTACCTACCTACATAGGTATTCTGGAAAGAAAGCAAGAAAAAACCACAAATAATCTCCATGGGCGCGGTGGAATTAGTCTGATGAAATAAAGGTTGCTTTCCAACTGTGTCGACCAATTTTCTTGGGATTTTTATTCCATTCCACAACCATTAAATAAGAGCACCCAGGAATTCATCCTTGTCCCCAGACCACAGTTCTCATATGAATATTATTGTAGACATGAAATGTTTCACATTAAATTATCTGCCTGGAAAAATCCGAAAAGAATTTTAAATATTTGAAGGATTTCGGAAGGGACTCAAAATGAATGAACTCTGGATTTATTAAGTGAACATTTGAGTAAAGCAAATACCGTGCTCCACCGGAAGTGGTTATGCTTGGCAGTGTAGTTGGGTTGCCGGTCTGCTGCATATTAATAAGTATCGGAAAGGGAAAAAAAAAACAAAAAAAAACTAAACGGGTCAACGAAATATTTAAAGCTTAGAACTTTTAAGGATTATGTGCTCGTTTTTTTTTTTAAGGAGCTAAATTCTCCGTTTTATAGAAATATTTTCCGAAAGGTTTTCTGTAGCTGAGTGGCAGTTCATGACGGTAACTGAAAAGCCCAATTCGCAATGAAAATGGGAGAAAATTTCAAATTTTGATGAATTTTAGGGGAATAGAAACATTCTTATTAGAATATTCGTGATATATGTATGTATCTTACCCTCAAGCGGGTTCCTGTTGGACTTTCAATATTTATGGGTCACATTTTTTTTTTTTTATGTAATATGTTGGACGATCAACCATAGGCTACATACATATGTATACACTATTATTGAAAAAAAAATTTAGCAAAAGAAAATATTTCAAAAATTGTTTGTATACGGTAAGAAATGGCACCAGGGTTTAATATAGAGAAAACTTATTATCTTAATTTTTATATTTCCTCTTTTATTTTTTATCATGTTCTGTAGCGTTCCTGGATTATACGATATTAGATTTTCAATTAAACTTGACGGAATTTTGCTCCCAGCCTTCTTTCTCTAAAGCTGTTAAAAGTTTGTGGATATTTCGAACATCAGTTTGGTGAATTTTCCTACTGATGCCTTCTCATAAATTTTCGATAGGGTTCAAATCCGAACTTTGAGCTGATCATTTATTGAAAATTGTTGTGTTCTTGAAACCAGGTTTTAGTCTTCCGTGATATATGACATGGTGCATTACCATTTTGAAATATGTATTCGGTTCTATTCTGAATATGTTCTAAGGTTGTGTAAATGTCAGCATTTATATTAATGCCCTAAACCATTTTAAAATTTCACGAAACTCTTGCTGCTGATTTCATTTTCTTATTTTGTTTTGTTTTTTTTTTTTATGCGTAGTGCATTTAACTTCATAGTCTACCCTGGACTGATTCTCTTTGATTGCCTCTGTATCTTGATCGACTTAAAGTTATTTCCATGGAATCTTTCGAGGTCAGATGTAATCCAGAATTGTTTTTGCTTTTGACTATTTTACAATTAAAGAAACATGACTTTTTCTACATTTCTTACCACCTTACATAGTATGTTATGCACGAACCTATTACATCATTGGAACGAAATACTTACTCCAAAGAGCTAGTATACGCTGATGAAACATCCTGCTCGCCACGTACTTCTTGTGAAATGTTTTCCAGGCACTTTGCATCAGTTTTTAAAAATAGCAATGCCATCATCATATGGCCGGTGTCTGGTTCTAATAGCGGTTCGGAAGGCATTTCTCTATCTTATGTATCGTCTCATGAAGTTCTAAACATATTGGAATTGCTTGACTGTAGCAAGAACCCCGGACTAAACAAAATTCCTAATAGCTTTTATAAACAATTCTCACATACGTAAGCTAAACCTATTAGTCAATTATTTAATCTGTCCACTAATAACAGCACCTTCCCTAAATCCTTGAAGAATTACATTGTTACTCCGATTTTCAAGTCTGGTGGCCCTAGATGCGCTGTTAATTATCGCTCCATTTCCATATCGAGTAGCATAGCACTTATATTTGAAAAGATTGCTTATTGTCAACTATTCCTAACTAAAAACTTTATCAGTGTATAGCAACACGGTTTTTCCCCGGTAGATCATGATCGTGTATTGGTCCAAATGGAACAAGTGGACTTCACAAATGGAACAAGTGGACTTCAGTAATAGTACTATTGCGTGGTTCCCATCGTATCTCTCGAACAGAAAAAGTATTGTAGTTTTCAATGTTAAGCTGTTATCAGACCTGTTCGAAAAGCTGTTTAGCTGTTATCAGAGCTGTTTAAAAGCTGTTAAGCAGTTATCAGACCTATTAGAAAAGCTATTAAGCTGTTATCTGACCTGTTTGAAAGCTTTTGTTATCAGACCTGTTCGAAAAGCTGATGAGAATTACGCATCACACCACATTACTAATTGCCAATTAGCTAATATATTAACTATATATGAAAAGGTAAAATCATTAATATCTCGAAAACCAGAGCCCGTAGAGGATTTCTGTTGAAAATTTCATCCCCCCTAACACTCACACCACAACGATCTATAATCCATTGGCATGAACAAAAATATCCTACTATTAACTATAATTATTACTAATATTAGTTCAAAACCAAAAGCCTACATTTAGGCTCTCAAGAAAAATCATAGTAAAAAAGCCTACATTTAGGCACAGCACCCCCATGAGCAAAAAAAACTTGAATTATTATTAAAAAAAGTTAGTGTCATCCCCTGGTCAGCCAGACGGTAGGAAAGGAATTCCCCAGGCAGGCCCTGTGACGTATACCACTAGACGGAATCCCCCTCAGTGGCCCAGAACCCGGTCTAGAGCCAGCAAAATAGTTTGAATTTTCCGGACACTTTTTGTATGGAAAAAGTGGTCTCGTGCCCCCATAGCTACACTACTTAAGTGTATGTCCTCTATTGTAACGTTATTTATTTCTTTCGTGAGAAGTACTGTTGAATATGTCTGCCAAGTATGGAGGCCTTTCTATGCTTCATACTCAGCTCAAATCGAATCTGTTCAAAGAAAATTTACAAAGATTTTAATGTTTAAATTTAATAAGGTGTCCCCAGAATATCATGATAGACTAAGTATGCTTAATCTACCGACCCTAGCAATTCGAAGAATCGTTCTGGATGCTGTCTTTCTCTTCAAAGTTTTAAATTGTGATAACTGATGTCCTTGCCTTCTGTCCAAAATTAATTTTCATGTCCCTGCGCATCAATCGTAAAACTAAATCCCCAATTTTTAGATGCAAAAAGGAATATAATCTATATCTTAACAATGTTGACATTTTTCGCTCCTGCCTTTTGACATTCAACAGACAAGTACTCTATGAGATCGGACTAATTAGTTGAGTTTTCTCCCTTTTTATTAGCCATAATTTTTCTTCTCTTTCTTTTTTCTCTTTTTCTGTTTAATAATAACTTTTCTTTCATATTTGAATTCTTTGTCACTATAATAGCTTTAAGATTACGCAATTATTCCCACAGTATTTTTTAATGACTGAATTAGTACCTTTTATATTGTATCACTAAGTAATAATCTCCATATACATATGTATCACTTTTGTAGTGTTTAGCACTCGTATAAATAATGAAATATATAATTCATTTTCTTTGTATTACACTATAGTATTTTATAGCAATTAAAATGCAGTCGTTTTTCTTTTCCTCTCTTTATTTTGTATGAATAACTTTTTTCGGTAGTTAATAATTGGATCTGAAAAAATCTGTATATTAGCGCCTTAATTTAAAATTTAAATAAATAAATGTCTCTTTTTTAACGATTGCAATGATTGCATTTCCAATTATCTAAATCTTACTTAAAGAATCAACTCCGTTGAGGTTAGTTTTCTTAATCATTTTAATCTTAGTCAATAATTCAATTTTTTTTTTTTTAGTAATCAACCCTTGATGAATCTTAATAATAAATACATTTTTAATTAAAAAATTAAATAACATTTCATTTAAAACAAAAAATATATTATAAACAGTCCACGGTGAGAAGTGCATTTTTAGCATTAATTACGAAAGTATTATAACAATTACCTTTTAATATTTGGAATCTATTTTCAATGTTTCAGAGCCGTTTCAATTCGTAATTGATTTTTTAGTTGCTTTTTTATTAACATTTGATTTCATATCTATGTTTTCCGATTACATACTTTTCACTACTACTCGGGTTTTAAGTTTTTTCTTACTGCGAAGGGCTACTAGCAATTTTCTATTCCACATGAAAATTTGGATTGGTAAAGCCAAGTGCGTTTCAATTTCAATTAATATTCCTAAATACCTGTACATCAAAATATACAATCTTGTTTTTAATGTACCAAATACCTGCCATGCATATAAATGTATGTGTGCATGAAACAATTCTGATTAATTTACAAAATTATGAGAAAAAAATTATTATGTAACTAGAACAAAAAAACTTGAAGCACGTTAATTAAATAAATCAGATAGATAATATAAATATAAAGTACTATAAAGGGACTAGCAAAAACTTAGTACCTACTATAACGTAACAATTTACGACTAAATTTATAAATTATCTCATCCTGTTATCAAGGCTACCTACAAACTCATAACTTCCAAATACTTCTGGTCAAGCATGAATAATGAAGTTCATACAATGGACACAAACTTATATCTCCTGCCAGAAAGCGAAAGTCTACCCTCCTCCTGGTACATTCAAAACACAAATAAATGTGTGTACTCAAAATACAACAAAAGTTCTGAGAATAGCTCACTGTTGCATATATGTAACGGTCTTAAGAAACGTGACCAGACCAACGAGGATTTGTAAAAAAAAAACATTATTTTTTTCTTGGAAAATATTTTGCTCATATTACTCAATCTCACAAGAATATTTGCACGAATTATCACAAGAAATATGAAAAAATCAATTTTTACCTTTTACATGTCGCCATATTCAATTTTTATTTATATTCAAAAATCACTATCAAACAAAAATGTCCATTTTCTTCAAAGCAATAATGCTATTAATACAGATTTTTTTTTTATATATTTGTTACGCACCATTTTTCATAACATAATCGAACGCATAAGCACGTCATGCACGAATAGTCTATCAACTACGTATAAATAGAGGGGTTGCCAGCATTACATATTTGCAGCAGTGGGCAGTAATGGGTTAATGATCATGAATCGGAAATTAATTCCCCATTAAAAAGGTACGGCAGTGGTAACATGAAAACCATATTTTAAAGAGAGTAGACCACTTTGGGTTTTACAAAGAGAGGGTCCCTACTCGTCATCACCGATTTCATCCAAATTCACAGTATATGCTGGGCTTGACTAGAAATTAAGGTGACACAAGTTGGAACTCCAGATGAGCAAGAAAAACCGAAATAATGCATAATGTAGGTGAATTCGGGGTTAAGATTAATACTTTTCAGAAAACTTTGATAACTATCATCTTGCGAGTATAATCACAAGATTTAAGCCACTTTCTTTTCTTTAAAATTATTTATAATCTCTTGTCTTTTATATACAGAAACCCAGAACTCATTACCCCAATTAGTTTAGGAGCATTTTCCAATATAAGACTGCAAGATTTGCTAAATTACTTTTAACTTACATTAATTAGCAGCATAAACTGTAAAGCTACCACCTTTATCTCTCGGCCAAATTCCAATCGATTTTCAAAATTCATGTTGCTAAGTTCATTGTGAGTATTTTATGATTTTTTGAAAATACTACGAGATTCGTACAGCAGCGGGTTACAGAGTGGTAACCCGTGGTGGGTTACTTATATATTCTAATAATAATAAAAAAAATTAATTATATTCTACCATCTGTGTAGAATATTCGTACACAATCTCATAAAAATCGGATGATAAGTTTCTCATTTCCCGAATTCGGATGTTCTGAGGGAGGTGGGATAAATATTATCCAATTTGCAAAATTTCTTTTATTAGTATTTTGTAATTTTTTGAACATATTTTCTCTCTCCTTCTGATTAAGTTGCGAAATTTAATTTTCGACGGTCAAACTTCTGTCTGAAAAATACATTTCGAGCTGTTGAGTTACGAGTTTTTTGTTTTTTAATAGATTCGCTTTTCCTAAGAGATTATCTGTACAAAATTTCAACAAAATCGGATGTCATTTACCTATTTAAAAAAAAAAAAAGAAAATTAAATCTATAAAAATTTTGCATACCCACTTTTCACCATCTACCGGCGATCTTTAAAAATGCACGGAAATGCCACTTACAGAATCGAAAATCTACATAACTTCTCTATGGTTGGCATTTAACCCGAATAAATTTGGCACTTTCGTTCAAATTCTGTTGCAATTTAACCGCGACAACTCCCGCGAAAATTTGCAAATTTGAGCATTTTTCAAAGAGGCTTGAAAACCCCGGGCTACTCTACATTATGCATTATTTCGGTTTTCTTTTGTCATCTGGAGCTCCCACCTACGTCACTTGCATTTCTAGTTAAGCCCAACATATACTGTGAATTTGGACGAAATCGGTGATGATGAGTAGGGACACTCTCCTTTGTTCGACGCAATTGCCCGAAGCTAGGATATTGTCAAGATCACAATTCAATGATCTAATCATGAAATTAAGTATCCTAAGTGATAAGATACTGCAAAATAATGCTTCGGTGATCGCACTACCATCTTGGAGCATATTGTCAGTGTTAGAATTACATAAGTTTTGCTATAGAAAAATATATCATTGTAGGCTACATGTATATAATTACAAGACAAGTATAGTCGGAAAATTAATTTTATATTTATATAATCTACTAATAATTGAGCAACATGCAGAGTAATGTGAAATGCCTGATCAGAAGTCGAAAGTTGTCGCATATTTTCTAGATGTCGAAATTAATCTTCCTGGAATGGATACCACTCTGGTATACAAACAAGGGCATATATTTGTCAGATACAAAAGTCTACAAAAATTTGGTACCTAAACTACACATCGGAAACTAATTATGAAATCTTGAAGTGAGTTTAAAATCACCATGTAAAGTAAAATCTTATAATGTGGAAAGCCACATTACCTTCTTTTGAACGATTATTCATATTTCCTTAATGTTTTGTAAGCACATTCCAATTACATTTAATTTTCTACTACATCTGATCGATGCTATATCAGAAAAACTTGACATTTTTATATACAAATTCATGTAAAATGGATTTGTCGCTCTAATATCCGTAATTATATAGAACTGGGCAGTCTATAGCTATGCATAAATAATGCACTCTCACAAATAGAAATAGTCTAATAAAAATACGATTTCATAATTAGTTTCGCATCATTAATATTTTATACAGAATTTTATAAGAAATTGAAATGCGAGATATTTGGTATCCAAGAATATCGCAAATTCATGTCATAAGTTATTTGGCGTAAAATATTTTAGATATGTTTTAAGAATCACTATAAAATGATTAGATAGAAAAGAGACACAAATTTCATCAATAATGCTAATAAAATCACAACAAGTTATAGCAGTATTTGTTATAACCCCAAAAATTATTTCCACTTCTGACAAAATACTATTATATACCTAGGAAAATCACTACATGTACATAAAATGATTCTATAACATTAATAGATATATACTTGCTTGAAATAGTACCTATATGAATTTGGCAGTACACCACTCAAGTATCCTCATTAAATCTGCATTCATGCGACAAATGGCATTCTCTCATTAGTCTAATCGGCCTACTAATAAAATATTTACGTGTCATTAACAAAAAGATAGATATTGATATCTTTTACTATACTGCATAGGTCATTGATGTATATAAGCTGAAAGGAAGGCTACCAGTTAGGTAACATATTATGCATTCGACAGCTGATGAGGATAAATAAAACAATTTAACAGTTTTATATGATTGACGGTGTTAAAAATTTTTGAGAAATCAATCAATACAAGTCGATCTAACCCACACTTGTCAAAGGTACATCGTATGTCCATTGTAGATTTTAGCAGTGCTGCTTCAAAATGGCGTGCACGCGAAAAATCGTAATGCCAATAAAATGGACTAAAAGCATCAAGGTGATCAATCATTTTTAATGCCATTAATTCCTCTAAAACTCTAGCAAAAAACCAGAGTAAACCAACAACAAATTATTTATAATATTTGGACAATTCATATAACAGCAATTCCATACCAAAACGATCAAAATTTTCATTTTTTTGGACCCGACCCCCTCCAATTTCGCTGAACCTTTTGGAATTAGTTAAGTATTAAAAAATATTGGACCCGTATCTTGGATACAGGGGGACTAAAATTTTAATGTTTACACTGTGGACGTGTTTCTTAATTTACTGATTACTTGGAACCGAGTTATTCGATTCTTTTCTGTAATATCTCAAATTAAAGGTATTAAATGGGGCTTTCCAAAGAAATAAAAACAAAAATAAAAAAAATAAAAAGTATTGACGAAGAAAACACAATTTTTATTAATTTTGGATTTTGGACCCCCTCCGGAAGAGAAAGCCCCCCTTAAAATGCATATTTTTTTAAATGCCCAAATATCCATATCCATATCAAAAATTTTCTGATGTTCAGTTGATAATTTTTTTTTATTGTTTGTAGATACTCAATAAAATAAGCGTTTAAAAAATATTACAGTAATAGTTCTGTTTTATTATTTAAAAAATTTTATGATTTTATTTTTAGTGCAAAATAAGTACCTACTCTTTAACACTTCACTTCATTTACAGGTATAAAACTGTGGTAGGGCAGACCGGGTCTAGTAGACCCATTTTTCATAATTAATTTTATAAGAATGTTACTGTAAAGTTTTTGGGCATAATAAATACGTTTTTGTCTTGATTACTTCAATAGGTTTCTTAATAGTTCCTTTTATTTTATTCCCTATAAGGTTTGCAGGTATTATTTAACATTTTCAAAAAAGCTTCCCCGTGAGTCCATTTACCCCGTGCCAGGGGTCGATTGACTCAGTGGTCGGGGATATTTGACTATATCAATTTAAGAAAGTAATAAGCATGCAAAAAAAAACAAACTTTTGAAAAAAATAATCATTTATTACGAAATAATAAAAATTCAACATTTTTAAAATATTCTATATGTGGTGATGGTGCAGAGATCCTAAACCCATACTAGGTTTCGGATAAGAAAATATGTGATAATAGGGGTCTCTATGGTGCACGATTATCCATTTCCGAGTTAATGTCGAGTTTTGAGTTGAGATGGGGTTGCAATTGAACCAGGCCCATTTTTAAATAACAAAATTAAATTGGATTAATTAGCGCATTTGAGGTTAAATTTACGAATGATGAAATTTTGGTGATATGGGGGATATCAATGGATCTCAAGAACTTAGAATTTTTACAGATATTAAGTGTTGTGTTGATGATAGGTGGTGAGTTCTAATAATTTCCGAGTATTTTCATGTATCAGAGCTGGGCAAGTAGCAAAGAAAAAGTAATTAAGTACAAGTGCAAATACCGAAGGCGAAGCGTAAGTACAAGTACCGTATGTATGAAAAGTACTTGTAACTAAGTACTAAGTCTATACAAAGTACTGAGTACATTTTAAAGTACTTTGTTGTAATCATTGTACGTTGGCAGTAATATAATGAACTTTGTCGAGTTCAGTTAATAGATATTAATAAATAAATACCTTTCGAAAACTATAATATATATAGTAACCAGTGGTTACTATTTATAGTTCTCGACCCTGTAGGTATAGTAAAACTTTCACCTCTCATTACTACACTCATAAAAACTATTAGAGGTCCGCCCAGGCACACCCATTATCGCCTTCAATAATGCATAACAATTATAAGAAAAAAAAAATTGCCAGTAAATTTCTAATAAAAATTGAGGCCTTCCCTACATCAGGTCGAGGCATCGTTGATTTTATATTAGAGCGAGGTATTACTTACTTACCCTTGGTTATGTCCACTGATGTATATAATATGGACTGCTTACTATTCTATTTCACGTGGACACAATTGTTTGTGTCAGAAAGAGATCTTACACCGGTGCCAACATTAAAAAAAAATCATTGGCGGGAAGTTGAAAAAGTGTACACGCAGCTCGGAAGGTGATTTTAATAAAACATTTAGAACTTCTTCTGCGTATCTAATGAATATATTGTCTTTGATAAAACAGTTTTTATCAGTAATAACCCTAAATGATTAATTTAAAATCATGTATTTCGACGAATCCAATATTTTATTTGTTTTCAGCTCTCTCTCAATTGGTACTTGGTGCTTAGACCGAATGTGTCTGCAATATAGAAGTGAGCTCACTTTCTGTAGTGTATTTCTATGAACGTAGCCAGTCCATATTATACATATCAGTGATTATGTCATCAAGTCGAAGCATCGTCAATTTTATATTCTAGCGGGACGTTACTGGCTTTTGTTCTATTTGCCCAGCGGTCGAATATGCTCTAGTTTATTAGTAATTAGAGAGTCTGGAGATGAGTTGTTTGGGGTGCTGTGGAAGAAACTATGGGCCTTTCGGACGTTTCGCTTCAGCCACGGAGCTCTTCAGCCTTTTTCCTTAATTTAAGCTTCGTCATAAATAACCTCTTTACAGGCAGTTTCCATCACATCTTTAGATGTATTTGATCTTTTCGTTTTTCGGTTGTAGTTCCTCATCGTTCTGAATGTAAGAAAAGCATTAATATATATATACAAAATAAAACGAAACATGGGGTTAGTTGGCTCGTGAATCATCTAACCCCGCTACGCTGCGTGTCAATAAGCACCAACCCGCCATTTTCTTTTTGAAGCACTAAGAACAACAAGTCGTACCAATCAGAGGAAAATCAAGTTGGGAATGCTATTAACTAATGCATACACTTTCAATAAAAATCACTAAACAACCCAAAATCATGAGAGTGTGAGCTATAAGACAATTTAAATATCAAACAAAATTTTTACTCACGTGCTTGTAATTATTATTTTTTTTATAAATCCGCGAACGACGTGCATTAGCTTCGACCATTATTTCTACACTGAGACGGGTACCTTGACTGAATACACAGTCAAATTTAGACAGCTTCGATGCCGATGTGTGCTTAGTTAATCGCAATGTGTCTACATAACCCTATAGTCAACTAACATCGGTCTACGCTACTTTTGAGTACCAGCTATTGCCTTGGTATCTTAAGAATTTCATTACATTATAATTCAGTAAAGTTTCACTAGATTTATTATTCGTCATAAAATTGGAAATGTTTGCAAAGATTATTCAACTTAATTCTGTTTTTCACTATCATAAAATAACTCTAATATAACCCTCTTTCCTTTTTGTGCTGGCAATAGACCTCTTTAATCCCTTAGTCCTTCGATAAACGCATAAATTACATTTTGTGGGAATATCATAAAGATTCGTTTCTTGGAGTTGTAATTAATCAGAAGAGTTCAACTCAACTTCTGCATATGACATACATATTTCGTATGAGGTCATCCATTTTATGTATTGACCTATCAGAAAATATTATTTTCCCAGAGATTTAAATTTTACCTATCTAGCAGGCCAACTTTTAATTTGAAAGAAGCATACCAGATTTTCAACGAAAAATTTCCCACCAAAAAAATGGGGTTTCCACATTTCCAACATATCGCCCAGGAAACTGTGTTCTGATACAATCATTAGGAACTCATTCCATATATGTTTGCATTTACCACCAGGGGCGGATTTCCCTATAGGCCGAGTAGGCCCGGGCCTAGGGCGGCAGATTTAGGGGGCGGCGATTTTTTCTTGTAGTTGTGGGTATTTCATTACATTTTTATACTTTTTCGTTTTTTTAAATAAAATAATTCGTTGGAAAGTGTTATTTTTAATTCTACTCCATTTTTTTCAAATCTACTCCGATTTATGAGGCAGCCTACTCCGCTAATTCTAGCCTGGGGTCCCTTCACTGGATATAGATCATTCAATTTTTCGTGTTTTACAGGGAGTAGGGGGGCGGAAATCTTCCATAGGCCTAGGGCGGCCAAGTGATCAAATCCGTCCCTGTTTACCACCAGAATGTTTGATGTTCTTAAAAGAAGAAAACTGCTTCCTGATTAAACAATCACCTACCACGATCTTATGTACCAAGTAATTTGCGACAACTACAACAATCTATGTTTATTGCAACAATGTATAAAATGCGCAGACACGAAATACCTAATCGAGATACTTTTGGAGCTTCTGAATAATGAGATTGAAGTTATCACATTTAAGCAATGGCAACAAGCGGACCGGTTCACTTTTGAAACGATAAAAATGGAGGCCGAGCAATTCATTGATATTTTTTGCGAAAAACTTTGTAAATTAGTTCCACATCATTTTATTGCTAAAGCACAAGCAAAATATTGAAAGCATTGCAGCCAAATGAATGCATTATGATCTCCGATTTTTCTGAAAATTATTCTTTCGTGGTTCAGGATGCTGTTCAAAGATTGAACCACACACCCATTTGCTATTTACTATTTGAATGATACCGACGCGCTGAAATTTACCTGCTTAATAGCAATAAAGCAATCACTAAAACACAACCATTTCACAGTTCGTTTATTTTTGGAAAAAAGTTTCAACTTCATAAAGGACAAATTACGTTTTGTTAAATTTTTTTTTTTCATTTTTCGGATGGGTCTGGAGGTGTTATAACTATGTGCCGTGTTCGTAGTAGAGCGCACACAATTTTTATAATAAAGAAGTAAATTCTTTTCAAAAGCCTTTTATTCAATATTTATTCTCTCCACAGATTTCACTTTATCTTATAAGTTTCACTTATATCAAGCGCTTATTTATTCTGTTATATTATTACTACAAAATTCATTTTATATTTATTCTTTCAATGAATTTCACTTTGACTTCTAACTTTCACTTTATCCAAGCTCTAGTTTTATACTTTTTTTAATACAATATTTGTTATTCAATATTTATTTTTTTAATAAATTCCTACCATTCTTCAAACTATTCTTAACTTCCGGTCATCACTGCTTTTTCGTCGGATTTTGTAAAAAGACTGCCCCGAGTTTGGGGCTTGATCGTTCCAGGTACCCACAATTGCTTCAAAAACTTTTTTTGATTTGTTTGCTTGTGTTCTCACGACGTTGAAAAAACGTACGTGAGAAAATGCAAAAAGTGTTGATGCGAGCTATATGCATCAATGAAAACTGTAATCCGAGATGCACTTGTCCGCTCGTCTTGAAATATTAATTTTAAGAGGGGGCGAATAATGGTGATAATTGTATGTAGTAAGTACTGTATGTATGTAGAGTGAACATGCGGAAAAAAAGTAAGAAGACACTGTATGGAGGTAAGTATGCATACCGTGTGAGTGGAATGTGTGTCTGATAACAAATTGCAATTTATGCTAAATTGCATTTTGTTGCCGTATGGAAATGCATTTGAAATTTTAAATGAAATTTTGAAGGAAATGAATTTAAATTAATTTTCAGGGTCAACTTTGCAATGCATCGATATATTGCAAAGGGATATATATTACTGCATGGACCTTTATGGTTGTGATTCGGTGCATTGGCCATCTGAGTCACAAAAGAGGTCAATACAAATATAAGATGACCTGGTACAAGATATTCCATGTGAAGAAAGAGTTCAATCTTGAGGCAGAATGGTACTTTTTTGCAACCCGCCATGGGAGAGGACCTTGCGGAGTTCTAATAAAGAAATGCAGCAAAAGTTAGTTTGCAAAATAGTGTAATTCAAACGTCGAAACATCCGTACGATTGCGCTGATTCTCAAATAGATTCTAACGTATATTATTTTCACGTTTTAACAAAAGATTACACCAATAGTGAAAGAAAAATTAAAAATAGATGTGATCGTGCCAAGGCAATAGCAGGTACTCAAAAGTACCACAGTTTTATACTTATAAATGAAAATAGTGACAGTGCTAAAGAGTAGGTATTCAATTTGCACTAAAAATAAAATAATGAAACTTTTGAAATAATAAAACAGAACTATTATAGTAATATTTTTTAAATACTTATTTTATTGAGTATCTAAAAACAATAAAAAAAAATCATCAACTGAACATCAGAAAATTGTTGATATGTTATGATTAATATGTGGGCATTCGTCAATACTTTTTATTTTATTTTTATTTTTGTTTTTATTTCCTTGGAAAGCCCCATTTAATACCTTTAATTTGAGATATTACAGAAAAGAATCGAATAACTCGATCCCAAGTAATCTGTAAATTAAGAAACACGTCCACAGTGAAAACTTTAAAATTTGTGTCACGCTGTATCCAAGATACGGTTCCAATATTTTTTAACACTTAACTAATTACAAAAGTTTCAGCGAAATCGGAAGGGGTCGGCTCCAAAAGGTGATCGTTTTGGTATGGAATTGCTGATATATAACATTGGTCGATACTGCTCTTTGGGGAAAACATAAATAGTTGCGACTATAAGATATCGATCCAAACGTACATGTCAGGTAAACATTGATGTTAGTGGCACTAAACAGGGATTAATCGGTAATCACGAAAGCCGAAGTCAGATGAGCTAATTAAGTCTTTCAAAACTCATTAATGTACCTGCCGGTGTCGGCAGTACTGCAAGAATCGCAGGATGCCACCAAGACCCTACTCACTGAGATGCTTAGGGCCAGTTTATGCATGGGATATATCACCAGGGCATGAAGATTATCAAAAATTGTTTTTATAATGAAAGAGGAAAGTAAGCCACCTACTTAGACAAAATTACACCTTTCTCCTGTAAACTCCAGTGAAAATAATAAGCAACAACATTCGGAAGATGTTCCTCAAAAATTGCCCACTCAATCCCAAACAATATAATTACCAATCCGGAAAATCTACAGTGGATACTCTCAGCCGTCTAGTACAGACAGTCGAGAAAGCTTCATAGAACAAGCAGGTACTGTTATGTTTCGTCATGCTCTACCTATTTGACTCGATCAAGAAGATAAAGGAAGAAAGAGGCATAAAAACCTGCATCCTTCAATTGATTGTTAATATTGTGGAAAAACGGTGAATAAAAGCTACCTTAAACAGAGACTTGCTGGATGCTGCCCACAAGGGGAGTATTATCACCACTACTAAAGCTCTTCATAGAAGATGAAGATGAACTATTAAACCTACTCAAAGAGACCGGGTTTTAGCCCCCATAGATACGCTGATGATATTATCATTTATGTTAAAGGGAAATTTGAATCAGTTTTACCCAAATTTTGCAAATTGCCATAAAATATGGGAATATCAATGAACACAATTAGGATGGTGATAGTCATTTTCATCAGCAAAAGAAACCTCCAGGTTCCAGCTCCTAGGTTAAATGAACTTAACCTAGTATATTCCAAAGAATACTAAGGCCGCTTCCGTTATTTTTTTGAAGAAGATATGCAAATCCAACAGCAAAGTGTGTCGACTGTGCGAAAAGGAAGATGAAACTTCAACGCATATCATATGTAAATGCCACGCGTATGCAGTTTTAAGGTTGCAAATCACTGCAGAAATACTTATTGTTCTAAATATGATTTGCAATCTAATCGGAAGAGCTCGTAAAAAAGCTAAATTTTGAATAAGCACTTTAGGGGAGGACACAATATATCAACACTTGTCGATGTGTTGAAGCTGTCATTTTGCACATGTAATAAATATATTACTTATTACGAAAATAGCACGAATAGGTGGTAAGGCCCTTCAGGAACGGTACGATCGAAAAGTGAAATATCTAATAACGAAATATCGCATTTTAGAGATAAATCCCGAAAAACAAACTTTTACGTCTCCAACTTCTCGCATTTTCAATTCTCGCATTAGTCGAAAGTTCGTATACTAACAAAATCTTAATATGACAGATAAAAATCTTACAATTAGCGAAACAATATTTTCAAAATACATTATGCAAACAGAGGATCAAATATCTAAATGTATTCCTTTCCTGGATTTAAAACTATGAAGGGACGGCAATAAAATTACAACTGACTGTTATACGAAACCAATAGCATCAGAGCGACTGCTGAACTATTTTTGAGCCCACCCCCACAATATGAAATTCAACGTTGCTCTTTCTTTTGCAAAGACGGTGACCACACTTAGTTACTTACAATTTCATAAAGCAAACTATGACAGAATACACAGAATACTAGCCTCAAATCATTACCCCACACACACAATACATAACATTATCAAAAATATCAAACATACGCAGAGCAACAATAGAATAGATAATCGAGAAGACAATCATCAGGCTACACAAATTACCAGATATAACAAGCTAACATATGTACCACCAATATGTGACAAAATCATCCCTTTCGTGAAAAGCAACAATAATTCAAACATTTCTCTACGACTACAACCGCAAAATAAATGAAGGCAGACAATATACACAGACACCAAACCCAAAATTCGAAAACCTGCAATATACGAGATAAAATGCAAGACTGAAAATTCTACATTGGGGAAACGGGAAGAGATATTAAAGCACGAATGCGGGACACTTAAGTGATTTCAACCGACTAACTAAGCTTACCATAAATGAGAATGATGCACAAACGCATAAATGCATTACAATACAACATGCCTTCTACACGCTATCAAAAACAAACACAAATTCAATTATGATAATCCAACTATTCTTCACAAATAGCACTTCTGAACTAAAGGAAAACATGGAGGCTCTATATACACATGCAAAAAATCCCAACACCATTAATGTCAAAGTGAACACACAATACATTAGTTCCCAATCAGACTCTCATAGACAACACATTAATTGTCGATTCCCATAACCCTAAGAAGTAGTGTAGTCCAAGTTTTTTATATATTTAATTTATGACTTACATGCTTGAACATTTTTTGTTTAATTTACTAAAACTGATTGTCCAGTTTTCCCTTTTTTTTACTTTTTTAATTTTTAGTTCAAATTAACGACGAAAGGCTAAGGAAAGCCTCGACACAACAACATCTCAGAATCATTATGGCACGATAATCCTAAGGTATAAACTTTTATTATAACGAATGTCTGCATAATTATTGTTACATTACATTCACATATAGTTCCTTGAGAATTGTTACAACCCATGACCGAAATAAAGGGTTTTCCAATATTTTAATTAGCCCGCTATTTCGATAGATGTCACTTTTGGAGCTGTCACTTTTTGACATTTGATAAGTAGAAACTACGCCATTAATAAAAATGGAACGATACACGATTCAGCAACGCATTGAAATTATTAAAATTCACTATAAAACTGGTGAAAATGTGGCAGAGACGGTTCGTAAAACTCGAACATTTTTGGGTCGTCGTGAAGCACCTTGTCGAACCGCAATACAGAAATTGGTAGAAAAATTCGAGCTGTCGGGACAAGTTAGTGATGTGAAGAATAAAACCCGTGCACGTCGCTCAAGAACAGCCAAGAATATTGCTGCTGTAGCCGAAAGTGTTGAAGAAAACACAGGTTTGTCCATTCCTCGTCGTTCCTTGGAATTAGGCATTCCACAAACGTCATTACACCGTTTTTTGCATAAATATTTGGGTCTTAAGGCTTATAAAGTTCAATTAACACAAGAACTCAAGCCGGCCGATCATCAACAACGTCGAGTCTTTGCTGATTGGGTCCTTGAAATGCATGATAATGTTCCGGAGTTCCATCGAAAACTCATCTTAAGTGATGAGGCCCATTTCCACCTCGATGGCTTCGTCAACAAGCAAAATTGTCGCATCTGGGGCTCGGAAAACTCAAGAGTTATTGTTGAAAAGCCTCTCTATCCTCAACGTTTGACTGTTTGGTGCGGTTTATGGTCCCGCGAGGTCATTGGACCTTACTTTTTCGAAAGTGAGGCTGGAGCAACAGTTACGGTGAGTGGATTGCGCTATCGACAGATGATTAATGATTTTTATGTCCGGAATTGGATAGTATTGATCTGGACAACGTTTAGTTTCAACTAGACGGCGCTACGTGCCATACAAGCAACGAAATCATTGATCTTTTACGGGAAAAGTTTCCGGACCGTGTTATCTCTCGAAGAGGTGATCACAATTGGCCACCGAGATCTTGTGACTTAACACCTTGCGACTTCTTCCTTTGGGGCCACGTGAAAGTGAAGGTCTACGCCAACAGCCCAGCGTCGATTCAAGACTTCGAAGATGGAATTCGTGAGGCTATCGAGACATAGGGCAGCCACTTTGCGATTTGGTTAAGGAAAATTTCATGAAAAGGATATGGTCCTGTAGGCGTGGTCGTGGTGGTCATTGGCTGATGTTATTTTCCGTTATTAACGGCATACCTTCTTCCTTATAATGAAATAAAGATCCGATCATTTACCTCAAAAAATAGCATTTTTCTTTGAATATCAAAATAACACCTCTTATTGGTAAACCCTTTATGTCGGATGCTTAATCCTCAAATGCGTGAATTTTGCTTTTTCGGGCAAACTTTTTAGTGAGAGAGATATTGGAATGAAATACACGAATTCTTGATTAAAAACTTGTTTCTATATTATTTTACCCAAATCACATGTAAT
Organism: Dioctria rufipes; assembly: GCA_963924295.1. Lineage (NCBI taxonomy): Eukaryota > Metazoa > Arthropoda > Insecta > Diptera > Asilidae > Dioctria > Dioctria rufipes. The sequence goes on along the minus strand of OZ002741.1, from coordinate 270,348,896 downwards.
AATTTGATCCCCGCCTTGAGGCGGACTTATGCCGTTACAGGTTTTTATTTTGCTCTATACCGAAATATAGATTTCATTAAAAATAAGCTCCTTATTGGAAAAATTAATTAATTTTTGTTAAAAAAAATACGTATTATTATATAAATGAAATATACTTATGTTTTCTTGTGGAAATCAAAAAAGCAAGTCTTATTTGGAGTACTGTCCGTTAATAGAACGTACACGCAAATTTGATTAAGTGACTGAAATGAATGCACTGGTAAATTAGGATCAAGATCAGTGATCTATGTATTTCTTAACAACGAATCAACACTATTCACTTTATTTTAACTTTCAAATAAATACTGCACTTATTTTTTAAGACTGCCCACTAATTATATTAAGATCAGATTATGTAATGAGGTATTAGGTCAGAGATCCACACACACTAGAAAACACTTATTAGCACACATTTAGAATATACGATTATTAAGAAAAGTTGTATTGGGATAAAACTCAATATATAAGTTTTGGGTCAGAGAATTTTTATATCACACTGAAAAAACACTTATTGGCAAAAAATGTAATATAAAATCGTCAATATATATATATGTAAAATTAATAGAATAAAGTCAAATTATGATATTAAATAAATATGCTCCAAAGGAGTATAAAATGTAAATATATATATGAGTAAATATATAATAAAATAGATATATGATAAATATTATATTGTTACAAGTGACTGGTACTCACCGATCTATAACTTGACGCTTGAGGGTTGGCTTTAAGCTAATGTTAAGACCCTTTGTTATAACCATGGGTTAAAACAATTCTTTATTCCCGTCGAGACCAGAAATAAAGTGTTAATGTTAGTAAGATACTATCTCAGTCGAGACCCGAGATAATATTCCTTAAGTCAGTCGAGACCCGGCTTAAAGTGTTATCTTATCTTCAGTCGAGACCCGAAATAAGATGCGTTTATTTCCGTCGAGACCAGAAATGATTGTTAATTGTTAAACGTGAAATATCAATCGATACCCGATATTAATGTTAGTCCCTAACAGCCAACTTACCCCAAGCGATGCCAAGTACAAAAAGAGATCGAGATCAGTCAGCTTGTCGTTTATATAGTCCTTGCTTGCACACGACACCACTGATAGAGTAGCAGCGGCGCATGATTACAAGAATTGGCAATGCAGCTGTGATCTTACGGTACTAGCGATAACATTTGCATAGCAACGAACAAAAATGCATAGCAACAAGAACTTTATAGCAACATATGCTGCTGTGTTAAATTGAATTATTTTCGCAAAAAATATTCTCTCTATCACGTAGCGAAGAAATTCCCGTTGGATATTACTTGTAATGATGATAATGATAGAGTTACAAATTGATCGGCTTGATCTGATTATATTTGTGCCATGCATTGTATGCTACATGACAACACATGCTTTTGTTTTACCTATTTTTAGGAAAATTGTAATTAGATTGAATTAATTTTCTTTTCAGAACTTAATTTTAGCATGGTATATTATAATATGTTCCCTTTTCAGGAATTGTTTTCTATCACGAATCTAACAAATGGAAATAATTTTTATTTGATCTGCACGTTGAGGTTATAATTTTATGTTGTATTTGTGCAATATGTTATGAAGATGACAAATACATGGCTATGCTGGGTGGTGTACATGTTTTTTGCTTAATAGTAATCAAATTAGAGATATGTTTACTAAAAATTGTATGCTTTGTTTTCAGCATGTTTTCTTTTAGAAATTTTCTGTTTATGAAAATATATTCGAATCGATTTGGTTCGAACATTTGGTGAATTACACAAACTCAGGTTACATTTTGTACAAAATGCTTGTGTTTCAGACTTGCATCCCGACATCTTAGGTCGCTGTCATATTGGCGAGCGGTGAGCGGTGAGCGATGAGCTGTGAGTGGTAAAACGCCGCTTAGGCAGGCCATCGCTACGAAAACTTTCACATTGAAGAGCGGTGAGCGGTGAGCGTTGAGCTTTTTGTCGCCAAGCGGTGTTTTCACAGCTCTGCCCAACTGAGCGGTGAGCGGTGGCTGTGCGCGTTGCCCATTAGTCGTAGTGCAATTTTCCTAGTGTGAAGACCTTCAATAATGTCTGCTGATAAACTAAGTGATTCACAGCGTGAAGTATTGATAGCAGAAGTGCAATCTAGAAGATGTTTGTGGGATGATCGGACTATAAAAAGAGGGAAATGATAGAAAAACTGTGGGGGGAAATTGGAGATCATTTAGGGCTTTTTCAGGTAAAATGAACAAAGAAGAAATTAACGTTAGTAAAGTTATATATGGTCCGCCAAATATATTTTTTTTTTTTTTTTTGAAACAGGGCGCAAAACATCGAGTGTAGCTTCGGCTGTGTGGCACGTAGCGCCGTCCTGTTGAAACCAAATGTTGCCAATATCCTCCTCTTCAATTTTCGTTCAACATGGCCCGATAACGATTGCCATTGACTGTAACGGCCACTCCTTGCTCATTTTCGAAGAAAAATGGCCCAATTATGCCTCTGGACCAAAATCCGCACCAAACAGTGACTCGTTTTGGGTGTATCGGCTTTTCTATGTATGCGTGCGGGTTTTCTGTGCCCCAAATACGACAATTTTGCTTGTTTACATACCCGCCAAGATCAAAATGAGCTTCATCCGAAAAGATGATTTTTTTGGCAAAATCGGCATCTTCTGTCGATCGCAGGCAATATTTCCCAGCGTTGTTCAAGCGTATACACAACCATATTCGTTCAGCGGAAGAATAAAACTAATTATCTGTCAAATCAGACATGAGCTAAGTGTTACCATTCACGAAATAAGCACTAGTTGAAAAAAAAAACGTTAGATGGCGGACCCTATACATACATTGGTAGTAGCGCTGTTTAATTATATATTATGTTTTTATACAAGAATTTTAAAAATGTAGGAAGTAATTAGCAAATTCGTCTCTTATTTTTTCTCCCAAAGTAGGATTTCTTCGCACACCGGCATATCCAGCTGAGTGAACTGTAGCAACTTCATTTAAATTTTCTGGAAAATACTCTTTTATTTGCCTATAGTATAGTCAATGTCACTGTCACCATCCATTTGTCGCACAGCATTGTGCAATACACATGCAGTTTTGATTATAATTTCTGCTCCGTCCGGAGAAACTTCGATGTCTTTTCCTAAAATTCGCTATTTGGCGCGTAAATTACAAACGTGCACTCAATAGTTTTCCTTGCAATAGACAATCGTTTATTGAAATATTTTTTTACCCCGTTTATATTTCTGGAAGAATATGGGCGCAACAAGTAGGGCTTAAGGGGATAGACACGTAGGGAGCTTCGATATTTGTTCCTGGTAATGGACTTTGAGCAGGAACATTGAATTGATTTCTTTCAATTAACTTAAAAAGATTTGACGAAGCAAATGTTCCACCGTCACTTTGTTTACCTCTGGCTACAACCTCAATCGCAATGAACTTTTTATCTGCATCTGCATCTGGCACTCCTTGCAGAACAATTGAAAAGTATTTCATATAATTGAAGTAAACAGAGCCACTCTTGGGAGGGCATTTTATTTGACAATGCTTTCCGTCGATGGACCCAATACAATTAGGAAACTTCCATCGTTTAAAATATTCGTAAGCCACATTTTTAAGTTGATCCTCAGTAGGAACAGGCATAAATTCTTCCACGAGTCCTTCCCATAATATGCTACAATTCTGATGAACTATCCCGGCTGTAGTGCTTGCGCCAAGTTTCAAGGTTGTTGCTAAATTCTTGAAAGAATTTCCTGTTGACAAATATCTGAAACCCAATATCATCTCATTATCTTCTTTTGTTGATATAAAAAATATTTTATTTTAGGTGGAGTTGCTAAAGCAAAATGAAAAAATCTAAAGGATAAGTTTCGGTTAGAAAATCCGAAGGCACCGAAATATAAATCAGGTGCAGAAAATGTGGAGTATAAAACAAAATGGCCTTTCTTTAATGCCATGCAATTCCTTAAAGATGTCTTTGAACCGAGCATAATGTCTGGAAATTTACCTTCTGTCAATGTTTGCGACAAAGATACTGAATGTGGTAATGAAGTAGTACCTACGCCGAATTCTTGCGACAAAAATAACGAAAGTGGCAATGAATTTGTTGGTTGGCATGGCGATTGTTTTGAATACCAGATGTCTCCACCTCTTTCATCGGTTGCAAACTCCCTTTCCGCCGTTCAGAATAGGAAAGAGAGAGATCCTTCCAAAAAAAAAAACAGATTATTATTTTTTAATGAGTTTAATACCGTTCATGGAAGCTTTGGATCCTGTCGATAATTTGGAAGTTTGGGAAAAAATCCAAAATATTATATTAGAAGCATACAAGAAAAAACAAGAATCTCAACAATTATCCAACTGCGTTTTATTACATGCAGCACCAGATAATGCAGAGCTCAGCACAACACCACAAACTTTGTATTCTCCTACGAGGTGAATAATTAACAAAAAGTTCTGTGACATTGAACTAATTGTTTGAACAAACATTTTTATTTTATTTGAGTTTCATAGCATTTTTAAATGTACACGAATTTGTTTTGTTTTCTAATAAATGCAATTAATTGTTTACTTACCTTATTGTTATATAAAGTCTTTCCCTGCACTTATTGGCTTTTTGAAGTTTGTCTTTTTTTTTTTGCAGGCGATTTCTAATTTTTGTTAGAATGTAATCGAAAGTTTTAATTGACATTCGTAGGAATTCAAAAAATTTTTCAGGATTTCTGCGAAGATCTTCATACAATATGTTAAATTCACTAGAATCCAACCTGTTTCTATTTATTTTACAAATTGCTAGCCTTTTCCGTTTTCTTGCTAAAATCAATCTCTTTAACCGTAGATTATCGAGTAATAAAATTTTTCTCATAAGCCTTGACACCATTATGCACCAAAAGTTACGATGCAACTAAAATCTAAAGCGGATCAATGTGAAAGCTTTACCGCGTATCGCGCACCGCTCAACGCTCATAGCTCATCGCTCACCGCTCACCAATCTGTGGCCGGCCTTACACATTTTTTCCCAGAGCGATCCCTAAAAATACAGCAATGGCGGAGTTTGTCATACCGAACGTCGTCCGCAGGTGCGTAGGCTTTCTTCGGTAGTTTTTTTGGTGGATGTAGTGATGCACTCGATGGGCAGCTAATTCTCCCCCTGTTGGAAGCTGATTGCCAATTTTGCACAATGTTTCTGCTACTTCGGTTCGAAAATTCGGCAGAGATTGTTTTATATAGGGGTTTGCCCGATGAAACAGTATGTAAGAGTTGACCATAGCGACATCAAGAAGGTGATCGAACAGCCTGTTAGAGTATTTTCTTGTTTTTATTCTTATATGATAACGTCCAATCAATCCGTCCATCAAGTCAACGCCTCCCATATGCTTATTATATTAGCAAATAATTGTCGGGCACTCTATTTCCACCTTCTTTTTTCCTTCTTGTCTCAACGGGAAACTTTTTTCGGTTCTCAAAATTCTTGGCTTGTTGCGAAGGGTTTCAAACTGACATAAGTTGACAAAAGTCGAACTGTTTTAGTGTCTTGCCACAAAACAGAAGATATATCAACTCCATATGCATTTCCTACATATTCTTCAAAGTATCCTCGTTCAACTTTTTGAGAAACCAGTTGTTTATCACTGGACAGTTTACAGTTCGGTACGCGATTCGTACGTACTGTATCTAATGCATAAGGACCCCGACTTCGTAAATAAACGAGCAATCCAAAAGAGGTGTAGAAATTGTCGAAATATATTATGTGGTTAACGAAATCTGGGACATTTTTCGTCAGATGAATCACAACATTGGATGATGCGCCAAGGTCAGGACCACCTTCAGGTATAACATTGTCACCTGCTCCAGTGTAAATTTCAAATGCGTAACAAAACCCAGAGGAATCACAAAGGGTAAAGAATTTGAGGCCCCATTTATGGGGTTCGTTAGGAATGTATTGGTGGAGATTTGTTCCTCACATTTTTGTGGCACACATTTGTTCATCAACACATATAGTCTCGAAAGCATAGGAATCGATGAAAATTTCTCATTGAAATGAGTGATGAGAGGGCGAACTTTGTAAACACTGTCGTATCCTGGCTGTCCTTTTTGGATTTCTTTTGAATTATCATTGAAATGCAAATTACTTCGAATCGACCCAAAAATCCGAGACTGTCATTGTTGGTCTAATAGGCTCAAACGAATTTTTCCCCCAATAGCTTCTAACGTTTGGATATCGATAAACGGACATATAGATCAAAATTCCAACGAACTTACGCAATTGGTTTACATCTACATTGAATTTTGTATTGATGTCCTTTTGACGTGCGTATAAATTCGACTGATAAGCAAGTTTTTCGAAAAACTCTGCGTTCACACACAAAGTACGAGAAACAGTCGTATGGAGTCCTCAGTTCTTTCACATGTGGTTGCAGGTCTTTTTTTCTATGAAACACTACCTCGTTAATATTAAGTTGAAAGTTTCGCTTTGTCCACACTATTTTTTTTAATTCACTTGAGTCTTTTTTTTTATCTTGAATGGAGAAGGACCAGAGAAATATCTTGTTGTAAAACTAATAGGGTCACTCTGTTCCGCCCGTAAATCCGGTGAGTGAACTTTTTCACGATCAAAATGAAGTGAAGTATTTGAAGATGAACTAGCGACAGCATCATTAATAGCAACATTACTTATCGAAAAACTGTTAATAGTTTCGTCAACAGGTGAATTTTCAGTGATTGTAGTTCGATTCTCGCTTTCTACAATGCTTAACTTCCAGCTACTATCAAAAAGAGTACTAAAATCAGGATCTCCCAAATCATCATCGTCATCAAGTTCTATTTCTCCTTCATCTCCAGAAATATTTCCATCGAAATCATTCGATTCCATGAAATTTATGATTTCATCATCAGAACGGCCGGCCGGACAATTTATTAACATATCGTCTCGCCATAACTGTAAAATAAAATTACTTGTTTCTCTGAGGATACACCCAGAAATATTCGAGGAAGTCATAAAAATTTCTACAGTTTTAAAATTTGTATAAGTGTAAAACGTCATGAGTCCGCCTAGAGGCAGGTTGACTATTTTTTTTTTTTCGGTTCAAACCAGCTTTTTATACAAAAATTAATGTTTACTGAAAACTAGACTAATTATTCTACTCACCAATAATTTTTTTTTACACAAATTACGATATTCAACACAAGTTTTAAGAAAATTGCTAGATCAACGTAAATCACTTCAGTTCCGACTGTGGAATTAACTTTTTTATATGCACGAATTTTCCAGTTAAATAGTAGAAAAACTGGGCCTTATGCAAAACATAACTATTCTCCGAAAGGAAAAGTGTTGCAAGAGATGTGAAAACTATTCATTTCTTAGACAGAAATGACTATGAAGATACCCTGCCTTTAGGCGGGCTCATGCATTAGAGGGTTAACAAAACAAGTGTTAAATTCACACACCCCGGGTCATATATTCCCAAAAAATCCAATTCATCATTTATTGGCAAACAAAAATTTCTGACTGATGATCTGTCGATTTAGGCACTGAGAGAGGTGGCGAGTATGAGCAGAAAGTCAAAAATAACTTTTCTTATTTAAACACATTTAAAACACTTCCCACACAGCGCAAATGTGTCCGTAGTATGTTAATGGTAAATCCTGTTAGGAAACGTCATTCACTCCCAATTTACAACTCATAAAATCTCTGGGAGTAAAGAATATCCAAGGTTCGGATGGCCCTGGTAGATCCCATGCCCTTCCTACAGGATTTCCTGTGCTTGTACTTAGACACAGTTAACGCATTCAATAATGTAAAATTCCCTCTGCAAGCGCAGCTGGGACGTCTTACGGATCTACAATTTTATTTTTAGAATGTGCGGGAGAATATCTGAGGATATAGTTTGAGACTTTTTTTTTTATGGTTAGACATTTTTGCAAAAAAAAAAAAATAGCTATAATAGTAATAATGGCTGGAAAGTTTATGCCAGACGTGTATGCACTTGCAACCAATAATATATCTAAATCAGGAAGAATTTCAGAAGCGTATAAAATTCTAATATAGCTACATGCATGTGGCTGACTAAGCAACGCAGTTCCTATATGGCTTCCGTCAATACGTATTTTGTTGTTCTGGTTTTGGTCTCCAAAAACGAATCAAGAAACCACACAAAGCGATAAACTAGCGCTTTTACCAAAGAGCCATGCGACTGACGGAATCAGAGAACTTAAAGAAATAAATTCTAGAAGGGGGGAAAACGTCTTTCGCACAATTGTTCCAAAATTGTCCTGCACATCCCGTATGTATTTTTCCGGAAAAGCCATGGGATCCGTAGGAAAAGAATTGGATGTCCCTGCTGTATGGGTTAGTATTAAACTATAATATACGTAAGCCCAAAAGTTGAGTTCCCATTCAAGAAATCGCACTAAAAGCTCAAAAATAAAATAGTTAAAAAAAAATAATAATTAAATTAAACGGTTTTATTTTACATTAGATGATGTACCTACTAAAAGCAAGAAAACAATTATGCGTCTCTCGGGACCAATAGCAGAGACTTCCTCTAGTTTCGAAGCCCTCATTTTTGGTCACAGCATCAGCAGAATGGGTAAGTATGTAATCTGGGGCTTTGATCAGAACTAGGAAAACTGGAGGTTTCTTGGCCCTCACCTCCGATTTTTCGAATTCTAGTGGGGCTCAAAATTTTAATAGCACTTACTTTGACAGTGAAAAATACATCGTGAGGAAATCTGCAAACCTAAGCTCCCACGATTTTATTTCAGTTAGATCAAAGCCCTTGATTACTTACTTACTTATTCCGCTGATGCAGCAACGCACTATAAAAAGTCCCTGCCCGCGCTATTACGCGATTCCTTAGGCTGCGGTTACATTGTGAGATATTTCGGGCGAATTTTTGTCTCGAGACATCGCGAAACATTGCGAGATTAATTCACAGCCTTAAAGTATTATAATCATGGCTACACTGCCGACGAAACCATCTCGCGATGTCTCTTTTCGTCGCATGATGTCTCGAGATGAATTTTTCGAATTCAAATCAATTTGAATTTCTCAGGAGTTATCGCGCGATAGTCTGTATGAAAACATGGATTTGCTTTTTTTCTGCACCACCATTATGTGAACATTCTGCTGTCGTTTGTATTTCGAGTAAGTTACTCTCATGTACTCCTTCCATATCCAAATCATCTACTTTGTCTGCAATAAGTTGAATTTCGGTTTTAAAAATTCTACACTTTGCCGTTAAAATGCCAAAGGCGCACTCTATAGTTTTTCTCGCACGCGAAAGCCTACGATTGAAATTGTCCTCTTCTTCTGTGATTTTTTCGGCTGGATATGGCTTCATTAAATAATCTACCTGCTTCAAGCTGTTGGTAAACGGATGATGCAATAAATACACCACCATCACTTTGTTTGCCATATCCTCCTACATTTGTAATTCCTATAGTTATAGAACATAGATCCACTTTTCTGAGGACATTTAATTCTTATGTGCTTGCCATCAATGCTACCTATACAATTAGGAAAATTCCACTTAGTCCAAAATTCTTCACTTATATTCCTAAAATATTCCACTGTTGGAAATGGCATGTGCGTTTCGTAAAGATTTTCCCAAATTTCTTTAAAGGTTTCATATACAATAATTCGTATTGTAGAGTGAGACATTCTGAAAGAAAAGGCAAGTGACCGAAAACCACAGCCCGTAGAGAGAAATCTGAAATACAAGTGATAAGAAAATTATGTTACTAAAAATCGAAGAAAATGTTTCATATCGCGTATAATATGTATTTTATGATAACTTTATGAACAATTGGTAAATCACAAAAAGAGGTAAATTTATTCAAATTCTAGAGACGCCTTATGCATGTGCGCAGTATGGACTTTCTTTATTTATTTAGTCTTTGAAAAATTATATAATTATGGTATATTACTTAATTCATATACTATCTATTTATACATCCTACACTCAGAGAAAAATCAACCATTTTATGTGTAAAATTAACTATTTCACCCCTTGATTTTCATCCAATCAGAAAAAAGTAAATGTTACCACAATTTCATATTCAATATATTCAAATATATAATGGTAAATTCAACCCTGGATAATCCGATTCAAATTGACTATGCAACATTGTAGATATTGTTAGATTGAACATGGAGATGTTTCCTTTTACCATGTAAGTATTATGCATTGCATGGTAAAAGTAAACATGTTCATGTTCAAATTAACTAGTTCTATATGAACTAAGTATATATATATATAGATGTGTATTTAAATAAAAATGCTTTTATAATTGACTTATTTTATTGTTATGATATTTTAAATATAATACATTTATTTGAAATCTATTTTTTCTTAAAACTGAGGTAAAAACAGAGTGCTTCGATTCACTAGGTTCAAACTTGTTAAAAGGAGAAGCTGAGAAGAAAACCCTTCCATGCACATTAACTAGGAAGATTTATCGTTTTTTCACTAATTTTTTAAGAAGCGATGTGTATATTCAAAACTATGCAAGTTAGGGCAATGCTAATAAAAAAAACTTAAATAAAATTCTTTGGCGTTTCCATGTAAAGCCCCCTCCTCTTCTCACTTCCAAGATATAGCATTTTGATTTCGAAGTTTTGCAAGTTTTGGCATATTTTTTTAATTTAACCCTTATTGTAAAAGGACGTTATTAATATTATAAATTAAAAGGACATAGGATTGTACATATATAATAACGTTTCAATAGTAGTTCTAGCCCACATTGTTTTGAATATACAGAGTAATTCATTAAAAATTGGCGAACGAATTTCAATCCTATGTATTATCTAGGAGTTGGGTATTTCGTTCCCCTTCTCGTATAAGTTAATATTTGCTCCGAACTCTGCTGTGACCCATAAGGTTGTATCCTATTGTATCGAAGCACCCTGTATTATTACTATACAAAATGCAGAGGTACATAAATGAAAAATGAAAATTTGTCCGATTTCTGAACATAGATTTTAAAGGCTATGAGTTATAATTAAGCAAACTTAATAATACTTAAGTCGAAAGTAAATTTTTCCATTATTTTTATGTAAGTTAATGGGTGGAAATTTCGTGGCCTTAACGTTAATTACTTCATATGTTGCACTTTTCAAATTGCCTACCAGATATGACTGAAAATGCGAATCAAATTTTTTAATCTCTATTTCTTGGAGAACTAAATAAGTTTCATGTCCTTTAAATAACTTCACCAGTTTAAATAATTTCAAACTTGGATCAAATATAGGAACGAAAAATCCTTCCCTATAAGTTTGACCCCTATAAGAAATTGCAGTTGCAATAATATTACAATTATCTAGATACGGAACGATACTTGGAAAGTATTGTGCGGACTCTAAAATATCAATATTTTTGTCTTTGCTCAAGACAATAGTCTCCTCTTCAGTATCCGTAGAATGTAAAAACATAAATGCACATTTTAATTGAATTTTAATTGCAACAGATAGGCACACATTTACCCTAGAGTTTATATTCTTACAATATGATTTTAATTCTCTATGTTTTGACTCGTAGCGGAAACACCAAAACTGTTTCATGGGACCAGATTGCTCAATTATAGTACAGTAATGCAATAGAAAGTGATGTTTTGGTTTTAACGTGTCACTAAATAGTACTACGTACATTTTATTATGCGCAGCTACAAGTGTTTTCAAACGTTTTAAATCTTTGTCTTGAAAGGATCGCATTAGCAGCAAATCTATCATCTCGAGCAATTTTAAATAAAATTCCCATATTTTATCCGAGTTGTTGATCAAATCTCCCACCATCAAAGAGAAATATTGTACAAAACACATCATTTCCCGCGCAGACATATGAAAGTTATTTCTTCTTAAGTTTTCTATTGTCAAAGGTCCTGAGATATTACCGATTTCTAGCTCACCATAGTCAAATTTCTGCTTTCTACTATTTACTAACTCAAGTGATAAAAGTCGGTTATCTATATAGTAGCATATTATTTTTGCCATATCGTATCTGCACACGCCTTCGAATAAGTCGTGCATTATATCTGCACAGAAATTTTCGGTCACGTGAAAGTATTTAATATCGTTAAATATTGATAACGCTTTTATGCCAGTTGAACTAAAGTCATTTATTAATATGTCTGCTTCATAGTTTTTTTGATTTCTCAGTAAGTTTCTTGTTTCATGTATATCATTTTCAGTCTTCGATTTATGAACCTTACAAAACCTACAAAAGTAATTTGCTGAAAATGAACCAGAAAAGTTCATAATATAATTAAGACCTAAGTTATCGCCTAATATAAGAGCAAGAGAAAAATATAAACGGGTAGGCCCATTTTCGGTTTGTATAACCAATCCTTCTGATTCTAACTTAATCAAAACTTCCACAAGTGGGCGAATGCAGTAATTTAATCCTATTTTTTTATATTTTGCGTGGAACAACAAAGCTACAAAAATGTTTTCTACCTTGGATAAATAATAATTAGGGAGATTTGCGAATGTATAATAGAAAGCAGAAATGGAATGCACTCCAGCATGAGAGCCTAAAGGGTTATCTATTTCGAAATCATCGTAATATAAAAAAATCGGAAGCACAATATCTTTTCCGAAATTTTCTCTTCTCTTTTTCCAAAGTTTGCTATTAATCAATGTGATCTATTTGTTTCATTTTCCATTTTCTCAGAATAATTCAAAATTTCTGTAAGTACACCTGGTTGTTCTAGATACCTTGTAATCTGGAATTCTATTGGCATCAGCACACCCTTTGCTTTGATACTTTCAATCGAGATTTCACCTTTTTTATGTATTTCAGAAATAGTGTCATCTATAGTATAAGTTTTCGGAGGGGAGTATAAATTAAGAGATTCCAAATGTTTTAGCAGTTTATATTCTGTTTCAAAGTTTTCAAAAGGTTCATGTAAAATTCGAGAAATTTCAGTGAGTGAACTAGCATTTCCACATGAATGAGAATGAATGTTTATAGCCTCAGCTAAAGGTTTTGTAAGATATTTTGTTGCATCTGATAAAATTTCTTGAACTTGTTTCCTGTCGAGGTTATTCTTGCTATGTAATTTAGCGACAAAAAGGAGCATGTTATGTTTTAAAGATTCGAAATTTAAAATATCTTCGAATGGAATATCAATGCCTTGGTGGGGATTCGGATCATCCAACTTAAAATTATTGCTGTTGGAAGTTTTTGTAAAACAGTTTTGTTCTGAAAACATGTGCTTAGTTTGTATATGCTTTTTAAAAGCATATATGCTCGAAAAGGACTGAGGACAATTTTCTTGCGTACAAGTAAAGGATCCATATGCGGCAACATTATGAAAGTAGCGAAGATGTGTTACTATTTGGTCGGCATTTTGAAAAGTACTTTTACACTTAAAACACTTAATCATGTTTGCTTATTTCAGAAAGAAAACTCGCTAAAGCTGGTATTTTCAGATCAAAGTCAGTATTGATCTTATAAAAAAATTTTTGAATAAATAACCAAACTGTATAAGATTCTTTTGCGTATTCTAAATGAAATATTTGAAATATTTTAAAACAAATGTCAATGGCTTTAGGAAGCGAGTCAGAAGTGTACATTATATCATCGTAAATAATTAATATTTTCTGCACCCTTTTGAATGATTCTCCTATTGCAATCATAAAAGGTTGAAGACTTAATCCTAGTTCCAAGTACCTTTTCTGTTTTTTTTTTCCTTAATGCTGTGCACAGTTCGATCATCGCTGACGAGCAACAAAAAGGACTCCTGTGAATCTTTTATGCTGGGTTTCCAAAATTGTTTTTTTTTATCAATTTTTTCTTTTAAGGGGATCCTGGTTGAAGGTGGGAACAATCCATGTAATGCCAGAACTACAACATATCCCTGATAATCTGTTAAAAAATTGTTTTTATAAGCATTTAAAGAATGTATTATACAGCAATTAAAACTAATTTATTACCTTGAGCACTAGAAAAATCAGCGGAATTCAGTAAAGACTTTATTTCCCGGTCTTTAATTCTTTGGATCAAATGTGGATAAATATTCTGTAAAAACTTCGTCCAGTTTTCCAGAAGTTTATAGCTTTTTCCTTTGTATAACTCTTCGAAGTCTATATCAATCTGCAAATTAAATTATTATATTGATATCGTTGGATCAATTAAATTGTATATTATACCAAAGTGTGACCATTAGAGAATTTATATTGGTGCCATTCCTTCAGAAGAGCAGTCGAGGGTTTTCTTAAGCAATTTGTCTTCTTCCAGTATTCTTCAACTTTGCTCCAAGGATCATTCACACCATATTTTAACCATTTTTCACAATTTTCCACATCAGAATCTAGTATTATTCAATATAAGTTTGTAAAATATAACTGTTGGTAAATTGTTTTCATGAAAACAAACCCGCGGTTGGAAGAATAATTTCTGCGTCAGATCTTGTGGAGCTGTAGGAACCAGAATTATTTGTGCTCTCGGAAATTTGACAAGGGAATATTTTATTTAATTTCTTCTTATTGTTATAATATTTACAGTAGAGCTTTCCTTTCGGTTCTCTTCCCTTTTCTCTCGGGGTGTAATAAGTAATCTATATTAATATCTCGTACGAAAAATTATTGGAAACGTAGGTAAGTATATTTGGACGCTTATACTTACAGGGTCTTCGGTAGGAAAAATTTCTTGTATTTGCTTTATGATTTCGCTCCAATCCTTAGGTCTAACTGAACAATCCTTTGAAAGTAGCTCTTCCGTAATAATCTCCACTAAAATTGTTTGATGCTTGTCTGATAAAGTGTTATGTTTATCATAAACCTCTTTCAGAGTTCTTCCTTTATATGTTTCTTGTAGCAAAGTATTTAAATTCTATTAATTATATGTATATATATATATAAATATACATATTTATTTATTGCAAAATATTTTTATTGTATTCTTACCAGAAATGAGCTTGATGAAGTTACGGATGATGGAGAGGATGTAATTTTTCTTTGTGCAAACCAGTTATTTACATTGCTTTGAAAACTAGAATTTAAGCTCAATGTGTCACTGTTCGTAACTGTGCCTGTATGGCCCTATAATCACATTCACTTATTTTTTTAATTTACATGGTTAAATAAAAAGCGATGATACCATTAAGACACGCCATTCCTTCAGCTAAACACTTTTCTGGGAAGAATTGTATGGGTATAATGGCATCAATGTCGCTATCGCTCATGAATTCAAAACACGTTATATTTGTTCTGTATTCTTTAAAAATCAAAAGAATTCTTATATATTCCGTGTGAATTGAATTATTACTCACTTTTGAACACAGCAGATAAAATTTTCAGATCCCACTCGCTTAACAATGCAGATATTTCCTGATCTAAATCCACATCAGGTTGCTGAACACTTATTTTCAAATTTTCGCATTATTTTAATGTAATTTATATAACTATTATATGTCCCTACCTTTCTTCAAGAGTGTAAACTTCTTGGGTTTCAGAAAATTCTGGAATATTCAGGTTATCTGAAACATTTATACCTGTAATATAACCATTTTCGTCAAGGAATATTGGTACACTTTCTTCACACATATTTTTCCACTAGATTTTTATATATAAAAATGAAACGATATACCTTTGCACGGAAAAGACTACTCTAAACTACAACGCAAATAATATGTGCACAGATCAGAACGAATTATTACATTTCTGTGACTAACGGCATATTTTACTATAAAACAATTTGATTCAACTCGGTCAGAGTTAATTTTAATATGCCATGTTTAAATTGATCATGTAAAAGTAAAATGTTAACAACAATGAACCGCTAGTAGATTGAACAATTTCTGACATGGTAAATAGTACAATGGCATAATTAAATTTACCATGAAAGCAAAATCGGAGTAGCATTTACAATTTTCCTTGTTATTTTCATTCATTTTTGGGTTGATATTACTATTTACTGCAAATTTCGTCAAATTGTACTATTAACTATGTTATCTAGTTAATCATACTATGTATTTTCTCTGAGTGTATTTAAGGCAACGCAGCAAAATTAAAATGGAAAAATCTGCGAGACACTTTTAGACGGGAATTTATGAAAATATCAGCAAAACGATCAGGCGACGCCGGAGGATATTCTATTAAGACAAAATGGGCATACTATGATGATATGTTATTTCTTTCAGACCAGTTCCTTCCAAGAGAAGATTCTGGGAACATTCCCCATCTGCAAGAGGATGAAGTGGTGGTAACCCAACAAGCACCAGATAAAGAATTACCAATTGCAAGCACATCCAACGAAAACAATTTTTTAGAGAATTCAGTTGTAGAAGATTCGACACCACAAAATGATCAATGCAAGAATTTGTCAGCAAGTAAAGAAAATATACGGACAAAGAACATACGAACCCGAAAATCAACGCATGCTACAAATAATACTACTCTCGAAACGCTTTTTTTATTAGAACAAAATAAATTTAAACAATATAAACTAAACTCGTCCTTAGCTCAGGATGATGATTACCATTTTGCGATGAGTTTAATCCCATATTTTCAAGAATTACCCCGTAATAGAAAGATGACCGTACGAACAAACATACAGCAAATTTTCTGTGAATAGTACGAACAAATTGAGCACATATCTGAAACGGAAACTCCTTCACATCGCAGTTCAATGGAATCAGCATCTACGCCTCTGCTTTCACCACAAGACTCCTCTAATGAAAAGTCTGGAGAATTTACGTTTTCAAATAATTATGAACATGAAAACTGACCATCAAACCCTGTGTCATTTCCCGCTACTGAAGAACAGCAGGATCAATCTCTTGTAAAATATTTTAGTTCTTATGAAACTTACTAGTTATTTCTTCATTTTTTAAAGGATAGTATTTGTTTCAGATTATTGTTTTCAATTGAATGAATTATTTTTTTGTTACCTTAAAGTTATGGCTAGTTTTTCTGTTGGTGCAATGCATTTCCGAAAGTTTGACTTTTTACTTAATTTTGCTCTTATTTTATTTAAAATATAGTAGAATGTTCTAGGTCTCATTCTAAAATATTCATAAAATTTGTATGAATCTTGTTTTAAATCTTCAAAAAGTTTGTGGAATTCCCCCTTTTCATCACTTAAAGCAAACATGGGGTGTACCCAATACGATCGTTTTGTTAAAAAAAAAAAAAATACTTTAATAAAGCACTATTTTCAATGAAAGCGTATTCACTATTTACATCCATTGTATTGTACATAAAGCAACGAACTAAACTAATTTTTTGTCGCTTCTAAATGTAACCAGGTCATCATGAGATAACAAGCGATGACTTGGTCGCCTGGTATCGTTTGTTTTCGCGCGATGAAAATTCGCCCGAAATGTCTCACAATGTAACAAGCCCCACATTTGTGACCCATAATTTATTTTCTAGCTTTTAGTATTTATGTACATCACCTAATGTAATATAAAACCGTTTAACTCAAAGTTTTCCTTTACCTATATTTTATTAACGTTCGAATTTGAATATTTTCAAAACAGAGGGGTTGTTCCACCATTTACTGGCATTCATCTAAGCTATTGCCAAAATTGTTTTGATTGAAGTGCGTACGGTAAATGATATCGGTAAAAAAAAAGATATTTTTCGTTACAGATTTCCTTCTGTCTAATTTACATATTATGAAATTTTTCTTTCCGCTCGAGGTTCAATACGAGAATATAAATTCGTATTGCTATGTATCGGATTTTTTCGTATCTGAAGATAAGGCGAAAATAATATATATATATATTTTTTTATTCCTTATATGATAATATTATGAGTATAAATGAAAGTTCCTTTTACCTAATCATATTTCCAATATGTTCTGTCTAATTTATTCCCGCTGAAGAACACTAAAAGATACTCTGCTCTAGTTTTCTCATGACAGATGTGGTAGCTTAGTTCATTGGAAAATTGATTAGATTTGTCAGCAGAAATTATCTATGACATTGAACGACACAATTCGATTCATAAATAAAATAATATAATACTCTCGAATGTCTGCTTCCTTGGTTCTGTTGTAATAGTACCTTCACTGAGCTACACAACCAGATCCCCAATTGAATTGTTTTCGAAACTACACAGAAGAATGGCAAACTTTGAAAGTATGTACGTAGGTATAAAAATATATTTAAAGTGGCACTATTTGAATTCTTACCAAATGACAACTCCATTAAATTTTGGCCCAGAATAATATCTTTCCAATTTATAATATAAAATTTTTTGAATACAATTCCAGCACATACATACTCCCAAGTTCAGCGCAATGTACAGTACCGAGCCAACGGAACGCAGTTATGGAAATCTTTTGCGGCTTAGCTATCGGGCGAACCCGCTATCTGAGAATTTCAACATAAATGTTACTTAATTAGTTTCCTTTTTGACCATTTTAAAAACAAACACATAGGTTATGAACAATCTAGATATGAATGATATGAATATACCTATTTTTCCCCTCATACTGAATATGCAAATACACACACACATATGTACCAGAACTCACGAAAGTCACTCAAAGAGTAGAAAAAACAAAATAAAAAAAAAATAATCACCGCAACAAAAAAGAAAAATCCCAAAATAATATGCTTACAATTATCACACTCAATTAAAAAATTTACAGAGATCCAATAAAAAAACAAACAAAAACAAGAAAAAAACAATCCCCTTTTCTGCATAAAAGCTTATTTCCGATAGCAGCGATAAAATTAAGCAGCACGTTGTCATCTAATCCCCATTAAAAGGTAATCGAAATGACCAAAGCACTAAGAAGGACTAATGCCTTGATAATGCCTGTCCGTGTATTATGCACAGTATAGAGTTCCAATATTGTGAAAACAGCTATATCCTTTCGAAAAGCTTCGAAAAGCTTTCCCCAATGTTATCCTGAAAGCTTTTGTCACAGTTTGAGAAGCATTATATACATACTTTCGATGCACATACCAAATACGAGTATATAATACTATTTGGCGGCGAAATATCCTGACCTGAGTACGCCAGACTTCCAGGCCACTTTGTCCTGTCGGTTTTGCTGTCAGTTGTAAAGAATCCTTCGCCACGAGATGTTGAAAGGATACTACGCGCGCGATTAATATACATATTTAGATAACGTGTTTTGTTGATATTGTCGGTGTCACAAAAGCATCATAGTGTGAATACAATTTTTTTTTTTTTACCAGAAAAAAAAGCTACACGATGTATATACGTTAAAATTGGAACGTACTAAATATTCTCTGGTATTTACAAAGAACAACCACACGTTAAAATACCGTAAAAACCCTTTTTGCACCTTGTTGAGTTTGTCACCTTTTTCGTTCGTCCTTCTGCACCCTTTTCCGCTGTTCCTTACTTTATATTTATACAATATCTGACCTGACATTTACCACCTGATAAAAATGAAATTGTTGACCCAGAAGGTCTATCCTTGGACATCATCTCCTTTCGGGCAGTGATTTGTTCGCGGGAGTCTTGACATCCCAATTCCTATTTACATAAAGTGGTGAATTGTTTTGGCAAGTTCGACACTTCACCCCCAATGACATCCTAATTCAATCCCCCAATGATTCCAGGGTTTTGTAACATTTTTATTTATTTATTTTTTACATCTACCTTATTTTCACCCCCGAACCACATACCATCCATAATCCTGCAGTATCACCAATGAAACACCTTGACAAGTAGCCTCTTATCGAAATAGGCCGATTTTTATGGATATCGTTCGGTTAGCACAAGACGAGATTACCAGTGTGATTAGTATCTAGTGTCTCTATGGCTCTATGCCAAAGTATTCCGTCTTCGGTGACTTTTTTCGTTTCTTACTCCCCTAGTTGTTGTTGCCCCCTTGTGGAGGAAGTTTATTTTGCTGTGTAAACGAATTCTTGTTTGTTTGTTTGTTTGTTTGCTTGTTTGCGTGATCCGTTTGCAGAAAGATAATTCGTCGGGCGGCTTAATCAGTGTTTTATGAGCTTAAATTGTGGCATCGTCCTTGCTGGAATTTCGTCCAATATTACAAGTTATGACAAAAAAAAAATTATAATTTCGTGGCGATATTATGACTAGTTTGACAAACATTGATGTATTGAAACGATTAATTTTTTTTTGTTTTTTTTTAGGTTATTTCGTCTAATGTGATTATTTTATAATTAAAAGAAAGTTGAAATTAATTAAGTTTAAAGTGAGATTTGAAGAAGTGTATCTGTGATCTAAAAAAAAAAAAATGGTTTAGTAAAAAAAAGTTACTAAAATTAAAGTGTTTTTGAATTTTTGCAGTGAGTAGTCGATTGATAAGAAAATTAAAATGTTTGAAGGGAATAATAATTGTAAAATGATTTTTGGATTAGAAAAACGGAATCGTCTAGATTTTGTTTTTTTTTTTACTATAATAATGCTGGCGTTCACATTGATCAATTTTCATTTAATTCATATTTTTTAACTTTTCATTATGTCTATGTGAGAAATAATTTTATAGCAACCTTATTTCTTTGGTTGTTTGTTTTCTCTGATGGGTTTCTAAATTTCCAGAGGATTATCTTCATTTAATTAGCAACAATTTTAAATCTTCTGGTAGTGTTAGTTGTGATCAACCTTTTGACTAACGCTGTACGTATCTATATAAAAATAGTCTTGTTTCATAATATATTCCATAATCTAATATGAATGAAGGAGTTAATTTTTCTTTTATATATTTAATTCCATGATTAGAATTAAACTCAATTCTCCCCAGATTTGAAAAAAAAAAATTAATATTTGCCTTAGTTAATTATTCATAATTCAAAATTTGATGCAGTAGAAGATAACAAAATCTTAAATCGCACAAAAGATATGGACTAAATAATTAATCCAAGTCTGTTTTTACACGATAGTTACGTTTAGATACGTAAAAAAAAATACGTTATACCTATGGAAAAATAGAAATTGCTTCCAAATCGAATAAATCAGCAAAATAAAACACAATATATCATATGAAGATTTATGCTAGAATATTATCGTCTAGTAAAAATTCCGGAATCAGTTGTGGCCAACTAAAACAAGTCTTGTAAGAATCTTCTGGTTGCGAATAGTTGGTAATTTCTTAGTTGTATTTCAGAACCAATTTTAGTTTTTGGAAATTTATGCGACCCATTTCTCCGGAATATTTAGTTATGACAACCATCTAGTTCGCCTGAAGAGTTTTATGAGGTATACCCTACCCGAGCTTATTTTTACAAACAGTTATGAGTTATTAGTTTTGAGGTTGTGACAACTATCCATAAACAATTATCCATAAATGAACCTTTAACCATTTTACTAACTTACTTACTTACTTAGTTAAATGTGGTTGATACGTAACCCGTACACCCATTCTTGTATTCTGGACAGAACCAACATTTTGTTCTTGTCAAAAATGTCAATGTCACTGTCATCCCTTAGTATCGATGATCTTATAACTACATATAAATTTCTGAATGAAATTAGATAAGAATTAATGGTAATAACGTGTCTACAATTCACCAGAACTGCAATATATAGTTTCGAATTGAAACTCCATAGTTCTCAGAATGGTTGCGTTTTTTGTAAATTACAACTCTATAGTTCTTAAAAGATCTACTTAGCTGTGAAATATAGTTCTATAATTCTTAAAAGGATTACATAGTTGTGACCTACAAATCAGTAGCTGTCAACGTCACTACTTAGCTATAATATAACTACATGGTTGTGATTAACAACTTTAAAACTCTGAATAGTACTACGTGGCTGTTGGATACAACTGTTCCAGTTCCAAACAGAACCTCACGGTTGTTAGAGAGAACTGCTTTATAGCTGTAATCGAGAAAATTATATTTCGAGAAGAGTTTCTTAACTCTAATTCACTATAAATAAGAAACATAAGTTAAAGTGGATTCATCTAAAATTGGACATTACGTTTTATGAATGTTATTAACATATTTCACGTCATTAAAACATAGGTTTGTTTTCCGATGAAAGATGTCCATTTTCTAAATTGGTTCAGTTTAGCTCAATAATAACACGTACAATTTGTTTTCAGATCTAATTGATCCCACTGAACGTATAACTGTAGTGGCGAATTTGCCGCTTGGACAACAAACTTATGAATTTTGTACGTCAATTAGTTATAAAAAAACAACCATTGCGGTGATGGGACACATCTAAGTAGTTACGATCCACAAACGAATAGTTGTGATACAAAACGCCGCAGTTTTCAGTCACAAATAAATACTTGTAGATAGTTACATAATAATCTTTTTTAGACCTCCTCAAATTTAGCTAAGAGTTTATTAATATACTGCTGAAATAGGAGAGCTCGTTCAACATTCGGGTCAAAGTGATTACACAATTGTCGCTATAATTCAAGTCCTTCACTGATGACTTTTGATGTGAACCAAACTTGTTCAGACTTCTTTTCCTCAGGAACACTGTCACGATAATTTGTTTAAAATGGAATTAAAAAATTACTGCTGAATTTTTTTTTGTTTTTTTTTTTTTAACCCATATTTTAAAAACCATTTAAATGTGAAATCATGTAAATCGGGGGACAGGTGTACTATGAACCAGGCACATAACTCTAACTTAAATGATTATGAGAAGCATTGCTTTAATAAAATATATAAAAATTATGGGCTTATTCAAAATTTATTCTCTTAGCTTCTGAGCGCTCAATTGGAACGATAAAAAATTCAATTGCTAATATTGAAATAATTTTTCAAAAAACTCCAACCCGCTTTAAATATAATAATTTTAAAGTTTTGTAAATATTACTTTGCCATTTAGAAGCTTGAAAGTAATTTAAATATTTTTTAATCGTTCTAAAATTAAGAAAAATGCATTTATTTGGGTGTTTTTTTATTTTCAGTAGCTATGGAAAAAATTAAATTATGGCATCGTGAAATTTTTGTATTCATTCCTTTAATACATGGCAGCAATTTTTTGTTAAATAAATATGGTGCATATTACATCTCTCGACCCAAAAGTTAGTTTGACTTAAAATATTTCCTTATACGACGACTTTCCTAGTTGACTAAGCGAAATAGCCAAAATTTTGGACTTAGAGGGCAAAAATCCCTATTTAGGTAATTCTAAAGGCAATGATAATTTTTCCTATAAAGAAAGTTCGACTTAAAATAGGGCATTTCGCCCTAAAAGAGATTTGACAATTGAAAGAATTGAATTGATTGTCCAACAGAGTAAGACGGTAAGGATATCTCGATATTACTAACTCTTTTGTTTTATTTACACTTTAAAAATAGTAATCCATGTCATTGGCATCATTATTTTGATACAAGATTTGTTAAAAAGCGGGTTAATGCAAACGCATTTGAATATGCGTTATAGTTTGCATGATTGGGAAGCAAATAATCAGGTGTATTGGAGCAAATTAAGTGTATTCCAGAGCCTGACTGGTTTCGATATAAATTTGCCGTAAAAAGGAGCAAGATTTTTAATCTTAATGAAGCGATTCAATGGGAGGAGCAATTCATTAATTCCAGTGATACTGAAGCCAAATAAAAGTAAATGAACTTTAATTTTTGGTCTTATTATTGCGTAATTTCACCAATTAGAGATTTCGATAAACGTACCCGGTTAGTTAAATTTACTTTGAGGTTAAATTTTTTTGGAAATTTGGATTTTGAGGGCGAACATAATGGAATAGGGAATTATTTAGGGAATATTTACTTTATCTTGCCTTGAACTTGGAAATATATCCAACTACAAAGTCCGTACTTTTTCTCAAAGTTGACCTCAAAGTTAAATAAAATTTAGGTAAAAAGTAAGGAAATTATCCTGAGATTTAGGAAAGTTTCCTTTTTTATTTTCCTATTTTCCTCATTCCGATTTGATAAATTAAAATGGAATTATTACGTTATTTTTCCTTAATAATTATCTACAAAATCAAGATTACTTTGAAGGTCTAACTTAAGGAATTATCAAGTAAAATTTCCTTCCTAATTTACCTTAAAGTAGAGTTGCCTTTAAGGTTAAATTCTTAAGTCTGGTTTACGTAATTTTAACCAAATCTGGTCGATTGGCCCTCGATGATAAGAAATTCCACCTATAATGTCACTTACTTTCGCAACCATAGAATTGTTTGAACTTGCGACCAAACTGGTTATCACATGCTTGCGGGAACCTAGAACTTTCCGAAAATTTAGTTGCAAAATTGTTGTGAGTGCGGTTGTGAGAGCCATTTGCGAACGATTCGAAGAAAATAAGATGTGGTGCTGGAATAGTTCTCCAAACTAATCTACAACTACTTATTGCTAGTGTTATACATAGAAAGTAAATTATATAATTTGAAAAGAAAAAAACAAATTCCATTAATTCATAAACTCAAAAGAATACTAACTAACTTAGAAGTGCACCCGGGATTTGGCTAAGGCGATTGCAGTCCAAAGATAGGTTGAAAAAAATAGGTGTTGAAAGTCTCGTCCTACGCCAATCAGAGCACTTAATAACTGCTACTTTTGAAGGGCTTGAAATTCAAGTTTTATCCCGACATGGACCATAATGCCAATGTTTTCTTCATCTTCAATAAATTAGTCACAATTTCATATAGATTGAAATCCCCGCCATTTGTGCCGCTTTTACTAAATTTTAAAAAGAAACCGAAAGCCATACAAATCTATAAGTTGTGCCGGTTATAAATGTGACGTGTATTTTACGTCTGAAACTCACAAAAAATTTACAAAATAACGTTCCTAATGCACTATACCCTACATTTTTCCTTTCTTGAAAATTCTAATGAAATTTCAATGAAGTTTTTACTTCAATAAATATTTTATTTATTTATAAAGTATTGCCGGCGTGGCAAACAAAATCTTTCGAGTCCATTTTTTGTTAAAATATGCAATTTTGCTTAAATGCGTAATCCAAAAAAAGACAAAATCTATTTTAGTTGTATGGGCGCTGTAAGCTTCTGGGGTGCTGACTTATTTCCTTATGTGTGTTATTTGTACCCCCATGGCATGGCTTTAGATTTATCAAAATTTTGTATGCTTATCGAACTATGTATGCAAAAAAGTAAATTAGCTATTTGTCATCTAATATAAAAGATAGACTTCGTGGTGTGTAAAAAGTTATGATCAGTTCCTGGAAATTTTTCATACCTTTTTCGGAAGTGTCTAAAGCTTCCTTCCCACGGCGCGTGGTTACACGAGCCAAGCCACTTAATGCGGACGAGCTCAAGCCACCTGACGCACGCTTGTCCAGCGTCTTTGATGTTACCGACTCCAAATGGATCGGACGCGCCAGCACACAGGCGAGCTCAAGCTATTTCGAACCAGGCCCATCCCACGGCGCGTTGGCTCATGCAAGCACGGCTCGTAAAACCAAAGCCGTGGAAAGATAGCTAAATAGTGGAGCTTTTATATCTTACAGCTGTTTGCGCACCAAATTTCGGAATATAACATTTCGAACGTTCTTATGGAAACTTAATGTAAATACAAAAAGGGGAATGCCCACTTTTTAAACAACTTTAGGCCCATTGATGCATTATGATACTTATGATACTTTGTACATATTTTATTAACAATGTTTATTTCAATTAAGCAGGGGAAGCATTGGCGATCGAATGTGGACCTATACTTCACGTGATTCTACAGAATTGGTGCGTCGTGGAAAATGACTTCCTATAAGAGAAATGCTCACAACAGAAGCGTTTATGCTTATGGAGAAAAGAACTGAAAAAATATATGCGAAATGTAGTAGATGGGGTGTATGTGATCTAAGTACATGAAAATTGATTTTCCGGCGACGAAAAAATGCGGGAAAGTTTTCTGAATCGGAAAAAAAGTAAACCACCCGATAGTACTTAGCGAAACCTTTAATTTGATACGCAATATTCGGTATTGGAACCCCCTCGGGTTCTCACCCCTCCCCCTCCACCACTATCTAAAAGTAAACAGAGAAAAATTTTCTTCAACGAATTGTACCTAAGCTAATGAGCTGAGGCGAGCATTTAAACCCGTCTTTCGATCGCACATAACCCGAACGAGCTAGATCTAAGGTGTGAAAAAATCTAGTACCTCAATTCGAATAAAAAAGAGGGAGATACTAAAAAGGTATGGGGATGGCTTTTTCAGCCTCCGAGTATAGGAGTGTGGACAGTTAAAGCTCTTCTCAAAATCTAAGGAACTCAATTCTGTCCTGGATTTTCCAAAATGTACTAGATCAAACCTTGACACCCCTAGCCTTCCCCTGCTTAATTGAAATAAACATTGTTTATCAAATATGTTCAGAGTATCTTCATGTCTCGGGTATCGTGCCTAAAATGAGCATTCCTCTTTGAGATGTACTAACACGAAACTAACACTAAATGCGGCAACTACCTACTTCTAATCTAACCGTCCAGAAGGACGGTTGAAACTTCTCAGCTCGTTATTCATTTGGATCATGTTTGACGAAGTGGCTATCTAATTTACTGGCCAATTTTAGAGGTTTTTTTTTTATTATTATATCTGGACTGAGCAGAGGTTCTCCTTGTCATTATCACTTTGGTTTTTAGGACCAGTAGTCTTAGGAACAGCCTCCATTATTTCATCTTCACTAAGGGGTTTAACAATTTGCACAATTAATTAATATCAGAATGCGAAAGATAATCAAATCCTCCTCTACCAATTGAATATGCAAATATTTTAATGTTGAGAAATTCGGTCGTATTAGGGAGGACGAGATCTCTGTTGTTAGTACATTGTGGCTATAGGGTTTTCTAACAAGCAATAAACTTAGGCGGTCTTAATTGAGATAAAGCTAATCTAATTTGATTGATACAATCCTTAATTGAAAATTTTTTTCACAAAATCATAACGGTTAATACTCCATCGTCATTCATATTCTTCAAAACTTATTGGAATGTTTGTTTGTTTTTAATTTTCGCAATTATACCTTGATGTAGAGGTTGTATCAAGAATATAAGCTGGTAGGAAATAAAATTTTACGTTTGGGTATTCCAAGATAGGATGCTGTCCAGAATCAAAATAACTTTAAATTCGAGATCTTTATCTGTCATATAATCTCTAATTTCTGAGATAAAAGATGTGTGGAGCCACGCTTAGTAAAACTCTCAGTTGTCATCCAGGCTTTTTTGTTTGCCATACAGGGAACTGGTAATCTATTGAAATCAACGCTTTTCATTAATCGTTGTCTTAGAAATCGATTTAAAAACACTGATTTCAACATACGATCTCCTGAAGCATTGGAACCAAATAGAAGTGCTGCATGATCCTTTGCTGTCTTAAAACTACCAGCTGTTTTCCACGATTCCGTTATGTAAGTTCGGATTTGGCTTTTTTGTTTTCAGAACAGACCAGTTTCAATCATATTCCAAATTTTATCAGGAGTGTAGCCTCCATCTTCAGTTTCACCTTTAATTTTAGAGCATGTTTTTTTTTAGAAACCCTCTGAACCACCCTGTACTTGTACAAAATTCATATATTTTGTTCCACTGAGATGAATTGCCTGGCTCCATTTGTTTAATCTGGAAGGAATCTCATGGAAATGTACACGGTACAATATATTTCGCTTATTCTTATGTTAATTATCCCAAGTATATCCTTTTGCATTTGTTTTAAATGACACTATAAATATTTTGTTATGTGCTGGATAATTATCCACCTAAACAATATCCATGACCCCTATGGGCTGCTTTCTTTAAAATAGCCATGCTACTGGAATTCTCCACACACAAAAAAAAAATCGGTTGAATCGAGCTATAATTATTTGGTATATGAATAGAAGCAGTTGCTTACACAGATCAGAACAGTTTGATGTCTTATGACATAGATTAAATAACACAAGTTAATAGTGGTAAAATTCTTAGTGTAATCATTTTAATAGATTTGGGAGGTATCTGACTCGAACCTGTTGCATCGAATTTACTGATCCACGTTTGATTGATTTGATTGACACAACGAAAGCAAAACTTTCTTAACAGCTGAAATAGGTCAGCCGTGTGATATCTGGGTCATGGTCGTTGAACTTGAAGCATATATAAAGAATTCATTTAGTGCATTTTTAGTAGATTCCATGGTTATGAATTTCTTCGGGACATAGCTCCATCAATCCTAGTGCCCTATATTTAGAAGACTTCATAATGTCATTAATTCTATTCCGAACCCGATTATTATTATGTAAACTGTGAAATCTTGTGTACTTTTCATAAATAATAATAAATAATAAACTAAATAATAATAAACTTAAGTAAAACCATCATTATTAAATTGGGGCAAAAAGAAAGCAAAACATTTGTATGCAAATATTCCACAAATATATTTCTTCAAGTTATAAATTACTAATTACAAAAACCCGACGCGTTTCGCCTTATTGGGGCACTGTCAAGGGCTGGCTATTGACTGCAAACAAAGCTGGTGACTTATAAAAATGGGCCTGGTTTAAGTAGCAGACTTCTGTCTAAGAAATCTATTTGGTCATTCACTGCCATTAGCTAGAGCTCGTCTAATTTCGAAAATTTCATATTTATTAAGTATAGGACCATTGCTTAAATTATGTAATAGAGTAAGATTATTCATGTTTGTACTATGATTTTCTATAGGAAGATGTTTTGGGAGACCCACCCGATTTAGGCTTCTTGTGTTTAGCTCCTGCGACATGTTCAGAGAACCAAAGTTTATTTTTCGTTTTGTTTTTCCAATATATTCCGCGGAGCAGTCATCACACTTAATTTTATACAGGGTGTCCCAAAATATAGTGATAATTGGAAGCCTGGACGTAGAGCGTCCTTCGGAGAACCCTAATCTCCCCCATATATGTTATACGGTTTTTTGTAGTTTTCGAGTTATTACAAATTTTCGAGATTTGTGGCTTATTACATGTTATAAGGTGATTTTGGTCATAGCAGTCGAAGAAAGTACGATAGGCACTTATTTTATTTTTTTCTGAAATTGCTTAACAGTGCATCTGTTGTATTTAAAAATATTTATTTCAATACACCTCACCATTATCACAAAAAGTAATGTTGAATTTCTTCTTTTACCAAAACAAAAACTAACTTGATTGTTCTATGGCAATTTTAAGAAAAAAGTTCCATATTTTTTTTTTTTTTAGAAACTACTTCAAAAACTTCCTTAGTTCATCGACTTTACATGGCGCAAATTTTATCAAGTTATCTCAACGGCATCATACTAAAATTTCGATTCAGATTGTACTAAGTGTAAAATTTAACAATTTTAATTGGGATGTAAAAACAAGTAAAACTGAAAATTAAGTAAAAATAATTATTTTATTGTGAAAAATTACAAAAATTTTTCAAAATGTCTACCTTCCTTTTCGACACGTAACCGACAAATGGCGGAAACATTTTTCTTTCAGTCGATTGAGTGCTTGTCTGTTTCTTATGATGTTTTTTTCCGCCGCTCTTAATTCACTCGACAAATGTGCCAAATTTCTGCATTCTTTACAATAAACCAGCTCCTTGTAGTTGCCCGAGTATTTTGTTTTGCTTACGAACTTAGACTTTGATTAGTGCCGTAGTGAAAATACTTGGAATTGTGACCTTAGTGATAATTCTGGACTATGAAATCATGAGCTATTTACCGAATGAATACGCGGAAATGCACTTTTATTATGGCTGGCTAAGAGCGAACGCTTCGGAAACAGCAAGACTCTACAGGGAACATGTTGAACGCAGAAGTGTGGCTCAGCCTGAAAATTTCCCAGATTTTCGTATGATCGAGAGACTACATAACCCCTACATGGAAGATCATAACCCTGGAACCAGGCATGGCCGACCGAATGTAATTAGAGACCCTGAGATAGTAGGTGCAGTTGTTGAGGAAGTTGTCAGAGATCCATCCTGCAGCGTGAGGGATGTTGAGCGACGAACAGGAGTTTCGAAATCTCGAGCATATCGCATACTCAGAGACGAGGGATATCATCCATACCATATTCAAAAGGTGCAACAATTGAAACCAAAGGATTATCCCAGAAGAGTAAAATTTTGCCAAGAAATGTTTTTGTTAAATTTTACACTTAGTACAATCTGAATCGAAATTTTAGTATGATGCCGTTGAGATAAGTTGATAAAATTTGCGCCATGTAAAGTTGATGAACTAAGGAAGTTTTTGAACTAGTTTCTAAAAAAACAAAAATATGGAACTTTTTTCTTAAAATTTCCACAGAACATTCAAGTTAGTTTTTGTTTTGGTAAAAGAAAAAATTCAACATTACTTTTTGAGACAAGGGTGAAGTATATTGAAACAATGTTTTTAAATACAACAGGTGCACTGATAAGCGCCTATCTCATTTTCTTCGACCGCTATGACCAAAATTACCTTACAACACGTAATTAGCGAAAAATCTCGAAAATTTGTAATAACTCGAAAACTACAAAAAAACCGTAGAACATACACGGGGGTGATTTGGGTTCCCCGAGGGACGCTCTACCTCCAGGCTTCCGATTATAACTATTTTATGAGACACCCTGTATATAACTGTTTTTCCTAAATTTGAAACTTTATTTTTAATTTTATTATTAACCAAAATTCTTTTTAAATTTTTATTGTTAATAAAGGCTGTCTTAATGTTGTATTTAAATAGAACTGTTTTAAGGCTATTAGTTGTACCCTTAATATATGGGACTTGTCGCCATTGAAAATTATTGTTGCAATTAACAACCGGAAAAATTAAATTTAATGCAGGATTTCTATTTTTTTGGTATAAAATTTTATAGACTATTTTCTTCGTGTAACCGTAATTTGTGGCAATTCGATCATGTTCCACCAAGTACCCAAATACTCCTCCATTGAATATATGTATAGTTGTTATGTAAAATATGTATGTTCAGGGTTGGACTGGCTATGTATGAATACTAGCCCATTTTCTCTGAAAAAAAAAGAACAAAAAAACTGCAGTGCTTATGAAAAATCACATCTTTATTAAGATTACTATTTAAATTATAAATTTTTTAGAAAATTCAAGACTACCCTTACATATTTCTTTAATTACTACTTCGTTATAAATAAAAATTAAAAAATCTTTGTTTCCGTTCATTACATTCAGCCCATCTACAAGATCAGCACTTAATCTACTTCATAAGTGATTTTTAATATATTTTAGAATATTAAATGTGGGTTCGCATTGAACCTGCGTCACTGACAATGTCAACACAATTTTTAACATTTTAAAAATATTTTTTTAAAGAACATACTAAGCAATTCTTGCATCGATTACATTCAATCATTATTTCTGGTTCCGGCCATCAATCTTCAAATCATAATTTGCAAAAAGATATTTTTCAGTCAGACTTTTCTTCAAATATTTCCACTTCTTCACAAAGTCTTCATATTCCATTTTTCCAATTTACTACTCATTTTCTGAAGGAACATTTCTCACAAAAAAATTTGTGTTAGAAATATTAAATTTCATTAAACAGCTCATCGTTATTCAAACAAATTTTATTTTGTGAATGTGAATTCAAATGGAATTATGACAAATTTATGATTTCAACTAATTAATAAATTACTTGAATCTAGCTTCACTGTGAGAGATTTAATGCTACATTTACTTTACGTAATTTTTTACTTCAAATTTGCAGCCTTACTATTTGTAACCTCATTCATGCTGAAAACTCAACAAAATTAGTACTCAATACAAATTTAGGTTTCAAATTATTATGTTGTGTGAAGATGACCTTAAGGCATAGATATCTGTCGATTGTTCATCGGCCCATTATCTCGGTTGGCCAGTCTAAGCCTGGCTCACATAAGCAAAGATTAATTTTACTATTGAAACATTAAATTAATTTCATGACTTTCGGTTCGGCTATTTGTTTAACTTTATTAAAACATTTTCTTATTTTGAAAAATCTTCAAATGTAAGTCTATCAGCTTTATCCTGTTTTGACTAGGTACCATATAAATAATAATAAAAATTCCTAAAGTGGATGAAGTCAATGATTCTGGTGCTATATTGGATGCTTAACTCAAATTTCTCCCTGAAATTGACAAATTAATTAGGAAAGCTAAGGGCTACTCTCAGATTTGTATGGCGATGATCTTTGAAGGTCCATTAAATTGTTGGTGTACTGGTTTGATGCAATCTTATAACATTGAGTTTGGATTGCATCCAGAGTATATTTGAACTTTCAGCTGAACAACAAATTCTCAAATTGGTCAGCCATATTTGTTACTAATTGAGTTTTCATTTTGAATTTATTTTTAAATTATTACAGAGCTATTTCTGGTAGGAATCGATCCTGGGCTGTAAAATCGGTTGTAATATTTTGGAGCTCCTATATGGTTTTTTTTAGTCATAATATTCAGATTAGTGAATTATATCCCTCTTGAATATTTAGAATCACTGACTTATAACAATGGACTGAGCGTATTGTCATTTTCCTATAGGAAAGCATGGCACAAGTTTTATAGTTCTCTCTTTCGCCCTATGGCAGAGTTGGAGCTACCAACACAAAATATTGCATTTGGGTACATTTGCTTATGCCATTTGATGTTTTTATGTTGGCTACAGATGCAATCACTTCAGAAGGAATAAGGTAAAGATAGTGTTTATCATGCTCCGTCTCTCTTGCCCATAAGCAGGATTCAGTTAAGAATAAATTTTGAAAATTAAAGTCGGAATGAGTTTAATTCCTTATAAGCGATTAAAATATCACTTGGACACAAGAAAATACATTTTTTTAATTTAATTCGATTTTCGGGTGTAAAATTTCATCTGATTGGTTGAGTTTTACATGTTTTTTATGTAATCGTTTTAAAGGGTGCTCTAACGGTGATATACAGAAACACAATATTTTTTGTGCCACATGAAATAGCAAATCGCTCAGTCCATTGTTATAAGTCAGTGATTTAGAATATAAACAGCATTTAGAATTTTTTCCTTCAAGTCAG
Organism: Dioctria rufipes; assembly: GCA_963924295.1. Classification (NCBI taxonomy): domain Eukaryota; kingdom Metazoa; phylum Arthropoda; class Insecta; order Diptera; family Asilidae; genus Dioctria; species Dioctria rufipes. Next base: position 270,316,034 of record OZ002741.1, on the reverse strand, counting down.
TCAAAATATTTAAAAAATCATCTATAAAGTTTCGGAAATAGGTATTTCTCACTAACTCGTTCATTACTCCAGAATACTTATTTATTGCTCCTCGCATACTATAATTCTTTTTCATTGAGATAAACAAACATATGTTCATCAATTAGTGCTTTCATAAAATATTAATAATTTACTCCCTTACAATCACTTATGCCCCTTCCCTGTAAGAAGTGCCTATAAAGAAAAACTACTACTACTAATTAGTTGTTATAAAATAGCACGGGATAGGAATTTAGTTATATCTCTTTGATACTAATATTTCGAGTACATCTAGTTTACCTTTATGAACTAATCTCAATTTTTAACAAAATATTACTTGTACCCTGGTGCCTTTCAGCCCCTCAATTGTTTTGAAAGTCAAAAGCATCTACTGTTTTGACTTTCGCCAAAGACGGCTCCTTCTTTTAAGTGACCTGACCGAGGCAAAGGTTCGATTACCTTTTCTGATATGAGTTCTTATATCGTTAAGGGAATACAGATACGCTTATATAAAATTGAAATAATCCATGTAAATCCATGGGCTAAATCGGGCAACCCCTTCTTGGTGTTGCCATATAAAAATTTGGATTTTTACATATATTGTGAAAACGTTTTTATTGTATTGAAAAGTTCTTCAGAATATGAAATCCTATGAAATTGTTTAAAATCAGTTTTACTGTTCAACGATCCGTTCTAGAAATATATGCGAAAAACAACTTCAGCGATCAAACTTGCACTGATTGGTGATCATACGAAATTACTTGTTTCTTCGTTCATATGAAACCATATTATAATGCGAGCAGATTCGTTCAACTTTTGTACCCAAATATCTACTTCCTTACAGGTAAATCGTTCATTTATGCAATATTAATTCTAACGCTAGATTTAAAAGTGATTCACCCTGTGTCAGACCTTCAGTGATTGCCGTGCCTTGAAGATGTCATTTCCCTGGGAGTAATTTATAACAACAGTTGGTACCTTTCGCCGAAACTTTAACCAAAATCTTTTTTAACATTCATCTTTAAGTACTAACTAAATTTAAAAAAATTTACTTAAGAAATCACGAGACACCGTTTTATCAATTCAACTTAAAAAACTGAGTAACCTGATCCACCGAATCATCCGTGCTCCTCACTATACAACTAGGCGGATGCGGCTATGATCCAGTGCCCAGCGCAATACTTTGCAATTTTTATTATAAAGTATTACGTCAATCACTGACGTCAGCTGAAGACCCCAATGCTGTTTGTCAATAAACAGTGTGCCCAGCCTCCACTTAACCATGACTCAATTCTTAATTGGAAACAGCAATGGATGCGACAGTTTTTAAGTAAACAATTAGCAATCGACAAGCACTTCACTGTGCGAAGTAAAATGCTTAGTTATTGCAAAACGTTTAATTACCTGTACACCTGCTGCTTATTCAATTCTAAGAATTGGATATTGGGCAACGACAAAGACTCCCCTGTCCTTTCTGAGTTAGTAGCTTCTATGAGACACTACTGGCTAGCGTAGCGGACCATTATGTTCCCGCGGTAGCTCACACAATAGCTCTGAGTCTACTGAACACATAGTAGTCTCGTCAATTTCTTCATTAGCTGTAAGCTTTTAATTACTTCGTATACAATTCAGTCTGCTTAATCGTACCCCATTCAACATACAACTAGAAAAGAGAATCTCTATATAAACCCGGATCATTTTTTCAAAGCTCCTTAAATTTTTTATTCAACCAAATAAAGCTATCCCTGCGAAGAATTTATGTGGCATAATACAGCAAGAGGGAAAGAGAGAGAGAGTGTATAAAGCTTTCTATTAGAGAGCCATTAGCTCATTTTAATTCGACTTCTTTTCAATGTGTTTTTAACATATAGATGTCTCAGATCCTGCTAAGCCACTGACGTGGACTGCTTATTTTTTGCCTACATAGGACTAATTTTTCTTAAAGTTGTTTTACCTGAAATTATGAAAATGTTTACGGCAATACCTTTAGTTGAAGCGGACATTGTGGAGAAGGATAGATACAACTATGAAGATAAGCATTCCAATTATTATATCAGGACTTCATCCAGACCTAACCTATGGTTTCATAGAAACGGTTCATAAACTTAGTTATAAAAGCGGTTGTTTTAGATTTTCATAATAATTGGGACAAATGAATATTCCGAAAAACAGTTTTTCGAAGATTGTTTCCTTATGGAACATTTAAATGGCAATTTGATATCAGTAAATATTGCTTAATAAAGAAATATTTCTTTCGGATCTATTTCGATCAATTTAATTTTTAGGGTTATTTGTTTACGATAAACTGATCTTAAGGCAACTGATTGTAAGGAAAACTGTTTTTAGGAAACTATCCTGACATCGTAATTTGCACGGCTTTTTACATTTCATTAATCTGTTTGAGATAAATTTTTGCCTGGAATGTTCTACTGTGTTTTTCTATGCTCAGAGGCACACCTATCTTTTACTCTCTCCATTTTAGAATCACATTTGTACCGGAAGAAATACTTTTCGACAAGTTGTCAATCTATCTGTAGGCCTCTCCTATTGTAGTGGGGCATTCTTTAAAAATATTTTGTATTGGCATTTATATACAAAAGCTTGCTACAATCCCAAGCACAGAGGCTAGAGCGGCTCATTGTGCTGTCCTGATGCTAGAAGCCCTATCACCAAAACCTTTCTGTCTTTTTAATGAAATGTATCAAGTCTTGGTGAAACCTTCACATATCATATACTGACTGCTACAACATTTCTTGACCACTTAATCATTTCTTTTGAGTCCCAGTGACATGTGTTTTCTGATAGAAGGAATGTGATTTCATTTAAATTACCAAAGAGGGTTGTATCCTATTCTAATTTCATTGAAGGCAGACTTTTGAGTTCCGCCCTTTTAAATTTTTAATGTCCACATCGGAAATAGAGAAAAATAAATAAATAAATAAATAAAGAACAATATTTAATAATTTTCGGCAAGAATATAACTTCCACGATAAATACAAACTTCCAAAAGAAGAAGTCTAAAACGTTTCAGGAGAAATTCATTCTGACGATCATTTCTTAAATAAAATATGAGGCTGCCTAGGGGTTTAAGTACATCGATTTTTCTTCGCTGAAAAGTCCAATAAACTAAAAGCATTCCGGTGAGCTTTACAAGACTTTCGTGTCATGAAATTTGTTACGAAATTTTTTGAGATTTGTATTGAAGGAGGAAGGAAATGCATGTCGAACATGAGGTCATGTACTTTTATGATTATCCATTATGAGATAATTCCTTCAGTTTTCTTTTTAAATGCAAGCAATGAAAAAAGCCGATGAGAATGTGAATCGATCAATTCGCGATGAAGCTCATTTATAATTTCACCATTTACCTATATTTCATACTGAAAACTTTCTATTTTAAGTGCAAAAATCTAATGTTGAAGACTCACTAAAAATCTACCGTAACCGTGAACCATCATTAACAATGATTTTCACTTGTGCTTTGATTTAAGCTGGAAACTTCATTGTTAGAGACTGTTTTAAAATAATTCAAGCTCTAGTTGTGGTGAATTTTCTATAATTTGTTAATTTTCATTTGAATTGAGTTCTTTAGAATCGAATACGATCATAATTTTGTTCATCTGATTTTTGAATTGCTACACAATTCAAATTCAATTCAAATTTATTTCTAGACACATCATACATTGCTATTTTATAAAGAGGCGTTTAGTTTTACAGAATTAGAACAATTGTTCTTTACAACTTTAATATTATTATTAAATTCGGCATATGTATATTAAATTTCAGAAAAATTTCGCTTAAGGTAAAAAAAAAAGTCAAAAAAACACCTTATTTGAGATCTTATCTTAATTTACTACAATTTACTTAATTAGGTTGCTAAATTGGTCTAAGTTCATTTATTAATAGGTTCTATGAATAGTAACTACACGGAGAGAAAAGAACTAGTCAGATCAAAAAAAAAAAAAAAAAAACTATTTGAAACAACAATTTTTACATTTAAAAATGCACCAATAGTAAAAATGTTTGGTTTTGAATGCATCCTGCGTTTAATATAAACGTTACATAATCAAATGCTTGTTTTGTTTATTCTGAAGAAAAGGGTGTTTGACTTAAATGCGTTTAATATTAAAACTTTAAAAGCTTCTTCATTTGATCTAAACGGATTAGTTATTGATATGAATGACAAATATACATTTAAACCGCGACAATTAATCCATTTGAATTAAAAACTAAATTTTTGATTCAAATGAATGTATCCAAATGTTTATTTTTTTCAATTAAACAAACATTAGTTTGAACTGAAATAGAACTTTTCTATTTATACCATTTGATTCAAAATATTTTGCGTTTAATTTTTGACAAAATAAATTAAATGAATTTGATTTAATATGGAAATATTTGTCTTTTGTTATGGAAATAAATATATTTGCTTTCTGCTGAAATTATTGAATTAAAATATATTTGGTAAATATAAGGAATTGAAATCTCGACATCCGAAATTCCAGTTAAAGCTATCTTGTTTTAGAACTCAGTATTCAAGGGGTATTTAAAACACATATAACATTTTGAATGATAACAAAAAATTTATTCAGTTATTATAATCAGGCTTGTCAAGGATAAAGATATAGTTTATCACTTCCTATACGATCTATAGAACTATTTTAATTCATTTTTGACTCCAAATCCCAAGACTTTACCAAGTCTAATAATTCTTCATGGTTTTCATTATTCAATGCTGTTTTGTCAATATTAACTAATTCTATTCCAACATTTTCTGTTTGTTCCATTTTAAAAAACTAAACACTTCGTTCGACTGAATTTTAAGAAACTTAAGTTTAAGAATTAACAAAAGCAATGTTATAAAATACCATTACTATACTAATAACTAATGTCTAATTGTTTTCAACGAGTTCTACACTGATACAATTAGGTTTACGTGTTCTAGTGTTTCTAATAAAACAACAAAACCCATAGAGCTCCACTCAACCAGTGTAGAACGGTTTGAAAAGAATTCGACATAAGATAAAATGGAACTTGTAACATTGAATTACTGTGAAAAATAGTATAATTAAAATGTGCATAAATTTTTCACAAACTCCTTATTCGCCTTTATAATAAAGGGTTTTCCAATAAGAGGTGTTATTTTAATTAGCCCACTATTTCGGTAGATGTCACTTTTGGAGCTGTCAGTTTTTGACATTTGACAAGTAGAAACTACGCCATTAAAAAAAATGGAACGATACACGATTCAACAAACGCATTGAAATTATTAAAATTCACTATAAAAATGGTGAAAATGTGGCAGAGACGGTTCGTAAAACTCGAACATTTTTGGGTCGTCGTAAAGCACCTTGTCGGACCGCAATACAGAAATTGGTAGAAAAATTCGAGCTGTAGGGACAAGTTAGTGATGTGAAGAATAAAACCCGTGCACGTCGCTCAAGAACAGCCGAGAATATTGCTGCTGTAGCCGAAAGTGTTGAAGAAAACCCAGGTTTGTCCATTCCTCGTCGTTCTTTGGAATTAGGCATTCCACCAACGTCATTACACCGTATTTTGCATAAAGATTTGGGTCTTAAGGCTTATAAAGTTCAGTTAACACAAGAACTCAAACCGGCCGATCATCAACAACGTCGAGTCTTTGCTGATTGGGTCCTTGAAATGCATGAAAATGATCCGGAATTCCATCGAAAATTCATCTTGAGTGATGAGGCCCATATCCACCTCGATGGCTTCGTCAACAAGCAAAATTGTCGCATTTGGGGCTCGGAAAACCCAAGAGTTATTGTTTGTAAAGCCTCTCTATCCTCAACGTGTGACTGTTTGGTGCGGTTTATGGTCCCGCGGGGTCATTGGACCTAACTTTTTCGAAAATGAGGCTGGAGCAACAGTTACGGTGAATGGATTGCGCTATCGACAGATGATTAATGATTTTTTATGGCTGGAATTGAATGGTATTGATCCGGACAACGTTTACTTTCAACAAGACGGCGCTACGTGCCATACAAGCAATGAAACCATTGATCTTTTACGGAAAAAGTTTCCGTACCGTGTTATCTCTCGAAGAGGTAATCACAATTGGCCACCGAGATCTTGTGACTTAACACCTTGCGACTTCTTCCTTTGGGGCCACGTGAAAGCGAAGGTCTACGCCAACAGCCCAGCGTCGATTCAAGACCTCAAAGATGGAATTCGTGAGGCTATCGAGGACATAGGGCAGCGACTTTGCGATTTGGTTATGGAAAATTTCATGAAGAGGATATGGTCCTGTAGGCGTGGTCGTGGTGGTCATATTATTTTCCATTATTAACGGCATACCTTCCTCTTTATAATGAAATTAAGATCCGATCATTTATCTCAAAAAATGGAATTTTTCTGTGAATATCAAAATAACACCTCTTGTTGGAAAGCCCGTTAATAGAATGAAAAAATGCCGCGTTAATTACAATAATTTGCACAAAACTACAACAAGTATCGGTAACTCGTTATGAAAATAATATTGGATTTCTCGATTTAAATCCGAATCCGTAAAGCATTAGCCACAGACTGAGCAAACGCAATTTATTTTAATCAACACACACTGGTATTTTAGTACTGTATTACAAAGCGCAACGTCAGTTACATTCCGTCACTTACTTGTCTGAACAATGATAGTTTTTCATTTAAATGTGCTTAACTTTTGAAACAAAGGGAGCAGCAGTGTTGATCCAAACAAAAAACTTTTGTTCTAAAAGTATACAATTTTGAGTGGCTCCATGCATATACATACTTTGAAATTGAGGAAAAGTACGGTTGTATTTTTTCCCGGAAGCCACTCAAATATGGATACTTTTAGAACAAAAGTTTTTTTTTGTTTTGATGAACTGCTGTACCTTTTGGTTCAAAAGCTAAGGACATTCAAATTGAAAACTATCTTTGTTCGTGAAAATTTTAACAGTAAAATTCATTTAAAGTAAATGCGTCCCCATTTATATTGAATGCTTCTCAATTCAAAAGCATTTATTAAATACTTAACTTTTTAATTTTTATTTAATTTAAATGCCATTTTATTTAATATGAAAGAAAAAATGGTTGGATTAAACGGGAAAATTTTTAAATTGCATTCAAGCCCGGAAAATTATTGGTTTGAATGCTTTCTTTTCTTTCCGTGTACATTTCTCAAAGAACTGGTTAGAAATTTTGTTTACTTTATCAGTAACTAGCTTCACATTTGCTAAGTTGTGTAGCGGTAAAGAAATGCCAAGGCAAATTTAACATTGTTTTTAATATTTTATTTTGGGAAATTTGAAGTTTCTTTAAATGACTCATAGCGTTTTTACCCCAAAGTAAAGTAGTGTTGCTTGAAAGATAACTTTAAAAATAATAAACTTGTTTTTGATATTCAAAGCAGATTTTCGATTTATAAAAGGTTAGAGAACTCTAGTCAGGATATTAATTTTATATATAGTAATTGAAATATGTATTTGGAACGTAAGGGTTTTATGTAGTGTTATATTCCAAGGTATTTTACATTCTCTGTCCAAGGTAAATCATATCCGTTTAGATTTAAGTTGTTTTCAGGAAGTTTTGTGCTTATACGTTTCCGAATAAAGAACATCGCTTGAGTTTTAATAGGGTTTATTTTTATTTTCCAATTGTAAAAATAGCGATAAATAGTATCTAAAGCAATCTGAAGTTTGCTGGTTATTACTATTGGTATAGCAGATGATGAATATATCCCCGTATCATCGGCGAAGATAGTAATATTACAATTTTTTATTGCTGGAATATCAGCCGTAAAAATTGTGTATAGGATTGGACCAAGCACGGAACCTTGTGGTACTCCAGCCGGAACTAGTTTGGCGACATAAGAAGAATTTTTTACAACAACTTTAAATGTTCTATCTATTAGACAACTATTTACAAGAGGGATTAAATTGGAAGGAAAACTGAATGTAATCAAGTTGTAAATGAGTGTGTCATGCCACACCGTATCCGATGTTGCTTGAATGTCTCGCAAAACCAGACCACTAAATTCTTGGGGGCTAAATTTATTTTTTATATGTCTCGTAATTCTAACAAGCGGATTTGTGATGCTATGATTATTCCTGAAACCGAATTGTTCCTTTGGTAGAATATCATTTTCATCCAGGTAGTTTGCTAGTTAGATCTTAATCAATTTTTCCAATATTTTTCCGAATATTGGTAAACGACTGATTGGGCGATAACAGTTAATATCATCTGCTGGTTTGTTCAATTTTGGGACTGAAATTACCTTAAATTTTTTCCATTGAGAACGGAAATATTTTACATTGAAGCAACAATTGAAAATCAATGTAAGAAAGACTAATGCAACCTTCCGTAAGGCCTTGATACAATTTCCTTTAATTTTATCTATCCCGCTTGCTTTTCTGGGTAAAAGATTTTTGATTAGTTCCTTTCCTTGAGTTCTATGTGGATTTCCTGGTACGACGATGCTGCATTCACGGAAAATTGGTTAATCCTTTGCTGGACTAACATTTTTATATTACTATCACTTAAGTGATGTGCTCTGCGGTGGTTTTTTGAAAAATAAATTTGCAAAAACTTCAGACTTTCCTAAATTAGTACTAATTTTCTTCCCTTGCTAATTAAGAATGGGGATGCCTCTGTTTATGTTTTTAATAAGCTTTTTTATATTCCACAAAGGCCTATAAATTTTGGTTAAACTTGCCAATTTGTTATACCAATTTGAATTTCTAAAATTTGATAATTCGCGTTTTATGGTTTTTGTTAATTCCTTAACCTCGATAAGCGTGGGTATCTCTTTAGTTTTTGCCTAACCATATTTCTAAGGCAGAATAGACTTAGTACATGGCTTGGAAGAGGTCGATTTATTGTAGTATTTACTGAAAATTTATAGACAGAGTAATTAATCGCTTCATTAATCATATTGTACATGTTAGTGATCATATCATCAATTTTAGTAGTTTCATTTATAGGTCGGATTTCACATTTATTTCTTTTATAAGCAGCCAAGTTGGTGCCGTTAAATTTGTAGACTGTGAGCTGCATTGTTCCAGATATAGCGACCTGAATGACAATTGGAGGATGATAAGATGATAGTTCATATATGACTCTAGGTTGAGAAATTAAGCTTGGGCAATTTGTTAAGAACAAATCTATTGTTGACGGATTACTACCCTGCAAATATTGCAGTTCAAAATCGAACCGAATTCGAAGTAAATCAATTCGACTAGGTGAAGTTAAGCTTCGAAATCGAATTCGCTAGTGATTTGCTAGCGAATTGCAGGAGAAAAAAAACGGAACACGATATCGAATCGTATTGTCGGCACGACAATGGTTCGCTAGCTTGACATTCTTTCGAAGTTCTTGTATGTATTGGTAGTTCGTTTTGGATCCGATGGTTTCCAACATTACGATCTAATATCGACCTCTCTTGCAAGGCATTTTTTGAAGTAAATACGATATCGAATAAATAAATAATAAATACGCGCTGTAATAAAACTTCACTTTGCACTTCACTCAATAAAATCTCAACTTAGAATGCCTGCGAAGAACAATTTCATGAATAGAAAATATTTGCTTTAATGACTTCCTCGGAAATTGGCATGAGCCGTACTGTTACTTCTATATATGGCAAGTAAATCGAAGAAATTTCGAACTATAAGCGATGCATCTATTTCGAATTTTCAGAGGTGTCGACATACTTGAAAATGTCGGTTATGGTAAAAAAAAATCGAAGAGATATCGAGCAACAGGCGGTTCATCTATTTCGAATTCATGATGGTAAAACTTCTTTTATATAAAAAAAAAATCGAAAAGATTTCGTGAATTCATTTCGTTACGACGGAATTTTGTCCAATGGTTTGCAGGGTATTTAGTGACGTGGATATGTAGATATGTTCATAGGTTTATAGAATTATGATAGGTGCAGATAAAGCAATGCTGTGTAAGATATTACCCCAAGCAATTGCCTTGATACATCCCCATGCATCATGTCGACAATTTAGGTCTAGGTCATTGCGTAAGTAGTTTCTAATACCCTGACTGAGGGGACACTGTTTATAAATATCTCAATCCCTATTGCTCCAATGAGTTTAGCTTTTGGTAGAGGTAAAAGAGTGTGTTTGATATTTGTCTTAATAACAATTGCTACTCCTCCACTCCTGATCTCTCTATCATTTCTATATTAATGGTAGTTTGAATGAGAGAATTGCACATTATTGTTCAGCCAAGTGTCGGTAACTAAACAAATCTCAATATCATATGAACTGAGGAGTGTCTTTTCAAAAGGGGATATTTACAATTTTCATTTTTTTTAAGTTAAGTATGAGATTATATTCTCTACTCTGAAATTCAAGATTTCGTCACTGTAAACCGAAACAAAATGCGATAAACTCATAGGAAATCTTACTTGAAAACACTTGTTCCGATCAAAAGGGGATATTTACATTAAAAAATATGACATTATTACTGTTACTTTGGTTTCATTTCAAAAAGGGATATTTACAGTACGATTTCAATAGTCGAAATAAATTTTTAAGGGAGAAGTTTCTGTTTTATATTTTTGAGTAAAAATAGAAGTAAGAATTAAAAAATAAAAACTGATAAGAATACTCAAAATATGCTTTAATAATTTTATTCTAGTATAATGTACAAATCAATAGAGGATATTTACAAAAACGTACAACACAAAAAGGGATATTTACAAAATGGTACAGAACAAAAGGGGATATTATAAAGATTTTTATTCAAAAGGGGATATTTCCAAATTTTGCAAGCCAATATTACCGGAAGTAATAGGCAAATTTTTTTTCAAAATAATATATTCTAGGTAACTTATCATATCCTTTCCATATATTCCTCCTATTATTCTGTAAAGCTGTTGGTATTGCTACAGTCAGTTTTTTTGATTTTATGAAAAAACGATTAGGACGTAAATATCGCCTTTTGAAAAGACACTCCTCAACTTATAAAATTAAAAAAATCCAAGTAATTCCCCGGGCAAACTGTTAGCCTGTCTAGACAATTTACAGCGTTTAAGTTATTATTTGTAATCATAAAGATATCTAACAGTTAATTCAGTGATAACATTAAATTGTTCATACTTATTTTTGCACTTACTAAGTCTAGTTTTCATTTCAGTCATAAAAGACTTAATTTCTTCAATAGTAAAGAATTCATCACTTTCATTTTTATTCAAATTAATCTTTCTATCATTATTGACAGCAGCTGCCCAAGTATGCTAGTAGTTGTTTGAGATGGCTGTGCGTGCAGCATTTACTTTTGGTAGGGAAAGAAAATTTCTGTCATTAACTATAAGTCTATAAGAGTATTTATTGTTTTGTTGTCGCTTATCTCCGGTGTTCTTATTAAATCTTTGGATATAGTGCTGCCTCTTGGGTCATTCACGAGATGTTGCTTCATGATCACCATTGCATCCAGCACATTTAGGTTTATATTGGACTAACATTTATGTGCTGTATGGTTGTCAGCACAGTGTGGGCAGTATGTTTTCAGCGCGCAGTGTTTTGAGCAATGACCATACAGTTGCAGCATTGTGTTGGCTTGTTTGGGACTCTTCCGTGATAATCGCACTGAACTACTGTGCGAAACATGTACTTCCAGCTGTCATGCAAATCCCACAATTTATTAAATTTGGCTTTCCTATCGACACCTCTCATGTCTAAGCATTTGTATCCCCGTCTTATTAAATCATTTTTAACTATACATCCAAATCCGTTTTGTCCAAACGACTAATGTTATGGAAGTATGTTGAGAGTGAATGGTTAGGACGTGAAGTCCAAACTGTCAGCATGAGCTGACAGATCACTCGATGACAGCGATAGCACAGGGCGGCATGCTAGCACCTCGGCTAAGGGTGGCGGAGAGTGTGGGGAGGTTCCCGAAAATACCTGTCGCTGTCACCATCCATAATCAAAAAAAAATTCTTCATGCCTACATAAACGAGCCAGCACACACTCGGTCCTGAAGGGACCCTTACGTCACTTACATATGTTCCATTGAAGGTGCAGATGGCATGCCTTCCTGCCAAGCCCCATCCTCCCAAGGGACTTTGGACGATTGTGCCACCCATAGTCGATGGGAGGATGGGGCTTGGCAGGAAGGCATGCCATCTGCGCCTTCAATGGAACATAGGTAAGTGACGTAAGGGTCCCTTCAAGACCGAGTGTGTGCTGGCTCGATTATGTAGGCATGAGGAATTTTTTTTTGATTATGGGTGGTGACAGCGGCAGGTATTTTCGGGAACCTCTCCACACTCTCCGCCACCCTTAGCCGAGGTGCTAGCATGCCGCCCTGTGCTATCGCTGTCATCGAGTGATCTGTCAGCTCATGCTGACAGTTTGGACTTCACGTCCTAACCATTCACTCTCAACATACTTCCATAACACTAAGAATTGCTTTGAATGGCATTTATTGTTTCTTCACACGAGTAAAATATTCTATCTTTTTATCGGACAAGACTTTGCATTCTTTGGCATATGATCCACTAGATAAGCGAAAATTGTTTATTCCAATAGATAGATCAGTGATAGCCGTATTGGAAAATATTTATTCAACTTCATACCTTCGGTGTAGCCCGAGCTAGCTTCTTAAGAAACATATAGAGCTCTGGCATAAATAATTTAATTGAAAATTCACAGTTGGAGAAGGGATTAAAGAATTTGTAAATAAGGATAACACTACTTATACTGGGTGGCGCAAAACTACTGGCATTATAGAAATTAGTTATATTTTTTTTATGACATCTCCTGTCATTCTGATATTGAAAATTGTATCGTAAACAAATGTAAAATTACTAAAAATAAACACGGACCATTATACTCTCCAAGAACGTGGAATAATCGTGTCAATGTTTTTACGGAATAATTCATCAGTAATAAAAACACAACGTGAATTTTGTCGACGGTTGGACATTTCCAGGCGGACTCTGCAGCGTATTTTGGTCAAAGACTTGAAGATATTTCCGTACAAAACTCGGATGACTCATCAGCTGCTGAATACTGACCACCGAGCTCGCCTAGAGTACAGCCAGCGCGTCATAAACCTGAGTATTGAAGATGATGATTTTTTATTTTCAAAATTGGTTATGAGTGACGAAGCGTATTTCCATCTCTCGGGGCATGTCAATTAGCAGAATACTCGCTTCTGGGACATTGAGAATCCGCGCATTATTCAGGAAACACCTTTACACCCACTAAAAGTTACTTTATGGTGTGGGGTCTGTGCTGAAAGAGTGATCGGACCCTATTTCTTCGAAGACTCTGCAGGCAATGCGATAAATGTCACTGGTGAACGCTACAGAGCCATGTTACATGAGTTCTTGATACCCAGTTTGGATGAATTTGGGGCTGGAGCACATCTGGTTCCAAAAAGATGGCGCCACGTCACACACAGCGTGTACTAAATTCATAGTGAAGGACTCCTTTCCAGGCCGTGTTATCTTTCGGTTTTGGTGATTTGCCTTGGCCTGCAAGATCACCCGATCTGACCTGTCCAGACTTCTTTTTTTTTAGTTATTTGAAATCACTGGTGTATGTGAACGAGCCACAGACTCTCGCAGCCCCAAAAGAAAACATTCATCAAGAAATAAGGAACATATGTATCACAGGAAGTGTTACGGCAAGTTAGGGCTGAAACGTTCATCAACTCTGGAGATCACCATTTAAGAGACATCATCTTCAAATCCTAATGCGACGAAATTTATGGCACAAATATACATATATAAAAAACTAATTCTACTTTTCTAATTTAGAAAAGAATTTGTAGCTGAACCAAATAGGATCATTACTTTTGCGCCATCGGATATCATAAAATGTTTCCTTATATCTTTATCTTCCTTTCTGACAAATGTGTACATGCGCACCAAAATTTATTCGTTGTTCTTTGATAAATAAAGAAATAAATGTTAAAAGGCAACCTGAACATAAACCCAGATATACAAAATTTTATATACAAGGTGGCCCGAAAAGTGATGTCCAAAAGTAAAATTTAGGTACCTCATATTGACCGGTATCCGAATCACCATAATTGAGATAAATTTACATTTTATTATTTTGAACTTTATGGAATTTAAAAATTTCTTTTGGCGCAATGATATGAGCAACGCATTGAAGTCTTTTTGCATTGAATGCGTCTAACATTCAGCTAAATGGGAAAGAAATTATCTTAATTATTCAAATCACTATGACCAAAAATGTGTGCGAATTTGTAGTTTGGTGAAAAATAACGGAAAAAAAGTCATAACTCAAAAAGATTATGTTGAAACCATCAATAATATGATCCACGGTTTTTACACTATCCCACCATACAGGTGCCCCATACGGTGCACACGCAACAAATAGGCCCTCATAGATCTCTGCGTTGCTCGTCGAAGTTTCTCTATTACTAGACATGATTCTGCTTCTATTAGAGGAAGCAGATCATTTGCATAAGCGTAGCATATTCCCCCACTTAGGTTTTTTTATGATTTTTAATTATTTTAATTATTAATACAAATCTCCGATCTGGCCCAGCCATCCTGATGGTCGCCAATGAAACCTATGGAGTATGTATTTGAAAATCTCCCCGACGAAAATACGTTATTCACAATGACAAAATATTTATTAGGATTGAACGCCACTTTCTCAAGATTTTAGGGCTACTTTATTCCCTTCGATTTTTAGAACGATTTGCAAAGTATTCCTTCTTCGAATCTGTAGGTAGAGTTTAACTTGACGATAGCCCACTTTGTCTGTACGCAATTTTTTTTAGAAATTTGACTAGTAATTATAGAAGAGCAAAATGAAAAAGGAATCTTATGTCAGTAAAGTGCAGTGCAGATACAATAACTCTGATCAGTGGCGGATCTAGCATTGAAATTAGGAGGGGAGTCATCAAATTAAATTGAGTAAAAAACAAAAATATCCAGCGCCGTAAGTCGCTTAGTTTAGCCTACACAGAGTACTCTAGTGAGGTACTAGTAAGGTTTCCGCATAAAGGGGTGTGGATGATGTCTCACTTTTTAGTATACTTTTTTTACAAAATGTCATTTTTTAATAGAATAGTAGTCTAGGGTGCAAACTGCAGGAATCATTCAAACCAATTTTTTCTCAGTTTTACACATTGTGGCATATATAAAATGGAGTGCTTGATATGCTATTTCATGTGGGTACAATATTTTGTGTCAAAAATTGTTCTTACGTCACTGAGAAAACCATTGGAGGGAAATTGAAAAGTTATTTTAATAAAACCTTTCGAATTTCTGTTGAATATCTATGAATATATTGCATTTGGTAAAACACTTTTTATCACTAATTAATCCAAATAATTCATTTAAAAACATTTATTTCGACGAACCCACTTATTTATTTGTTGTTTACAGTCCTCCCTCCCTCAGTTGGTATTTGGCGCTTAGACGGAAAGAGAACGCTATATAGAAGTGAGCCCACTTTCTGCAGTGTATTTCTATGGACGAAGTCAGTCCATATTGTACATATCAGTGGTTTTACATAAGAGCACTGCTAATATTTTAAAATGTTATAGAGTTAGGACTAAGTTAGGGCTCTAATGTGGTAGTGAGGGAGTCTATTTCGTGGGTTGGGAAGTGTTTCTGGATGGTTTTAGATCACCCAAAGTTGGGGTTCCAAACTCAAATTCTGAGAAAAACCTAAACACAAACCTATGTACATCAAATGCAGACAATAATATTCTTTGATATAAATTTTTATTTTGTTTTGGAATACATTTTTTTTTTAAGTTCAATTATACAAATAAAAAAAATGTAAAATAAAAAATATGTTTTTTCAAAAACTCAACTAATTAAATATTTTTTAATTAATATGATGGGGGGTCATGACCCCGTTTCCACTCCACTGACTCTGATGTAATCAATACGGTATTCCTAAAAATAGGTACACTCTTGCTGTCAAAATTGCAATTCATTTGCATTTACAGAGAAAAAATTCCAACCGCAGCATTATAGAGATGACATTCAACCAGAACACTTCAAAAGTTTCCAATCATTTCCCTGTCACTTCGTGTACGTTAATTTTAAAAAGTAGCTTTGGCTTAATGGGAAATCATATAACCAGAAGGAGTTACGAATATATCGCCGAAGCGATATTAATGCACATGGATTTATGAAGTTGTGTAATATTTACAATTGGTAGCGCTAAGAGAGGCATACATACATGCATATATTATACATATAGCTGGCGGCCTGAGTTTATATACATCTACATATATAACCTTCCGATGAAAAAAAAAATTAATTTGTCAAGACCAGGACGATTGTCATTCCAATTCCGAATTTAGAGTAAGGATAACATACAAAGTTATCTTCTGATGATGGACACAATATATTTATGCATAACTTTTCTTACCTAGTGCATACTTACGAAAGTATATATACATACATCCATCTTGGGCCAGCTGTTTATTATGTGTGTGCATTGAAATTCGCTGGACTTGTGAAATATTGATGAAAATCATTACCTGTAAGCTGTGTCTGCTCAACTGAATATTTCTTGTAGTAGTGAGGTCGGCAAAATATAGTTATATTTGATGGGAAGAAAGAAGATATTTGTAAATTTTTCGTCTTATTGCAATTGATTTATAAATTACAGGAACTGATTATTTAATTTTGAATGAAATTGTTTACAGATAAGTTTTCATTCTATTTTTCGTGAATTTTCGTAAAAATCTTTCAGTATCATATCAATCGACACCATTATCGAGGGTATTCAGCATCCCAATTAATAATTAATTAGTAATAATTTAATTGGAATTTTACTAAACGTAAGGCATCTAAATGATTCCCTTACATACCTGCTGGGTGAAAAGAATGCTGGTTTCCAGGTCGGAATAACAGAATGGACTCCAAACATTTTATATTTCGGTATAAGAAGTTCAACCCTATCAAAGACCTTGCTGAAATAAGTAAATAAGTACAATTCCTTTTATTTTATATTTTTCAAGGAAAAAGCTTGAATTGTTCTAAGAACAATTCTTACGTTCACCGTTCTGTGCACTTTTAATTGCATGTATTTCGAGAACGATTCGTCGGACAGATAAAATTATTACAACCATTTTCATTGCATTTTATATTCACTACAATAAAGTCGTCTAGGACTGATCATTCTTTTTCACAGATTACGTAAAAAACACCAATTTTAAAAAACGATCCAATCTAGTTTATTGTTGAAATTACGTTTACTACTTTTATGAAAATGTCATGCTCTCTATGCCGACGAGTTCTTAGACGCGTTATCAACCAACTACAGTCACTTCTATTCTTTCGAAGGTTTTGGAATCTATCAATAATTCCAAAATAATGAAGTATCCAGAAACTAATCAAGAACTCATCAACGATCATCAATATGGCTTCCGGACTGGACGCTTATTTCGCGACCTGTGACTTTTCTTACTCCTGCACAATTTTCGTGAGTCCAAAATCGTTGCTCTAGATATTTCAAAGGACTTTGATAGGGTGTGGCATCCTGCCCCTTTTAGCCAAACTTAAAGCACTTGGTCTCTCTCCTCCTTTCCTATTATGGATTGAAAGTTTTCTATTTGATCACCTAATTCATGTTGTATTACATGGCGTTACATCTGAGCCTCATCCTATAAATTCCTGTGTTTTTCAAGGCTCTCTTATCCCTCCGCCCCTCTAACTAATTTCCATTAATGATCTGCTTTCCCTTACTTGCAGTCCTATCCATAGTTTTGCCGATGATAGTACCCTCGATTTTGCTTACTCATTTGATACTCTTGCAGACTCCAGAGGAAATTCCGCATGTGTTAAATGAGTTTGCATGACTACATCATTGAATAGCCACCTGTATATTATGCTCGTTTAGGGAAAAGAGAATCGCGTCAAATTCAGTGCACCTGAACCACAACGCTGCTTTATCTTTTTACAAGAAGATCACCATATAACCACTCCCATATTATTTGATGGGGCTTTCATTTTAGATTCACCGTCACTAAGCATTCTTGGAATTAATATTCCCAGTAAATTAAGCTGGGCTGACCACACCTTATCTGTTGCCAAAGAAGCATCGAAATGTCTTGGATTGCTGAAAATGTGTAAGGAATATTTCAGCCCATCAAATCCAGTGCTCCTCTGTAAGTCCTATATCAGACCTAGAATGGAATACTATTCTCACGGGGCTGTTCGCACGGCCTTTGTTTTATTGGATATTGTTCGAAAGAGAGCCTTCAAGCTGATTGACAATTTGGCAATAACTTTTCATATCGACTCGCTCGAGCACCGCCGCAATGTTGGATCTCTTTCGCTCCTTTATAGCTACACGCATGGCCAATATTCCCGATAAAATTTCTAGTCTGATCCCTTGTTTATTAATTCCTGCATGCAATACTCGCGCTGCAAGCCGCGCATATACTCTCACCCTTCAAAATAATTTTGTCTGTACAGTAAAATTCCGTGATGCTTTATCCTAAACTACGCGAAAGTGGAACAGTCTACCATCTTCTGTTTTTCCTCCGACGTACAATCAGCGGAAGTTGAAGAGTGATATACATTGGAACCTCCGCCCACTTTCTTCATGGCGTCTAATCATTTCTCTATCTTCTTCCTGGTATACTGTGCTTTACATCATATGGTATCCCCGCGGGGACTGGATCGTATATTATTTACCTTGGGATCCTTTCTGAACATCGAGGGGACTTTTGACAGGGCCACCTACCAGTCGCAATGTGAGGCAGCTCGTCGACATGGTGTTGACGGCACTGTACTTCAATAGATCCACCAAATGTTAAGACGACGATACTTAACTGTGGAGGTTGGCGACCGAACTTTTCTCAGGGAGGTGGTGGAGAGACGCTGCGCGCAAGGTGGTGTGCTTTCACCAGTACTCTGGTGTATGTTGGTCGACTCACCCATCACGGTGCTGAAAAATATGGGATTCTCATGGGAAGCATATGCGAACGACATCCCTCTGTCAGTATACCACGAGACGTACCTGACCTTCGTTTCGGGCGTCATTACTCTGTGAGCTTTCCTGTAAGGGTATCGTGGACTGAGGCAAGTGCCGTATCAAGCCTTCCCCGGTCCACTCTAAAAATCTCCACCGAAGGCTCTCTCACTAATTAGGGAGCTGGGGCGGGTGTCTACTTTCCTGAGCCTGATATTAGGATGGAGTAATCACTTGGTAGACACACTACTGTTTTCCAGGCTGAAGTCTTCGCTATATCAATGGCAGCGAAGTTAGCTCATGATATGCAAATCAAGGGGAAGCACATTGCTATCCTTTCGGATAGTAAGGCAGCCTTGATGGGTCTGAGTGGCCCTCGGATAACATCAAAGTTACTGGGGGATTGCATGTCGTCTGTGGATAAGTTAAATATCCACAACCAAGTGCCCCTTCTGTGGGTTCCTGGTTACACGGGGATCATGGGGAATGAAAGGGCTGACCTTTTACCTAGGGCTGGCTCTGATTCTCCGTTCCTCGGACGGGAACCCGCAGTAGGCGTTGCCACCTCGAGTATCGGGTCTCTCGTCAAAGCGGATGTTCATAGAAAGCATCCGCAGAGATGGGCAAACCCGAGTACTTGCAGGTGTACACAACTTTTTCTTGATGGGCCTAAGGGGAATATCTCCGATTTTCTCATGGGGCTAGGAAGGAAACAATGTAGAACTGTGGTTGGTAACATAACCGGCCACAGTTCACTTCCCGCTCATCTAACAAGAATGGGAGTTTTTGGCAGCCCTGAGTATCTGTCCTGCCTGGAGGGAGATCCGGAGACAACCATACACTTTCCTTGCCTGTCCGGCTTTCCCCGGTGCAGGCGGGATACCCTAGGGTGTGCCCTTCTATCTGTGGATGAGCTGAAAAACCTGCCTCACCAAGACCTGATTCGCTTCATTAAGAGGACAAGAAGGTTTTGGTGAATGGCCTTCTACCAGGACAGCACAATGGGCCGCATCGCCTTCCGTGCTTTGGGATAGGGTCTCCTGTTCCCCTGCTTTTAAAACAAAAATATTGGAGTATACTAAAAAAAAACTCGTGAATTATAATTGAAATATTGTGTTACGAATAACGAAATAAGGCCGCGCTCGTAACAATATATATAATAATATTTAGTAGCTGGGTGTCCAATATTTAACTGATGTATATTAGGTGTCTTTGCTTAAGAGTATTCCAAATCTATCTCTACAACAAAAGCTGGATTGCTCCTTATCGAAATAGAGGTAAAAGTCTGATTCTCCATGGACACATCATTAACCCTGTTCTGTATTTTTGTGCATTCACTATTCTATCTGAGCTGTTACATGTGCCATTACCTAATTCATGTTCAATATTTTAAATAAACAAAAAACGTGTTACAAGTGAAAACCATTAGAAAATAGAATTGTTTCGAGATGATCTGTTGAGATTTTTTAAATTAACGTAAAGTTTTTTAGCCCGATGATCAAGTCCAATCTTCAGAATTTGCATGTAATAAAATATTTTTATATAACAAAACAAATCTGTGAATCCTCATTAATTTCATAGTCCCTTCTTAGTTGGCGGATATAATAATAATAACTAACATTGTACTACATATACGTATTTAAATTTATTCTACCTATTTTTCTTATCGCCTGCCTAAATGAATCTGTTATTTCGTGCTTGTCATTCGGAATGGTATCACTCAGATGAAGAGATCTAATTGACCCGCCATGTACAGATTTAAAAAAATCATAAAATTCCCAATGGGATATTTTTTAAACTCTATCTCTCCCCCTCCTTGATTATTCAATATTAAAATTCACTTAATAAAACTTCTCATTAACATCATGGCTTTTCATCAAAGAGGAACTTTTCCCCAAGAACTCTTGTAATAAATTCAACAAAGAAATTAAAATTCATTCGACTAGCAGAAAAACGAAAATATTATTAGCCCGAATTACTCTCTCAAGTCGTCTTTTGGGATTAAAAACTTTTTGACAGGGTGAAATTTTGCTCAGTAGTAACAATTAGGGTTAATTGGATTGTCTCAACTGCTTAAAAAGACAATTGTTATTAGGTTTGCCAAGATAGAACAAGAATTTATTAAACTTGTGTTGAGGCTAATGAAAAATTGTTGTTTCTATGGAAATGAATTTTACAACAGTACAAAGATAAAATGCATTTTATTAGAATTTAAACACGAGAACTTAAGAGAATATGAATTAATAATTTTGCAGAGAATATGTGATGATTTTGTACTGATGTATTTTGGAGTAGCTATTAAAACACAGGTGGGGCTCTATCGGTACCGCCCAACTTAACTTCTGAAATTACTTAAATTTTTATATGTGGTTCATGTGTACTTGGGTATAGTTTATGAATAGTTAGATCGGGGTTCTTGTAATAAAATCGAAATAAAGCGCATTACCAATCAGTATAAGAGTTCTTTGAGATTTAGATGGCTCGCGTATATTTCCAATCAAATGTCAGTTGAATAGTCAGAATCATCCGTAGAGAAATGACAAGGATAGCAGAAAATTTGGAATTTCCAAAAAGTTACTTAAGTATAGGAAGTTGCTGCTTAACGTGGTTCTTGTTTGCATATGCCCGTAGTAAATGTTAATAAACAGTTTCTTTTATGTCGGTATTGTAGGTATATAACCCGTTTAATATTTTAAATTTTAGAACCGTATCTGTAGGAGATTTGTCGCCTTTATACATACCAGCATATTGTAATTGGAGGTAAAACATGCCTTATCCTCCTCATTTTACAGATATCTCAATAAATGTTTTTCCCAACCCCTTACAAATAAAGCTTTTAAGTGCTTATCAGAACACATATTTACTTGAGAAATATGTTCGTTGATCGTAAGCATTGATAATGCGTATCATATATGGATAGGTCTTAGAAAACATACGAAAGCTTAAATGAACCTAACAAAGAGGTTTGGACCTATTTGAAAATGATTGCAGTTGGTGGATTATTTTAACCCAAATTAATTTTTTCCATCAACTAATAGATCTAAAGGAGATGGTTAGATGGGAGCGGGAAGCTTAGAACATCAAGGAGATTTGGTGCAATCTCAAATAGAAATCCATATATTGCTTACTTTCTTTCAAATTTAAACACATCACGTACATTATCCACCTAGAAATTGTCTAAGAAGTAAAAAGTAATGTACTGAACAACAACAAAGAACACATAACCATAAAGATTTCCCTTCTGCCATAACATTATCTTGGAGAAAATTTTCAGTTATAATAGAATAAATGGGGGAATGGGATGACGAGCGATTGGAACAAAGATTATTGTGTCTACCTATGAGTGTCGGTTTGTAATGTTTGTATGTACCCAGCAGGAAATATGGTCAGGCCTTCCATATGAAGATTTTTGGAAGCAGTAGAACTTAGTGCAGGAAGATAAAAAACTGAAACTGAACAAATTTTCGTCCATTCCAGATCGATCCCGGAAGCAGTTTGTTGAAAAGTTGCAGCGTATGTTTTCAAACTCATTCTTGCTTCATTTGTGAAAGCAAAGTGCACGGAGT
Source organism: Dioctria rufipes (assembly GCA_963924295.1). Classification (NCBI taxonomy): domain Eukaryota; kingdom Metazoa; phylum Arthropoda; class Insecta; order Diptera; family Asilidae; genus Dioctria; species Dioctria rufipes. Next base: position 270,293,530 of record OZ002741.1, on the reverse strand, counting down.
TTTTTTTTCGCCTGCACAGAGTAAATTTATTTGTAAAATTATTGTGATTTTTACCAAATTGCTGCAAGAAATAAATAAAAAAAATAAATTTCTAAATAATTCACAAATGCAAAATGGAACTTCTTTTTAATATGCGTGTGGGTGTCTAGTACATTTTGTTTCTATTTTCCTTCCAAAAAACCTAGGAGAAAGCACACAGGAAAGCTTAAATTGCTTCCTCCTAGGAATATACATATACAAATGTCCCATAAAACGTCCAATGAAGAACTGCTTCCACCCTACGACATTCCTGTACTAAGATCCTATAAATCGTCCAATTTAGTGACAAGCATCACATCTTACAAAGAATGCATCCGGTTTAAATGATGGTAAGATTTCATTTCCCGCTGGATCCATACCTACATACGTATATATCTGCGATATGAGCTGTTTTTTTTTTTTTAAAGTGGTGTAAGCTCATTTTTTTTACGACGAAATATTAAAATATTTTAGTTTAATTTCATTTAAGACAATAATTTAAAAATATTTATATGTTCTAACAGTGAACTTTCGTGTGTTTTGAAGTTAAAGATAGTTAATGAAAATTTATTAATCAATTCTGAAGAAAATAGAAATACAATACTCAAATGGTCTTGCATCACTTTCAAAATAAAAGTTTCATATATTGAAGTCGTCTTGAGTTCGTGCCGATAAAAATTCAACTGAGCAAATTTTCCGACACATTTTGTGCTTTAAATGCGAATTATTATTGTTATATGTTTGTAACGTCGGATGTAGTTGTGCGGATAGTCAGGAGACTGTCCAGTGCCGTTTTCGCGACGTTTCGTGATGGCTGCCCAACTAACAATTTTTTCAATTTTTGGTGACTGAAGATGATGGGTAGATTTATAAGGGGTATATAATGGTTACTCGGTTATATAACAACTCGAGTGGTTATATAAGTGTTTTATTATATTACCAATTGGTGACGTAGCTATATTGGAGTTTTTTAAGTTTACTAATGGTTAACGTGAAAGTAAATTACTAAAGAAGAAAATTTTATAATTGTTTTCACCACCACGTTATATAACTTATTGGTAATAAGAGTTTATTGCGGTATCCGTAGTTACCTTTATATAACTCGACAGCATTCAGTAATTTAGGTGACTTTTATAAAAATTAGGAACTTTCGGTAATACATATACACATTATAAAATATCGTAAAATTTTTTGGTGGCCCTGTAGTAACTACGGTGATCGTTATAACAACAAATTACTTTTAGTAGCCATTACAAAACTGCTTTAATTTATATAACATAACATAACTAAAGGGTAACGTCTGAATTTTGTCACTACAAGATATATAGCATTACCAAAGGTTACATATTATGACTAAAGAGTATATAAGTACCAGTTGCGAGGCATGGTGGTTCCTACAGTTTATATAATATTTCTAGAAGTTTTTTAAGGGCCTTCAGTTTATATAATAGAGGCAGAGTTTATATAAAACTACTTGAAGTTTTATAATGATAATTTGTTCGTTTAAGTACAAGCCGCCATTTTGTCATCTATACATTGCAGATAAATGGCTTCCGTACATGCAGAAAAACTGTAATTCTAAAATGTAAAAATATTAAACTCTCTCATTATAAAAATGCAATACAAAATAATATCGAAATTCTATGTCAAGAACGGTTTCGTAAATATTTGCCTTATATAGTTTTATAAAGGTAACGAAAAGTAATTTCCCTAACATTTCAATTATTAAAAGTAATCAGTCTGGGAAAATTCCAAGCGTTGCGGAAACGTTACCAACACCCTGATAAATAAAGTTTATAAAGGTAATCGAAACATTACTGCAACTATTGCTATGACAAAAAGAAGTTAATTGAGAGCAGCATGGGTTATATAAGGTTTATATAAGAAGTTATTTTAAGGTAACCAGAATATTTTCGTTACTCATTTTATAAAACTTTTAGTTATATAACGTTACCTAAATCAAGTCACGGCAACATTTATTTAATCCTCCATTTAAGCTCTACAAGGGGTTTATAGTGGTTACAAAGAGGTTTCGAGTATTATTCTGTATAACTCAATATATATAATTTGGTAATGGAAACCTCACAGTTACTACAATATAAAAAAAAAATTGGTTGGTGCCTACCTATTAATCTAAATAATTCACGGTACTGATACTACATAGCTTAACTCGCGCATACTCAGTTTTGTTTAACGAATAACGTGCGCTGGCCGTCGAATTAGTTCAACACGACTTAGAAGGAGAGGACTGCTGCTTGGAGGCAATTAACAAATCTATCGCCAGCTGACCGACTTTTATAGTCAGTGACTTCAGTACTGTCTGATATTTATAGGAATTCTGGCTGCTGGTATCGTTTGCAAAATGATTGCTTCTGGTAGCACACCATCAACACAAATCAGTACTGGGCTGTTAATCAACATCGTATTTCTCTCTAGGTGGCTGGCTTTTTTCCTGCAAAATACTGGCTTGCCTAGTATGGCCTGGCTGCCACTCAGCAATTTTAATTTACTTGCGTCTAGATTACAGTTATGTAACTTTGTTTCATGTTCTATGTAAACTGTCAATACCTGCTATACCATTCTTGTCTATGATGCTTGAAATTTTTCTTCATGTGAAAATTGAAAAATTATTTTGAGAAATATTTTTTTTAAATAGGCCTAAATGTTAATTCTGCTCAAGTTGCACAAGTTCAGTGCTCAATCTTATTGTTGATAAGATAGCGAAAGGCGAAAGGCACAATTCGAAATGGGAAAGTCGAAAGGCCGAAGTTGAAAGACAGAAATTTTGTTCTGGAAAGTTATTCGAAATGATTTGATTTTGTGAAATATCTACTCCTAAACAAACCACAAATCATTGTATAATCATAAAATAATAAATTGAACGTCGGTATAAACAGCTCAGTTATAATGTTAATTCGGTAATTTTCTGCCAAATAATTATTGAGTACCTCATGTAAAGATAACCTAAAAAGAAGATAGGACATAGCCAAACAAAATTGTAAATTTTTCGTGTTTTTAGAAAGAAAGTGCATAGCCAAGTTCTTTTTCCCCATTCATGCAAAAGACGAAACTGTATGACATTACTTGTTTCATTCTAACAAACCCAAACAATTTTCAATTTTGTTTGGCTGCTTCCTATATTCTTATTAGGTTATCTTTGGCATTATTATAGTGCAATTGAGACAACGAATTAAAAACAAAAATCGAGAAAACCTAGAATTACCCGAACGACAAAATCGTATCGACTCCCTCAAAAACCCTTCAAACTATTCATAATAATGTACTTCTGGTCACACTACCTCGCTTTTTAAGAACTGATTTAAGAAAAAGATAAATTTCGCTTTGGTAAAGGTGCTGAAGAAGGGAGATATAAGGTCCACTCAAATAAAATTCTTCTTTTTCCCGAAAATGTCAGACAATCTAGCATGAGTTTCTCCCATGTAATATCTACAGAGCAAAACGAATATAAACAGAAGCACGTTTTGTTCAAATATCATAGGATTACAGCAACAACATGTGTCTATTACAGCAACAATATGCGACCAAAATCTGTCAATATTTCAGAAAATCTCGTTTTCTCAAAAGTATGGGAGCATTTTATGAGAGTAAAACATGAAAATTCCGCCTCTTCTCATTCATTTACGAAAATGAATCATTTTCCATTCTGTTTCGTTGCATGCAATTTGCGCTTTCACATTTTTTATCTTAATTCATAAAAATTTTAAAGAGAGTTTGATTTTTTTTCATTTTTTTCTTTCTTTCTTCCTTTTATTGCCGTATGCATTTTAAATGTAAGACAATCGGAAAACTCTTCTGTGTCATAGCTTGTCATTAAGTTAACTTTTCCTCAAGTCTCATTTTTAGTTCTCATTTATTCTCCTTTTTATATCCTAGATGAAATCTAGAGGGTATACTAAATGTCATTCCGTTTGTAACACCCCGAAATAATGGATTGGACACACGCATAAAACTAAAAGTTATTTTGAATTTTGCACACACGCTTTTTTAAAAAAAAATTAAATTTTATTTTCGAAAATTGGCCGAATCGGGTAACTCCTTCGTAGGATTGCCATACAAAATTTTCTTTGTGCACTATATATTTGGGCACTGCTTGAAAACACGTTGACGTAGAGAGCTGAAATTCGGTACATGGTGTTTGCATAGCAATAGTAGATAAAATTTCATAAATGGACTAAATCGGGTAACCTCTTCTTGGTGTTGCCATATAAATGTGTTGGTTTCTTACATATACTGTGAAAACTATCAGTCCTATGCGTTTTTATTATACCGGAAAGTTCTTCAGAAAATGAGATCCTATGAAATTTGGTATAATCATTTTTAATGTCCGACAAGCCGTTCTAAAGATATACATATGCGAAAAACCACTTCAAAAATCAAACTTTCGGAGATGGGCGGCCATACGAAGTTACAAACGAACATTCATTGAGGGTGTGATAAGAATTGGTATTGAATCAATTTTAGCTTATTTACTTGTTAATTAAAATTATTTTGAGTGTTATTAGTGATACTAAATATCATCTCGTTCGATCTACTTCAAGATCAGTTGTTTTAATAAAAGATGCTGTCGTATGCTGTGAAACTGACTCTCCTTCCATATGTAAGTGCTACATACTGCACAATTTATACTTTATTTTTCGGTGTGTAATGGAATACAGTTCATATATACATATATAGTGTAACCTGTGCATTCGCCATACATACGAAACATTTTTTAATTAATTTTGTCTTTCATTAGAGTGACAAAGTAGACCTATGCGAAACTCTATGCAAGCTTTATATTCCAGCTACTTTGACTTCATTCGACATTAGAGATGTATGCTAGCCAAATCACTGATAGGGCCATTTACAGCCCATTCCTGCGAAATCTATTCTAAATCTGATTATATTTCCTTAACTGCTGGTCATGTCTGTAACTTATCACTTGCACTTACCACAACCAACCGATAAAGAAATCGCTATATCTCTATCCATAAATTTGCTTTACCTATATCCATAATAATTGAACTGCGTCATCTAAAGACGTGCTTTATGAAAAAAAAGTCTTTGAAAAGCATCAATGGAAAAGTTAAAATATTTTAGCTTTTAATCGAAATGGAAATTTGTACCTAACGTTTAGATAGAAATATAAGAAAGAAACTAGCGACCCGCATCTTTGTGAGTTACTATGAATGAGATGGATGTGACTTGTTTTAAATGAAATTCAAATCAAAGTTAGAGAATTTGTTATAAAGCCCAAGATTTGTTTACCTTGATTGAACTGTAACCTGCTATTCAACAGTCAATTTCAAATTCGACACAGATCAACTTGTTTCATTCAGTTGTGAAAATCGATTTGAAACTCCAATTTTATTTTTTTCGACATGACGCTGTCATCAACCTCTCTTTTATGTCCTATTTCTAGCAATACCTTTCTGAGCTTATTCTGTTACGATAAGGATGGTAAATTAACAAAAATTCTCTTTTTCAACACGACAGGATACAGCTGTTCTGTATGTATGTATTTGTTGTTTTTATACTCTAGATGAAATCATAGTGTATACTAAGTTGATAGATGAGATTTAATTGACTAGTTGGAATCATAGTCATCTTTGTTATTCCGTTTGTAAATTGTAATGCAGAGAAATTATGCTGGTGGAGAAAAATGGTTTGGACACCCGGGTATAATATTGAAAGTTATTTTAATTTTTGTATGTCCGTTCGTCTGTCCATCCACACTCAGAGATCTGAAATTTTGTAAACTGGGTTTAAAAAAAAAAGCAAATTCAAGTTCGAAAATGGGTCCAATTGGGCAACTCCCTCGTAGGGTTGCCATACAAAAATTTCGTTTTAAACTATAAACTGTAATTTGGTGTATGATGTTTTCATAGCAATAATAAATAAAATTTCAAAAATGGACTAAATCGGGGAACCCTTTTTTGGTGTTGCCATATAAAGACTTAGGTTTTTTACATATATTGCAAAAACTATCAGTCCTATAGGTTTCTGTTGTACTGAAAAGCGCTTCGGAATATGGAATCCTATGAAATTGGTTATAATCATTTTTACTGTGCGGCGAAACGTTCTAGAAAATATGCAAAAGATCACTTCGAAAATCAAACTTGCACAGATGGGTGACCATATAAAATTGCATACTGACATTCGTCTAGCGTATCATAAGAATTGGTCTTATTGTTAGACCAATTCTAGCTTTTTAACTTGTTTTCTGTACTTTTAACAATGCCTTAAACAATTCCAATCAAGGATAATAACAGATTTTAGAAATTTCAACAGAATTGCATTGTACATGCCGCTCTGTAAGTGCAAACAACGTCATAATTTTCCAATTAATCTGTTAATGTGTATGTGTTAATTAACCTTCTACACTGTGCACACACAAACATATAGACAAAATGCAAATAATCATCATAAACGAGCAATTCTTAAACACTTTTGAGATAGTACAAGAAAAGCACAATATCCATACCGAACCAAGATGAACGAAACAACATTTCTCGGTTCCCCTTGAAGATGGTATGCTTGGTTGAGAGTCTGGGATGCTTACGGACTTGATTAAAAATTCATCTCAGAGTTGATATAATTAATTGAGAGAGAGGCAAAGGTAAAGTGAGACTGAGGATACCAAAAATTCGTAGAATGCCAGAGGAAGTCACTTCACAACAATGTTTTCTTCTCAATAAACCTTGCTCCGGTGACAGTCCAACCGTCTAGAAACTTGCATTGAAAATGTACAGAGGCATTAGAAAGCTTTTGCTGGATATACCTTTCGAGCCAAAAGGTGTGTATTATGTACGTTGAATTTACTCCCATTTATCTGGGAAGGGGAGGTAAAACATCGTGTTAAGGAGCTGCTGCCAGCCGTTCCGACATTTTACCGGCTCAGCACAATATTGTGACAAACTTATCATACCTCTTTCATCTAAATATTTCGTTAGAAAGGAAAATGAATTGGCTAATGGCGTGCTTATCGGAGAGCGTAAAATCTTCGAATCGATTTTCAGAGAAATATCTAAAAATGCCTCCGGATAGACCATGGGTTGTTGTGTAGTCCTAGCAGTGAATATTTTTACCTTTTTTGTCTTCTAAGCTTATTGATATCAAACAGTATGAACGGTGGGGTATGGAGCGAGTACAAATTACGAGATTGAAAATAAAGGGAAAAGAAAAAAAAATCGGTCAAGTACTGAACCCTCCCGCACAGTTGTTGTTTGTACATGGTTATGTATGAAGTTCAAGTAAAAATAGAACACACAACTGCACCTGCATCAATCTAATCTGGTCTGTAGGTTATACATAGAACAGAGGATAGGGGGAGGGTGGCTGGGATTCTAAGTATTCACCAATTTGCTTATGGTTGTAATTGGATTACATGAAAGGACTTCAGGGCCATGAAATCCCAATACATACCAAGGTACTTCAACTCCGAAACGTAAGCAGATTGAATTTTTGCATTTTCTGGATGATAGGGCACGTGTTCTCGTGATTCGGCCATATAATTTTCTGATGTTGGGTTTTTTTTTATGTTTCTTTTGTTGATGTTTTTCTACTCTCTACTAAAATTGAAAGCATTTAAGTTTTATAGTTGCTTTCGACAGTTTGTTAATTAGGTATTCAAAAGAATAAATCACAAGGTGTTTTTTAAAGATAGAATAATAATACTGTTAGGAGCGAGGCTTTCGGTTCGTTACTTAAAACACAATATTTTAGATATAACTCACAAGTCCTTTTTATTCCATTATACTGTTTACTTTTATAAAATTCACAAACAAATACAAACAAATCTACTTTAATTATCGCTAGTACTGTACTACTTCAAATTATGACAATCCAAATAGATCATTTCCGCCTGTTTATTACGTTCACTTCACTGTCTGAGACAAGACTCACCACATGAGCTGAAAAGTGCTGTATTTATACTCCATAAATTGCCCAGAACTATTCGGAAGGTTTCATTGCAGAAACATTAATTTTCCGAACCTGTTTGCTGTCCAAATCAATAGATGTCGCTGGTCCTTTCTATTGAACGTAACATTAATCTACCGTTTTTTTTTTTTTTTTTTAGTTGAATCAGCGTATTATGAATTCGGACTACAACCAAATCAAACTTGGTAGAAACCATAGGATGATATACATTGATCAATTAGAGTATTTTTTTTATTACACCAGCTTTAGCATATGTACTTGAAACTTACGTACATACACCTAGTATTTTCCTTTTTTTTTTTGGAATAAATCGGAATTTCATTTTTTTATGAAAGAGCATGAGCTAAAACTTTTGTATATCAAATAGCACAAATTAATAGTTACTGTATTAAAACAGCAACATGAAAAATTCAAGTCTTTCACGTCCATATAGAGGCACATTTCAATTTGCAAAATCTAAAAAGAATTCATTACTTTCAGGCATTTATATCAAAACTTTTTCATATTTCCTTGTACATTTTGAGGCAACTCATATTGAAAACAAAACATTTCATTTTTACTTTTTAAGTGCAAAATAGCTACAAAAAATACATTTGTTTCCTAAGTTTATTTTAAAATAAATTTACCTGTGGAAATAGATGTGCGAATTTCATGTAAAACTTTTACGAAGAAATACTTCACGAATTAAAGGAAAACCTTTTACAAAATACAAAAAAATTACTTTACAGAACCAAGAAGGAGTTGCCCGATTTAGTCCACATTTGTATTCGTATTTGAAATTCTTATAAAAACGCCATATGCACAATTTCAGCTCTCTACGTCGAGGCACCTCAGGCAATACCCAATTTATCTCATTTTCGAATTTGAATCTGAAATTTTTTGTAAAAAGTCCCCGTGTACAAAATTTCAGCTCTCAGAGTAAAAGCGTTCGCGAGTTATCGTGCGGACAGGCAGAAAGACGGACAAACAAACAGACAGACGGACATGCAAAAATCAAAATAACTGTTCATATTATGCCTGCGTGTTTAACCTGTTTTGCTCTACCAACAATATTTCTATGCATTACATAGATTTCATCTAGGGTAGTGGTTTCCAAGATTTATGCTACTACGCCCCCGTTTAATCAAATTAAGTCTTAGCACCTCCGCGGCACCTTATTTCATAAAATAATACAAGCTCAGTTTTAAATGGTAGAAAATGTATTAACACAATAAATAAAAAGGGGACGTAATTGACAAAATAATAAGAAGGTTTTATTATATTGTTGCTAAATCTATTGTGGGTTCTGATACAAAAGCCGGTTCCAGGCCAAAGTTTGAAGATTGTTCGGAATTTTCTTTTCAATTGCAAGAAACACAAACGGAGGAATGCTAGCTTCCTTTAAGAGTTCTGCATTCACTGTCGCTTCGTCCAAATATTCGAGGTATCGGGGGTGTCTGTCGTCCTCCTGTTGTGGAACCCATTAAAGGTGCCTCCTGGCCGAGCGGTCACCAGGGCGAGTAGTTTTGGAAATGGCGTTCCGCAGACGTTTAGAATACCAAACGATAAAATTTCATCTGGGGCCTAGCGAAAAGAGCTCAGGCTTATTTTTGATTTTTCTTAACTGGAATTTCCTTTCCGAGGTTTTTATTGGTTGCACTCTGTTCTTCTCGGTTTTGTTATTTTCTTTTTTTTTTGCGGTTCTGTTACTTAAGGGTCACACTTTATTCGAGATGGATGATAAATAAAAATAAGTTTTTATTTTATTTTCCTTTTATTTTTTTATTTTTTGTTTTTTTTCGAAATTAAATCCAAACTTCTGAGCCGAGTTAGAGTGCAATTTACATCGCAGCAGAAAATTAAAAAAAAAACATCGGACCAGCACAAAAATCTGACACTCTCCAATATAGCGACTTACTACATTTACTTTTCCTAATCTTACCTAATCGTACATAGCGACATCTATCTCATAAAGTTTACATTATTTAAGGCTTATTTTAATTTTCTCAATTCACTTTTACAAATTGTTATCTGGTCTCAAGTTTACAATAATTTTAAAAGTTCATTTTAGTAATTTGTTTATTTTTTATAAGTTCTTCTATCTAATTTAAAGTTCACATTTGTTTTAATATTGCATTCTAGTGGTCAGACAATTTTCCAGTTTGCAAGTTGGCAATATTCGTTTTCCTTTTTATATGCGAATCGAAATCATCGGAAGTCATTACTTCGGAAGGTAGCAATACTTACTTTTCTGTTTAGGCCTCAAAATTATTTTTATTTGATAATTAGCAAAATTCTTCAGAAAGTGTCGCAGTAGCTGTATGCAAAATTATAGTGGTTCCACGTTTAGGCACAAGTCAAGCAAAATGCTTTCATTTCGTGCTTCTACGTGTACGTTGACCCTTTGTAATATCGACGGCGTGTATTTTTTTTCCGCTCCATAGATCGAACAGATTTTTTAGAACGTTCAGAATCCTGAGAGTACTCTTAAATTAAATAAAGATACAACAAATCGGTGTTCAGAGCGGTCGGAGTGCTTAAGATTGCTTTCTTATCTTCCGAACCGATATAAAAATTTTATACCTTTCCAAACGAAATTATTTAAAAAAATTTATCTGAACCAAATGACTACGATTCTATTAAAATTCTCTAGAGAATCTTGAATGCTGATCTAAGCTCTATCCTATGGTATTGATCCAGACAATATACTGCTTGCCTTTGTTTCAACTAATCTACGCGAGTGATCCAACACATTATGAATATATGGAAAAGTGATTACTACCACTTTTAATTATTACTACCACTTTTAAATTTACCCTATCAATCGGATGAAGAATGATTTTTACTCCCAGAGGAAACTGTTATTATTATTAATAACGGGAGATGCAGACAGGAATCCCGCCTCTCATTTTGTCACCGCGACCTATAAGATCTTTTGTGACATTACCCCTAAATGTCCTAGGGCGCCGATTCGAACTTAAGGTCTTTGATGAAGCTTATAATGTTCTTCGGGGCCATTTTTGCGACATCCTCTGGCAGTGGAAATGCCTTTCCTAGATGTCTTAGCCTTATGCGGCACAGAGCTTCACAGTCACACAGGACATGCTCAGCGGTTTTATCCTCTTCCATACATCATCGATCTTACCCATCTTCTTAAGATGGTATCTAAGTGGGCAGTGTTCAGTAAGTAGGCCAGGTATGAGCCTTAGTTCCTTCCTGCTGAGTGTGAGGAATGCTTTTGTCCTCTGTTGCGAATACTGGAACCATTAGCTTAAAATTTCTTTTTAAAATTATATATATTCAAATACTTTTCATTTTGCTAATATACTTATACATACATATATAATATTATAATTTTCTGTTGAAATTTTTTCCCTTCGTGTAACCATTGTCAATCAATCTTCTTCTGTGATCTTGAATAATAATTCCAACCTCTGCAGTCCCTTACAGGAAATATTATGATACACTTATGTACCTCCAAGGTAGTCTCCACTTTCCATCACAATTTACTCGTGCAACAAGGGGCTAGGATAAAACTTACAGATGATATAATATGACACAAAAATCAAAAAGCTAAGGTTATACTCTATCCGGAAAATATACAGCCTTATCCGGAAAAAGCAAAAGAAAAATAGCTACTTTAATGGGATGAGTTTAGGAGGGAAAAATGAACGTTTCATTTGAGTAACTGAAAGTTATAAAAGAACGGAAAAACGCCTGATGATAAATTGTTCCAAATCAGTCTTATGTGACTTCAAGGGCACGTCGACTAGGTCATGTAGTATACGTAGGAGAGAATCTATAATAGATCCAACTGAAAATTTCATCAGATCAATAGAAATATCGCGATAAATAAGTAAACGATATCCAATGTTGCGTCGGTTATTTTTATATATTTTCTAACAATGACAAATCAGTGCACCTAGTCCCTACACAAATATGTATATGGAAAATATGTTCTAATGAAGGCTTCATTTGAGACTTGTAAATTAGCATAGAATAAAATACTTCTGGTGCATATTTGCTGGAGTTTTCATACAATTTAAAAGATATTTTTTGGTTATTGTTTACAAAACTAAACGTGTAATAAAAGCTGCGCTCTTTTGTGTCCGCCCACCAACCGGGTAGAACAAAAGATACACAAAAGAACGTCGCATACATTTTCATAGAAGATAAATGAATCGAACGGTACAAATAGTTTGCTTCAATTGACATAACAATTTGTTCTCTCCAGTATATGGGACCTCTAGAACAAGGTACACAAAAGAACACAGCTAAAGATTTTCATCACCATTCTCATGTAAGGTAGACATAGGTAGAATAGAGAACTGTATTTTGTGGGTCTAATTATCATTCAGATGGAACTTCAGTCAACATAGATTGAATGGAATTGCTAGAGTGAAAGTTTCCATCTATCTTTTTTTTTTTTAATTTTACTTGATCTGCAATCATTATAAAGCTTTAAGTATAAAGTTAAGAAATTCAACAGGGAGTTTAAGAGCAAAAACATATTTTGTTTTATTTAATTAAATTAACAAAGTTTTTACAGCAATAAAAGTAATAAAGAAATATTTTTTTTATATAAAATATAATATACCTACATAGTTATATAAGGACTAAATTATTATTTTAGCTGGGCATGAGTCTTAATACATTTATCATGTAGGGTCACCTCTTACATGAACTTCAACGTTTTGTTTTTTGGCTTTTGCAAATTTTGCGACAAATTTTGGTATATTCCATTAATTATATATATGGTACAGTAGGAAGGAAGTTATTTGTTCTGGAAGGTCGTCCAGCTCTACGTGACGGAATCCCATACTTTTCAAATAGTTTCTGAACAAGATATCGCCGAAAGTCTAAGGCATCCAACATACAGTAATATTTTTTGGTTAATGTTCCAGCGTTGACTACTGCTACATAAAAAACCCAAATAACAATAGGAAAATATAATATCTTATTACCTCGTATTCCTATGCGATAATTCGAATCATGATTATCCAGCCGATGCACTCCATCCATATATTTATTATATGTTTTGTTCACATTTTTCGTATGTTGTAGTTGTTGAAGCTAATAACTAGCGCCGGCTTAGCCTGTTTGGATCATTGCAATCCTAATACCGGGGTCCTCACTACTATCTCCGTTGAAATCAGCTAGAGTAATTATAATTTCTTATTTCACTTGACTCAATAGCGTCCAATATTTCCTCAAATGACAAAGGTTTTCCGATATAGAAAAAATAATAATAAATAGAAGCAAGGCAACATTGCTTTTAACAGTCAAATAAAAGTAGTCATAACTTCTATTTTTGAGTGATATACATTTCTAAGTTATCAACAGTGAATTGCAGACACTAAACAAAATATGCACTCACCAGGAGCCGGATTCACTAACTAGGAGAGTTGTGGAGTTGTGGAGAGTGCTTTGGTCACTCAACTCTCCACTCGGAATTCTGTAACTCGGGGAATTTGTACTATTGAGAATTACCAAACTCTCTATTCCACTCGACAAAACTCTCGGCTGTGTTAGTTGTGGAGAAGTAAGAAAAATATTTCTCAACTGACAGTATTCGCTGTTTTTGTTATGTTTTATGAAGGTACCTAGGTACCTAGGTTTTTTAAATTAAATTATGAACTCACTGCATATCCTGGCTATGTTTACAAAAACAAATTATGGAAATCCTTGGAATACTTACAGAGAAATAAAGTTTTCGGCATCTCAAAATGGTCAATATGGTCACCTTCCAGTACAGCTTAAAGCTTGTATGTAAAATGAAATTGCATCTACATTTCGTCCCCTAATTATAGATATGTAATTTGTTTTTCAGTTCAATAAATGGTTTTGGAGATAACTGCAAAAGTAGTGAATCAGTCCTTCTTATGATGAAAAAATTGCCGTTTTTTGGTACAAAAATGGACATATTTTCAACTCACCATTATGAAGAACTGGTAAGTCGTGGAAATTCACTTTCCATGAGAACAATGTTCACAACAGAGTACTAATGGATGTGAAATAAAGAACGGCAGAAATATATGCAACTGGGGTGTATATGACCCAAGTGCAAAAAATTATGAAGTTCAAATGATCAAAAAAAAAAACTACACCACTCGATTACCGGCTTCTCCCTTTTTAATTTGATACCAAACATGACGCATTTTGGACAACCCTCAATTGTGGGTGGTACGACCCCCATCCCCAAAAGCCCCCCAGAAATTGTTCACTTATATTTTTGTATTCTAGACCCTAAGCCCTTAGGATAAAACCCCAATACTCTATGGCCCTCCCACACAGAGTTAGCTGTCCTTCAATTTTTCGATATTTTTTTCAGAGGGGAAAATGAAAATTCTCATCTCCCAAACTCTCCGAGTTATAGAATTCGGCCCCAGTAGTCTTTTTCAGGATTGCTCATGATATTTTCGTACATTGTTTTTTTTTTTTAGAAATACAACACGACTGCTCATAACAAGGTGGAAAAATCAAATGGCAAAAATTATTTTTATCCTTAGCGGTTTGTTTATTTAGTGGAAATAATTACCGGTATGATTGGGTTCGTAGGAGTGAGTTACATTGAAAATGGATTAAGGAAATGAGGGTCTCGATCTAATATTTTAATTTTGTTTAAAGACAATAGAATTTGTCGAAGGCCTTCTCTTAAACTCACCATATTTATAGACAACACACTGTTCTGAATTAAGTGACCTTACTTATATTTTTATTTATTCGATTCCCTCTCATCTATCTCAGTTTCCAAACAATTATTTAGAAGCATTCACAATCAATCAAACATCTGAGACAGAAAAACATTTTCTTTAAACATCTTGATTTCTTGGTTTCTCGTTGACATTTCAATTTCTTCCAATTTTAATAGTAAAAAAAAAAAATCCAAGAAAATCGAAGTAAATAGAAAAAGAGAATTTTGAGAGTTAAACTTTTTAATTAAATTTATTCCCTTCAAACTATATAGGCAACCTATACGGAGGAAAAACTAGTTTGCCCTCGTTCAAAATTGAAAATAAAAAATAAAATAAAACAAGATAAAAAAAATCAAAATTTTTCTAAAAGTAAACATTTCTTGCAGTGAGCACGGCTGAGTTTACTCTCGTTTGGCGAAAATTTGTTACAAGAGTGAAAAGAAAATAAATAAATAAAATAAACATCAACATGCAAGTGAAATAATTTTTTCTATTTTATTTCGTAAAAAGACTAAAAAATATCCTTGAAGGAAAAACAGGTACCCTGGGCTTTGAAAAGTTGACGATGAAAAATTTTTCCTCCACGAAAAGTAAACGTTAAACACTACTGACATCAACATCAGCCAGGATATTTTATACTCGTATATAGAGTATAAGTAAGCATTCCTATGTAGCTGTATAGTATACTGGTGGTTGCTTTTAGTGAGTCTCGCCACAAATCCTTTGGCGCTCTCTTATTTATGTTCAAATATTGCATATGTTGCTCGTATCCTGCTATGCTGACATACAACTCTATTTAAAAACTACTACGACGTAATGGAATACAACCAAGAGATACGATAATATTAAAGGATGTGTGTGTGAATTTTTTTTTTATTGTTAATAAAAAATTTATCCATAAAAATTCAAACACGTTCCAGTTGCATATACAGTTCATATACAGCTGCTCAAATGCGGACGAAGATTGTCAAATTGAAAAGATAATTGAAAGGACGCGACGACATCTAGTACGAGTGCGGTACCGTATATGACGAAGATGCCGATAGTATTTACATTTATACCAGAGTTCCTTACAGGTATACAGTTTACATAAATGTGACAACATATAAAATTAATAGACAAATGGCACACCCATATTCATGCACCGAACACAGAAGATTCCATCTTCATATATGCGACGACGTAGGATGCAGATTAGAAACATCTCCCGTGGGGACAGTGTTACTTGAGACTTAAATAATTTATCTATAGAGTTATTGCAAGGAAATTCGTAGCTATACAGAATATTAAGAGTAATAATATCACTAGCAACAACAACAACAGCAACAACAAAAATAAGTATTAAAGTATAACGTAGTCAAATTTATGAGTAAATTCTGCTGTAAGAATTTTGTAATTAGAGTGTATATAAAGGAAATTTTTAAAAAAGTGCAATCGCAACCGTCATGACTCGGTTTAGGATAAAATTTCAAAAGAATTTACTCTCCTGTTTGATTCTTGTTATCCTATTGGCGAACTTGGTAAAATGTAGTGAATTTCCGGAACGGGAGTGCTGTGATTTAACAACAACTAGCACCGCTGGACCCTTACCTATACCTCCGGCCTTGCCTACTGTTAAATCTATTTCAACTTCGTCAGTTCAAGCAATACCAACTGGAAGATCAGGTAAGAAATATTAATTTTTTTTTCTTTTTTCATAAATTAAATATTATAAATATTTGCAAACAGTTAGAAACAGTTATAATCCGTATTTGATATATTTTCATTGATTTACCTACCCTCCACAAATTAAAGGTGCGGGCTAACTAGCTAAGATGAAATCAAAATATTGTTTCACGATTATAAGTATTTTCACAATATAAATTTACAGAACTGAAAAAAGATAAAACATCTACCAGTGGTGGAACTCGCTGGTAAATAAGAAGACTTAGTCTGCTGTTAAGTTAAATTTAATCTGAGCTTAAAGTTAGAGTCGTTCTGATCTGTAATGAAACGAACAAATAAATAATAATAAGTAAACTTCGAAATATAAACAGAATTAATATTTCAACATGAATTCAAGGCTACATGTATTCAAATTGAACTGAGTTTAGATTTACTCATTTCATGAATACTTGAGATTCGGTGCAAATATTTTAAAGTAAAATATCTGGGTCTAGACAAATGCCCTAGACATATACCGTTCTTAATGAAGAAATAACTAACGATTTATTAGTCTATAATGATTCATTATAAACTGCAGACACACAGCCATTTCTTTAATTAACTTGTACACTGTCAAACTGGTTTTGATGTACTTACCACGTTAAAGTAGCGATATGGATCGAATTAACGCGATAAACTTTATTTTTATTTATTTTATTTTTCTGTTTACACAAATGAGAAAAACATTAGATTAAAGAGAATAGACGAATAGAATCACAGTGATCATTAATAAATATTGAAGGATGATTTCGTTACTAATGTTAGTCATAGTTTTACGTATTATTCCAGTAATTTTCTTTCTATTCATAACCTTTTCTCTAGCTCTTTTTCTCTCTTTTATAAATTTTTTTCTTATTTTTCTAGTTATTCGCTTATTATCTGTAAAAAATTTTCTAATCTTTCGTTTCTTCTATATAAAAATTTTAATTTTTTTTTCTCGTGATTGCTTTTACTATTGTTGGAACAAATCTTGCATGCATGGTTTGCCTGTTGGGAAGCCGGACCTTTTTGTTATATATCTTACATGCCTTATAGCTAAATTTATAGCCTCATCGCTTGCACTCGCTTGTCACTCGTCTTCTGACACCAATGGATAATAACCTGAGTCACTTGAACAGAGTGGGAATAATGCTGAAGATCTTTTGTGGGCGGGCTAGAGGCCTAAACGTAATGCACTTAAATGCTAGAAGCATACGTCCTAAAATCGATGAAATGCATGAAACGCTTCTAGGATCCGGGGTTCATGTGGTTTTTGTGAGTGAGACATGGTTACATTCAGGGATACCGTCTTCTATGGTAGATCTAGTTGGTTTTAAATTATACCGCAATCATAGAGCTGATCGTGTGGGAGGTGGTGTCGCCATTTATGTGAGAGAAGATTTGAAAGATAAAAGTGATCTATCGGTCTTCTGCTAATGTGATGGAGTTTTTGGCCCTCGAGTTGAACAATGGATATGAAAAATGTCTTCTGTGCGCTAATTACTGCCCGCCTGGCCGTTTCAGTAATGATAATTTCTCTGAATTTGCCGAAAATATTGCTCGTTTTACACGTAACTATACTAAGGTGATATTAGGCGGTGAGTTCAACGTGAATGTTCTTGGCTCAACCACTAGAACAGTGGAATTCACACAATTAATGCAAGCATTGTACTTAAACATTGTGAATAGCCTCCCTACTTATCACAACACTTCTAATCCATCCTTACTAGACTTATTCCTCGTTCCCGAACTTGATAAAGTGCTTTTCCACAATCAACTCGAGTCGACCTCGTTATTTGACCATGACATACTATTTTTAATTTATGATTTTTCTGTCAGTTCAGATACTCCTCAGAAGCTAATATCTTTTAGAGATTTTAAGAATTCAGACACCACAGCCTTACTCAGTGAATGTGTGTCGTTATCATGGGACAATCTATACCGACTTCCTCTAGTGGATGACAAAGTCAAAGTTTTTCATGAAACAATTATTTATTTGTTTGACAAATATATTCTCTTAAGAACTCGAACTATTAAGCTGGGTGGCTGCCCGTGGTTCTCTCGTGAAATCAAAGTCTTAATAACTGAGCGTGAGTATCTATATCGAAGATACTTACGTCTTAGGACTACGGATAGTCACAATTGCTTTAGAGCGACAAGAAATAAGGTTAATTCCAGGATCACATCACAACCTCTTACAATGTGGCATGCCTCATTAAGATATTAATGCTGCTGATAATCAGTACATCAGCATATCAGTGGCCTGGTGTGGCACTTGATTAAAGCATAAATAAGACTGACTATGAATATAGCAAAGCACAGTTTTCTCTCTGATTTTATACAGCTATAAAATGCGAACATTATTTGCAGGAATTTTATTGTCACACTTTAATTCAAGGTTTAGTACAATTTAATGTTAAAACAATTTAAAAACAATTCAAATAATTCAAATCCTTATTTATGGCTTATAACATGGAAGTTGTTAGTTTTCTTAAATATTTAGAAAAATAATAATAATCCAACGCATGAATTCTACATTTGGAATTTTCAAAGCTCTGTCAGAGAAATAGTTTTGTACTGGTTATACTTGAATATATCATAAAGAACACTCTTCGAATACCACGATTGCGTGATTACTCATGACTAGTTTCCAATTTTTTAGAAACGCATGAGTTCTCTTCTAAATTTGGAATATTTAGAAACTTTCAGAAAAATATTGTCGTATTGGTGATAAACTCAATACCCGAATATCTCTCTGGGAATATAATCCCAAAACCTCAAAAAATCAACAAGTCTGTTTAATATATTTTAAGAAAAATAGTTTTGTTTTGGTGATGAGTAGAAAGCGCGAATTTTCCCAAAACACTCGATTTTGACAGTATAGGCCCAGAAAATCAAGTGTCTACCTACTTGGATAGCTCTGCTTTATATAGGGAATTCCCCCCGCCATGTTGCTTTTTGGAGCTTATCCACTGAAATGATATTTAAGTCACTTATCTCTAGCGGAAATTTCCAGAATTTCTAGCGGAATTACCATGTTTTGCCATGACATTACAATTGACATTGACAATGATTTGACAGAATTCCAAGTTGCATTTTGTTACGATATGACTTGCTATCTAATTCGCTCGCTTTGGCTTTTAGATAGATTATTGCTTTTTCTTTTCTTTGAGACTCTTTTTTCCTAGGGATGCTTCTTCATGCATCATTAGACTTGCAGTCTTTCGGAATTATTTCAGAGTTCGTTTATCTAAACCTAACTCGTGTGAAATATTAAGCTTACTCTTCAGTTGACCTCATCAACTCTAGCGGTGAATTGATCATGGTGTCGGATAATGGTAGTTCCATTATCATTAAACATTTTTGTTTTCCGTCGTCTTAAACAAAATCATATAAAAAGCAACTACTATATTATAAAGAAACTCTTCATATGTAAATCAAATTCTGCGCTTCACCCGCATTTGTTTTTCATCACGGAAGAGCCAGATCACTTAATTGGCTGGCAATAGAGGTAATTCTAAGGCTGCCCATGTGACGTCTATTCATTTTATATGTTGATGAATAGCTGTACTTTTCACTATTTGGAAAGAAGGTGAAGAAGAAGAAGAATGATTTCACAATTTCGGTATTTATTATTTTTCTGTGCGGAAATTTCTTCATCCTGATTTAGTTTCGTGGTTTGGTTTTGTTATTTTATTATTTTTAAATGTTCATTAACGATTGCTGGTGTTACAACTTTCGCACGAAACCCATGTAGAAAGTATTTCTTATAATTAATTTTGGGGCAATCTCCTTTTGTTTTTCCATTTATTTATATTTTTAAGGTGCGAATCTATGGATTTAGTGTTATTGGAATTGAGCTCCAAACATGCACGTTTTTCTCGTTTCCATTTGTATTTAGGCGTGGCTCCAAACATTCCTTTTCCATACTGATAGTATAACACGGCCAATCATTACTTTCCCAGAAAAAATGCTAAAATGAATTATAGATGTATGCAGGACTTAATTATAAATCACGAACCAAGCCAGTAACATGCCGTTAAAATAACGAAGTAAATATAATACTAATTGTCGTAGTTAAGCAAATAAAATAAAAATCCAACAGTCCTACTTAGCCATAATATACGACTAAACAGA
Organism: Dioctria rufipes; assembly: GCA_963924295.1. NCBI lineage: Eukaryota > Metazoa > Arthropoda > Insecta > Diptera > Asilidae > Dioctria > Dioctria rufipes. The sequence continues at coordinate 270,273,077 of OZ002741.1, read as the reverse complement.
CACTCAATTCCAACAATCAGGAGTATCAAATTGGAAGCCCATAGTATTCCCAGAGAGTGCAGTTGTAAACAATTTTACAATCTCAGTCCAAAAACCAAACATACATAAAATACATAAATGCAAACATACAATGCGAGAATGTGAGAAATTGTTTACATAAGAATATTAGATATCTCAGAGGAGAATTTCTTATCAAAATAGGATAAAATAATTTCCTATGAGAGATATGTGGAGGGAAAGTAAAAATGTCTTACAACGTCTGCGATTTGCTAGAGACTTAGAATAAAATAGGTGTGGTCCATATTGTGTAAAATAATAATGTATACAATCGGGGCAGCTTCAACTACCCTAAGGTAAGACTTCATAACAGTCTATAAATTGAATAAATAAAACTGTACATTAAAGGGCACATTTTTCAAATTTATCAGAAAGAAATAATTTCATTTATAGAAAAGGTGACCATTCTCCAATTTTCAGGGAATCACTCTTTCGTCCTATTACGAAACTAACCCGCATCAAATTTTGGTGGCAACGGTGGGATTTCATTGAAGTTGCTTTTCTACTGATTATTTGAAAGATATAAATGATTAAAAATCTATGTTCTGAATCTGGAAACCAGTCAGGTTCATCTTTTATGTTATCCGATGAAAAATCTGGTTTATTTTAAATTTCTAAACATTGTTTTCATCTGCACTACAATATTGCTCCAAAAATGAAAGAATTTCTTCTTTTAAAGCTTTTCTATCCATTTTATAGAGAGATAATTAAACAGTAGCATTAAAAGCTAGTAAGGATGTAGTAAATAAAAGCTAAAAATAGCGCTTAAGTACATAGGTACCAAATAAAATAGAAAATAATGTTCAGTAAACTATATATGCACATCAATTCCTCACAAAGTATGGGATATAGTTGTGTGAGAGTTCACCAATTCCCTTAGTATTAACGAAACTACTGAGTGCTAATTTCTAGTGCATTTATAACAACATTTTAATTTTGCTGGTCTAAAAACTTTTAAAAACTCAATTAAATTCAAATAAAACGCAAATATTTCTACAGATGATAAATTTATAAATAAATTCATACTCCGAAGATAACCGCAATTTCGCCAATCTGATTTCCATAATTGGCAACTAAATTCATATGTACAACAAAATTGTTTGACTTTCCAATTCCAAGTGCAGTTATATAAATTAATTAAAAGTTTCAAAACTGACATTTTTAAAAACTTAATTTAATAAATAGTTGACATTTATAATTACGACTGTAAATGCTTCGAAAATTCCTCGAAATTCATATTTTGGCCAACGCATCCTACTCCCTGTGACAAATATGCACATCCTGTATTTTCTAAAAATTAATTTTAGCATTAATTGTGACATACACTAGCGAACACTTAAGGAAAATTTGAGCGAGAAAATTATTTAATTATTCCAGGTGAGTAGGCTGACCGATTTTCCTAGTGCCTCTAACTAAAAGTCCTCTCGCTTGTACGTTGAAACTTTAAGTGATATTTTACACTCGTATGGTCGTTAATGAGGACACATTCCTGTGCTAATTTGCAAAATTAAATGAGATTTCAAATTTTATTACAGGAAATCTATTAAGGTCATAACTAGGACATGACAGTGGAAGTGCTACTCTTCTTGAAAAAAAAAAACTACTCCTGAAAAACACGAGCAAAAACGCTCAGTGGTTTATTGAGGGCGTGAAAATAATTAAACCTCAGAGTGATAATTTTATTTAATTTGAGACATGTCAACATTTATGAGTTCTTGATTTTCCTTGGAAATTATCATGACATGCAAAAGCACAGCAATTGTCGCCTAATCAATCGTGTGCCAGGTTCACGTGTGCCATCAATTTTCCTTCGTTTCTGAAAATCTGATTTCGTGGAAATGCGCTACGGGACCCGTCAGCATAACTACCCCAGTCATGTGTGATGTGACACAGCAATAAATTTTAATTGGATGAGAAAAAAAATCTGTTTTTTTTTCTGTGATTTCAAATATGTAGATAGGGGTTGAGGAGCAAAAGCAAAAAGTCGTTTGGTGAGGTTGAATGTGTGTGGAACTGTGGAAGTGATAAAATTCTGGAGGAATCATCGTTGCGTGCAAATATATCTTTATGCCGTTCGTTTCTTTTTTTTCCCCGTCTCTTCTTTCCTGGAATGACTTACAACCTGGTGTACAAATTAGACAGCCAGCACCCACCATTTGCCTCCTCTGTGCTCATTCTTGATAACCATACCATATGTCGTCCTCCTTTCTAACAGCACAAAATATCCTTATTCAACAATTTTCTTTCACCACAGTCCCAAAAAAAAAAAAAACAAATCCATAGATATCAACACATGTCTACACAGAAGTCAGGAGGTCTTCTGTATTTAACTCTGGAATGTAAACGTGGTTAAGGGTGATAAAAATTTGTGTGTCAGGCAAAGCTCAAAAGGTTTTACTACCGTAAATCTCGACAATGTCGTAATGAGATCTCTCTTTTATCATGGTGACACTCTGATGGGATTGATAAAACTTGCAGGAATTTGGATAACATTCATGCGTTTTGCCTTTTGTCTTAAAGGAAAATGCGGGTTCAAGGTGATTTCAGTTTTTCATTTCTAAAATGAAAGGACGTTGATAAATTGTTTATGCGGGGCAGATGAGGGGCAATATAGAAAGTGTTAATTAAGCTAGATGGATCTGAATAAAAGTGACAAGAAAATTTGTTTTGTTTTCGCCATGAAATACGCGACATTAAAGGAGCGTTTTTAATTAAATTTGGTTTTTTGTTTTCTGCGAAAATAAATCTAAATAAAAATTCCAATGAAACTTAAAATTTCTTTGAGTCTTGTATATAAGAAATTAATTAAACAAAAATAATAATTTTCACCCTTTTGCTGTGGACATACATAAATTGGGCTTTTAGTTCTTAAAATAATGTGGTACTTTTTATAAAACCCTAGGGTTATTTAGTCGAAAAGAGGCAATCAGTGAATATTGCATGCAATTTATATTATTATAATTATCACCAAAGAACAGCCATAGAGAGACAACAGTTGCTCTGCGTTAGATACGGCTTTGCGTTCCTATACTACATGTAGTCTTCAGGAGTGACCTATAGAGTTAAAGCGGACCCTGTAATTGATAATTTGTGCCAAAGTTACCCTCTTATAAGTACTTATGCGTTTTCCTGCGGGTTCTAGACAATATTCAGCTTAGAAATGTTGTTGTTTTAACTTTTCAGCGGCTGACTAATCTAATTTTAGTTTTTCCATTTTTTCCATGTCTCCGTAAATCTTCACCTCAGACCCCGGATACGATGCAGATATCTATTTAGAAAAGTTCGCACAAAGCATGTTATGAAATGGGTAATCTTCAACTTCTGACAAACAAAGAGCAGCTGTGTTTTCACATACGTGTTTAAAAACAAAAATAAAAGAAACCCCAATAAGATTTTATTTTACTGGTGGTACATTAAAGTTCCATATCCCACTCATCTAGTAGATATCACTCCCTAATTTTTTAAACGTGAATTGATATCGTCAGCAAGCAGATGTCACCAACATAATTCATATTTTTGAAGACAATAATTCGTCAAACCCATGGTATTATATCGGTTCGCAAGGACATCTTTAGTAAAATGATAAAAATTATCCTTCATGCATAAGCTGTCAGATACTCTTTTATCATGGAGAACCCTATAGTCTTTAAATTGGTTTAAAGACTGTAACGAAGTTACAATAATTAAATCTATCAATATGTGTTTACATAAGACACAAAGTCATGTCTAGTAGCACAATATATATATATATAAGTGTACCAGTCATTATTCAGACCAGAATCAATTTCTTATACCGCCCGTACGGCAGCACCAAGTTGTCCCATCATGATTACGCTAGCCATCATTTATGGATAAAACCGGCGACAATGCATTGTAAATACATAAGCATGTACCCGCCCAATCTCCAACACTCAGCAACACGTGGTGGACTTGCTTTTGGATTTGCTTTGCTCACGCATGTTCACTCAAACTGGTTATAACTAGTTTCCCATGTGAGGCTTAAGTTCCTTGTATTTGCAAGTGCTATAAAAGGCAGTTCGCAGCTCTGAAGAAATCAGTTGGTCAACCATCCTTGACTAGCTCGGATCTCAGAAAGATCCTTCCAGAACATTCAAACTACCCAGCATTCCATCTGTTGTGAGTACATCCACAAATAGTTTCCTTTGGACGTGAGTATATCCACGGCCACTTCACATATACGTACGAATATATCCATATTCAGAACACCAGTAGATTTCTTTGGGGACGTGAGTATATCCACGGCCGCTTTACATCTGCATAATTTGGACGTGAGTATCTCTACGCCCATTTCACCTGACATTATTTCAAATATACCAATATATCTATATTCAAAAACCTCTATTAAGAATAAAAAATAGAAATCAGTGTGAATAAACTTGCATAAAGTCAAAGACAATAACAGTATCAATACAATTAAAATTAACTTGAAAATCTGTGTTAGGATTAAGATATTTAAATAAAAGTGTTTCAATAAATAAAACAAAGAAAAGTATTATCATTCAAAATCATCGTTGGACAAAACTTCACTTAAATCTTGGCATTCCTCTAGAGCTGACCCGCAACCTGTCTAACGAAAAACCCGTTACAAGACCCTTTGTAATTTAGTGATAATTTTGGGATTTAAATGATAATATAGAGCGTTCCATATTCAAAACCCGCCAAAAGAATCGAAGGCCTTTTGAGACTTAACACCGAGTTATCAGCAGAATCACATCTAGATTGGAATTTTCGTCAAAGTGGACACCATACGGGTTCCCCTGCAGTTGTCATAGTTTTCTTGGTCTCAATTTTAAGAAAGTTTTACTAGGATACATTAAACTATATCCTCCGAAAGACTCTTTCATACCTTGATTATGGTTGGAAAAATCTGTTGGTGTATACAGATTTTTTTTGACGCCTCTTCAGTTTTAACATTGGCTAGTTACTAAATAGCGATTATGATGATGAAGAAGTGCATTTTACATCTAATAAGCCTCAGTGCAGCTTCCATCATGTCAATTTGCAGCATGTGATTTGCCAATAGGTGGTTCGTTTTTTCATTACAATATTCTCCTATTCCCTTATCTGCAATCTATCTTAAGTTATGCAGGCACTTAGCTTAAATTGACTTTGAAGTCAGCTATATTCGTTTTGTCTCTGTGAGCCGCTAGTGAAATTGATGGAATTATTTAACGCCCTGCCTTTCTAAATTTTTGGCAGATTTTATCTGATATCTATTCCTGTCGGCTCTAAGTGGCTTCTCGGATCTACTTGCTTATACTCCATTCTTTCTTGATTTTAAAGTTTTCAAGGACATATACCTAATTTACTATTTAGTGGAAATAGCAATAGTTTTCAAGCCATCTAGGCTACCTTTCTTCGATGCATTGCTTGCCACTGTAGTCCTGATATCAATTCGCTTATAGAAATGTGGTGATCGCAACCAATGTCTGAAAACCTAGACCCCTTCCATAATTATTCTCGATCGATGAATTCAGCGAAAGTTCTGTAGTTTCATCAAACGGGAAAAATCATCATGAGTAATATATAATAGTTGTTATCAGAGAAAGACTTTAAAGAAAGACATAATAGAGATTGGCTTACTGTAGGGAAGGTATCCGTTCCATGCGGGCTTAGTATTCCAAATTTTCTGGAACTACTTAGAGTTTAGGTGCATAACTCAGTTCAATCTATTTGTATATTATATATATATATATAGCGCCATATAAGCGTCATCCAAAGCATTAAGGATTCAAAGAGGAGAATAAGTTACATAATCAGTGTTACTCTTGAGAAGCGAAACCTCTTCCAATCTTTCTTGTTCTAACTATTGAGATGTTTGCAAGAATCATAATTAACTGAACGTTGACATATCATGGAAAGATTGGACATAACAAGTTTTACGAAATTCGTAAAATAGCGACACGGAATGTTCTGAGACGAGTTCATATCTTTATCACTATCACTATCACGTTCACTAAAGAGCACTTTTCAAGCCATCGTCGAAATTACTAGTTCGTTTTATTATATAGTAAAATCAGCTGTTTTGAAGTTATGAGAATGATTAGTAGCAGTATTGGAAGATGAAGTTGCGAATTAAAAAAAAAAAAAAAGTGGGAGGAAATTCCGACTAATGATATGATATATATTGCGGTGATACATACCTATATATACGTTTTTAGTCGGACACTAATAGCCGATATATAAAACGCAGTTCGTCAGATTTACGACATTTAACCAACATGTATGGGTGGTTATGATGTGTTAATGAATAGAATAAAGCATCTCGCATTCAGCAAGGAAATTCAACGCCAAATGGTGTTGATCTCTTTAAAAAACTACCAGCTCGGGATTAAATGTCTACGTATCCACAATAATTCGATACAGCGCAAAGTTTCGGCTAGGTATATCACCTCGAAGCAAGAATTCATCGATCTGGTATAAATATGAGACATCCTAGATCAAGATAAAATATATTGACATAATAGTAGGAGATTTTATTTTAAAATATGAGCTTTTCATGATAACAGATGCGAAAAGTATATTCAGAATAAATTCTCCTAAAATTAAATCGCTGGGCCAAATAACAGGTGAGAAGACCACCTGACATAGAACAAGAACACTAAAGAAATCCATATTCTTATGATCACGATGCATAGAGATCTTTCTGCAGGCTATATAGGAGCAAGGAGTTTCATGGCGAGAGGAAATGCATTTCATATGTGATAAATAATCATATTCTTACGATGGACTTAGAATGCAATTAGAAAAAAGCTATACAATTGGTCAGGATCAGTATTTGGGGTACCCTAAATGAAGAAGAAGTTGTCAATACATTAAAAACTGAAAATGAATTTTTCATATGGAAACCATACAAAAGGATTGCCTGATAATGTCCATTTTGAATTAACAATTATTACAAGATTATATTTTCAAGCATTGTAAAAATATATAGCGACAACCACAACATTTATGTGGCAGCACTAATTTATGTGTTATGTGGCAACACTAAAAAGAAGATACATGATTTTACCCATCTACAAACAAGATCTTACTTTTTTTTTCATAAACTTACCTTGTCAACACGCTCTGAAGATATTGTCCGGACGGGCAGACAGACAGACAGACAGATAGACAAAAGGACGGAAAGTCAAAAATATAAATGCCATTTGATATTTTAATCCATTTGGACGTACTTACCGCCATTATTTCTATGTGTTACGAACAGAATGACAAGCTCAGTATACCCAATGATTTCATCTTGGATATAAAACCTCATTCAAGCCTAGCTGGCTACAATATCAAAATTTTTGTAACTGTAGATTAAATACCGTTAGTTGAGACTCCAAACATATCTGGAGCTCAATGTAAGGTAAAAACATTCGTAGCTGAAGATTTTATTCCATTGATGGGAGATTTCACGACATTCATACCCGCCAATGGAGGTTCCTTCAGAGCTCGATAATTAAGTAAAATTAGAAGAAAAAAAAAAGACATTAATTACTCACCTGAAGGACTCACTATAAATAAAAATTGTGTATCACTTTGCTTGAATTTGGCAACGATTAATGTTCTTACGGTTCTTTACAAAAAGGTACCCACAAACGTTATTTTTATGAGTGGTTTTCCGCATGAATTGCATGCAGACAATTTCAATTACTTCTAGCACGCGATAATCTCATGCTTTGTCACATATAAGTAGAAGAGCAATTTAGAAACGGCAGTGCACTTATTATCATTTTTCAACTGGCATTAAAGTGAATATTTTATACAGACCCGAAATATTCCAAAAATGTAAATGTTCCGTTATAGAAACCGTACTAAGTTCACCATTTGAAGGTGTCACATAAAAACCATGATTTTATTCAACAATTTATAGAAAACAGGAGAAGTAGAGAGTGGTCGATAATCCTAAAACCAAAACGAAGCCAATCTATAGAGTCACATCTATAACTTAATCCCTTCTATTTCAGTATTCAGAATAGTCAGTCACACCGTTATAGTAACGTACGAGCAGTTAAGTATAAGCGATGTTGCGTTCATTAGCACTTCACGTACCATTTGTCTGCTAGCTCATTGCTTGCAGAAATTTATGTGACATCTGAGAAAATCAATTATCACCTCCAGAAAACGAGAATATTTACAGCTCTGAAGAATACCGGAATCTTCTTGATATTATATCGGAAGCTGCAAAAAGCTCCAAGTAGATACGTTATATAGCATTTCGTACACCACAGCAATGTAAACATTTACGTGGTGGAAAAACATTTCTTATATTTTTAACGTTTGAGGTGTGTATTGGCTTACTTTTGCCTGGAATATTTCAGAGTATAATTTCCTGTAAGATCACTTTGAGGGGGAATCCCCTTCGTATACTTGCCGCGCTTGATACGTGCTACATATCAAATCATTAAGATCTAAATGACATTCCTGAATAGCTTAAAACTGAAATCCTTGTGCCAATGTCTTCTATAGTCCTTTCTATTGCTGTTATGCCTGTTTTCTTCTGCTCCACTTCTTATTTTCTTTACGTTTTTTTTTTTTTTTTATTTATTTCAAAAAGGAAGCGAAGCTGGAAGATTTTTTTTTTTGTATTTCTTTTTCCGTGCATATACCGCTATAGCTCCACCACAGAGATGTGCTCCAGATGAAACTTCCCCATAAAGTCGTTGTCGTTTTCTCCTCTAGTATATATAGCGTGTATCTTGGAGCAGCAGCACCCTTTAGACTTTTTTCATGTCCCCTTGATGGCTCTCGTTGTTCGTACTTTTGGAAATAAACAGATAAGAAATGTACATACGTTAACACTTTAGAAGGATCTCTGCGTGAGATCCTCTTGTCCTTTGATATTGGAGGCTACTACACCGATAAGGATACAGACGAGCTTCTTGTTTATTCTGCCGTCCTCTAAAAGTGGCAAAATGTGTTCGACAAAACTGATTAGGAATTAGACAGCAAAGGATACAGCAACAGCATCCTCAATTGACATAGAAGGCGCACACAGTGTGTATGTGAAATACATAATATTGTTTATTAACATATATATGTACATCTATGCACACATATACATATGTAAGTCCTAGCATAAATTATTGAGAGTCGATTGATGCTTTTTCGCTGCCGTGCATTGATTTACAGGCCCCAGGGCGGATGGGTGCGATGGCAGATTTTATTATGTGCGGAATTTATTCACAGAGGAAAATATACGGTCGCACGAGATAATTTATTTAGATATAATAACGGGATATTTTATTTTATATGTATTTGCAATATCTAGATTTTGAAGTGATTTCGACGGACGGGGAGGTATATGTTGTGTGAATGAATAATTAATAACTAGACCAGTTTTGACTGCTCCAATGGGGTATTTAGATGCATTGGTTTGTGTGCTTAGACTCATGAACAATCCTGACAAAACTTTATTACCATTTTTTTTTCTTTTTAACTAATTTAGATATAAATGCAGTCCACTCCATGATAAATCAAAGTATTTCAATTGCATCGACAAAGTGATGACAATACCGACCATTGTCTAAAAATAAAAAAAAAATCTGAGTAATAACCAAGCTGCGTATAGCGCATATATCCAAGTTTTTCTATTATTGTGCATGGGTTTTTTACTGGACGATTTAAGGTTATGATGAAAACATTTTTCATTAAAGAAGTAGACACTTCGGACGAATATCTATCGCTCTCCATGTTACAAAACCGATCGATTTCGAGCTTTGAAAGGTCCTTTCATCATCACGTTAGTCTACTTTTCTTTCCGCCATATTCCCGCAAATGCCTTTAAGGGTTTTTCATTTTGTTCACTAACTTGACTTATTTGGGGACTCTTATGAACAAAAAAACAAAATAGGTTCTATATTATTCTTAGCCTGTTTAATTAAATTGTATCTGAGATAAGTTCAAACAACACATTTCTACATCATAAATTATATTTCATATGCGGATCCCCTGGTCAAGTCTTAAAGGTCAAAATTCCAATATCAGATTGAATATCTGTTTTTAATTCTAGATTAGGCATCATCTATCATGCACATATCTCATTCATCTTGCAATGGAAGCTTACAATTTGTTACGCTCCCCTTTGAGCGTAATTAAATATCCTGTTGATCCCTGTCCTAAGGTTGTAAAAAAGAAATGAGAAGACCGTGAGTGTACTTATTTGAATTCAGTCTTTTATTCTCTATCCCTCCTAAGGTAGCTGTTCAAAAGTTGCCCTGCTCTAATTTACCAATTTTATTAACTATACAAGAGCTAATTTTACTCCTATACATACGTATTACAGTTCAATTTATGTCTTATATTAATACTTGTGATTGGGATGAGTACGTCGGACCACGAGACGAAAATACTTCGTAGCGTTAACATGGTAGGGCAGTGTGCAACATCGGATCACACAAGTAGCGAGAATACATCTTTATGCTAGTGCACGAAAGATGTCTATAGTTGAGTTGCTGGGAGGAAACTAACGAATTTTTCACTGATCACTGACTTATTTATAGGACGGCGGCATGAAGCTCCCTCAGCGGTAGTACTGGAAAATGGCGGTAAAGTGGCTCGGTAACATCCCTGATAGGGGCTGGAAGTTATGGTCGGTGCCGCTGTCGATCAAAGTTTGCCCTCTTTGGCAAGTCACGTCAAGTTAAGTGCGTTTGCGCCTTTAAATTTCTTCACTGCCTTCGTACTTTGGATTTAGTTGATGATTTTTTCCTCATTCTACGGATTTGTCTTATTTAGGGGGTTGCGGCTTATCTTTGGCCCTCAGTTCCGATCGATGCCTCTCTTTTCTTCTTTTTGATCCTTGGTTTGGGTGTTGTTCAATTCTCGTGACGTTGTTAGTGTTTTTTTCTTACCGTTGCTTCGCCACAGTAGCTGTAATGAAAATGAACCTCTCGCAAGCGTTTGTTATTTAGTTTGAGAAGGAGTAAGGATTGGATATGTTTAGGGATTTTTAGGAAGTTAAGAACTGAAAGGTACGTATGCAGGTAGGTTTCATCAGAGAAATTCCAGGGCTCATGAGGGGTTGTAATAATCCCCTTTTGTGTCATAGAAACTTGTTCTACCTTCGTGGAGATAGATGTTTCTAGTATAAGGCTGTGACAAAAGCAAAGGTGACATTTATTTGGAATTTGCTGTTGTGAAAAGATCCTTGACGGGAGTTATGTTAGCTGCCTCGAACAATACTTCGTTTCGAAAGTATTTTCCGTTAGTTTTTCTATTGAGTCCTGTATAATCTCTAAGAAGATTTCTTCCGAATTTGCTTAGGCTTAAGTGGGGGAGATTTGTCTTCAATGCATTGGTGATGCCTTACTAATATGGTCTTGAACACTGGGGTTGTTTCGTTTGAAACAGTTGTAGTATGGTCTTCCTGTCCATTCCTTATGTTGTCATTCCACTGTAAGCGAACACGCATAGGTGGGATGATCTACTCTATGGGGAAAAATCGTATGATTGATTGTTGCCATGTACAATATGTATATGTCGTAGATATTTGACGTAACTCAGCACTTCAAGAAAAGTCTAGACACTTCATGAAAAGTAGGCAGATAGTGTAACGATTTTGACCTAGCCACTTTTTATATTATGTGTCTGAAATTTTTAGTCAATTCATGAAATGCTAAAAGCCTTTACGCCGATAGTGTGGTACCACCCGATATAACCAAATACTAGGAGAGGGAGATGATAGATGAAGGGGGAGGTCGCAGCCAGGCCTGACATACCCACACCCACACATAAGCACATCTACACATAAACACACCCACCTACACACACATACACGTGCGTGTCTGTATGTGTGTATATGTGTGTGTGCGTTGCAGGCCTGGGTGCTACCACCATCTTCACCACTATCGGCGTAAAGGCTTTTAGCATTTCATGAATTGACTAAAAATTTCAGACACATTATGTAAAAAGGGGCTAGGTCAAAACCGTTACATTATTTGCCTACTTTCCATGAAGTGTCTAGACTTTTCGTGAAGTGCTTAGTTACGTCAAATGTGTACGATATATATAGATATGGAGAGGTCTGCATGCAAAACTGTATGCTTTGCTTGAAATAATGTAAGCGCTTACGAGTGCGAACAGTATAGAGTTTACCATGTTTATGTGACTTTGTTTCAACTATAACGTATGTTTTTGTTCGGCGTTGATTTAAACATGTCTCACTCTATGGCAACTCAATCCTTGGTTGCAGTATTGCGATCAATTTCAAATATCCCGATGTCATTTGATTACCTACGACTCTTAAGTCTCGGAACCCCAGCTACTTTTATGACTTCAAATTGCGAGATCAAGTTGGGTTACTACTCATTAGTGCCTAGATATAATTCTCTGACATCTGACATGTTATTTGGGACGCTTGGTAATTTTTAGTTTTAATTTTCTATTTAAAATAAGAATAAGTTTCATTTTTCCTTTTGTATCTTATTTTTTATTTTTATTTCTTATTAGTCTAATTGTTTTGTCTTAGTCTTGTACTGATGAAAGATTTAATGTATTTTTGTACAATGCCACCTATAAAAAAAAATTGCAAAAAATTTAGTCTGTTCAAAAGCTATAAATTTACTATAGTATCGATCTGGAGAATTTATCAAAAAGCATTTTTAACTAAAGACACATAATAATTGGATTTGTTAGTTATTAAGAAGACATCAGTTTTAATATCCAATGTAATAAAGTGTTATATTTTCTCAGCTATTCTGGCTAAGAGAATTTAACAAACTCTACTTTTCCAAATTCAAAGTGAAATAATACTGTTATTACTTGCAAGACCTTGAAAATATCATATCTATAATACACTGATTACAAACTTTTGGGATGACTGGGTCAACATTGTTGTCAGTCAGATAGACTAAAACAGAGTAGAAACCAAAAGTAGAAAGTGGAATTTTATTGGTCACACACGTTGCCATTATAAAATCAACATTCTTATGCAGGCCTTAGACTTGAACTCACAAAGAGCTGGTCATATAAGGGGACCCAGAATGATTCAAAGAAGAAGCATTTTAACTCTCTGTGACACATAACTGTTACAAAGGTATTTTATTTTAATTTTTTGAAAATATATAAAACATTCAAGGTATCTTTTATTTAATTAATTTTTTTTATTAAACTTTTCTTTATTTTGTAAGCACTTTGCAAGAAAGAGGAAATTCAAATAAAATCTCGGTTAAATAATAAGAAACTAAGCAAAATTAAAAAAAAAACAAATTCAAGGAAATATTTATTTTTGTGAGTTTTTAGCGGTATAGGCCAGTTTTTCGTTGAATGGGTTACGAGAACTGCCGGGCATCCTCAACAAATGGAATGTATCACTTCTGTCTGACACGGACTGGAAGCAATAAATTCTTGGTAGATAAGTAGTCAGCGTAGTCAATGGTCTTCCGCCAAACGAATAGACGACTCGTGAAGCAAAATCTCAGGTGAACCTTAATCACTGGTTTTAGTAAATCAAACATCCTCGGTGAACATTTGGGTTGAACGGTCTACGCCTATCTCTGAATCAGTAAAATGGGATAGAAAAGTTGGGGAAGCTACTGTTTTGAACCCAGACTGTCCCTATGACAGCCCTGGCTGAGTGTCCCGATCAGGTTGAATTTTGTTCTGTCATATTTATCGGATCGATAAGGCTTCCAAACCAAGACTGTCTCAATGAGTGCTAGAGAGGGAGCCGTGGTGAGTTGTAAAGCTGTATGGGTTGCAGATTAGTAGATGTCAGTTAGCCAAGTCGACTTTATATCAACCAGGAGGGAGTATTATCCGCTGTGAAAGCACCCTAGTTCTAGTTCGCTTCCGCTAGTGCTAGACCATAAAATGCAAGCTTCCCTTCGGATCGTATTGAACTTTTCGATGCACCTAGGTGCCCGAGCACTTTTGTGTGAATTTGCGAAGCTTGACTTAGCTGTAACTCGTGAACTATTCATCTGATTGAAAAATGATTTTTGTAAAGGGGGAAACACAATTTCACCGTTTCGACCCGATTCGTACAAATGTAAAATTTGCTTATATGAGAGATACGTGCAATTGGACACATTACACCGAAATGGATCGAAATTGATCGAATCGGAACGGAGAAGTTGACCGAATTTCAACTTTTATGGCTGACATAACCTAGAAAAATCATCTGTAAAGATTTGTTTATACTCAAAGATGCATGAAAAGGCTTTTGTTGAGGAAATAAAAAAAAAAAAAACATAAATTTTATAACAAAAAAACGAATGTTCCCATGGAGGAATGTAAAGCGGAAAGACAAAATCTGGCAATATTTTAAAGTCAAGTGTTTGAAACCAAATGGAAGAATTGAGCTCATGCATCCGCTGGATCGAAGTGGATTGAATCGCGTTGGATTGAAACATCGAAATTGTGTTTGCCACTTAAGACTTATTTGTAACCTTGGTGAGGATAGAAAGAAGATATACTCGGGTACCATTTTTTGAATATGGCGGCGCAAGCGGCGATCGCTCAAGGTCGCAAGGTAGGAATATTAATGAGAATACCGAACTGTACAAATCTACCAAATTTCTATTCTCTCGAACTTTTGTAAATCAGAACCTACCCTTTGCCTGGACTATTTCATTGCTATAATTTACTGATATCTATTCTAGTCAGTTTGCTTCAGGCTCTCCAAGCTGTTGCTTGTAAGTTTCTTCTCCATGTGGTTTTTCGACCTACACAGTGCTGTATGAAGTAATCCATATTTCTTTAGTCTCTGCGGGATTACCTATATTTTAAAAGTGAACTGAAAGACTTTTTTTTTTATGTAAGTCGCATTAATCAATTATTCTGAGTTCATTCTGCCCGACATCACATAGATAGTGACAACTTTTAACTAGAATTATCATTCACTCTGCTGCTGTTTGAAAGAATGATATAAATGATAATCTTTGACTGCGGATCCAGAGAATAATCAAAAATTTCTAATGCAACGACAACTACAATGCAATTTCGCATTGAACGCACCCATGTTCGATGGCGCTGATTAGGAGATCGTTTCAAGTATGCTGTAGGATGATCTATTGTTATTTAGAGATTTGCATCCAGTCTCGTTATAAGGATCATTTTTAATAACTCAATTATTGTCTACTGCACCTTCGTAGAACTCTCAAAATATGTCTGTCTAGTTGAAAGCCTGTTTGTAATTTACGAAAGCTGGAGGTGGAGGTGGGACTGGTACTCTGATATTGATCCAATATGACTACCAAAATGATAATGTAGAAGTTCGCTTTCTTTCTTCTTATCATGTAATTGTCTGCGCCTTTAATTCTTTCCAAACATACGAATAATAGCACTTTCTTCATGGTTTCTATAAAAAGCTAAGTTCTCGTTTTATTGGAAATTGATATCTTCTGCCTTATCGACGCTGGAAGATCAAGATCTTTCCAGAGCTTGTTAAATTGTATCTGCTGTCAATTGTGTGATGTTATATATTCCAATATCCTAACCACGTCGACTAGTTGAAGGACGCCTAATTATTCGCAAAGGCTGTATTTATTTTTTTAGTTATTTTCTTTGGAATATGTTTGTATATCTAAAAAGCCTTATGAAGGACTTTGAAGAAGTATTCTACATTGAACCACCTAACGTCAATTTAGTTACATAGTATGATCCCAACTTTGGCGATCCTTATTTTATAGTTAACCTGATAATTTCACTCATCTAATACCTCGCATGTTCTTCAACTATGATTAATTGCCATCATATAATCAATCTGGCATCTACTTCTTCCATCCGCTAATATCTGGGTTTCTTTGTGTATACAGTTAAAGTTTAAGTAGGTCCCACATACGGTTGTTGGTGAGAGTTACAAAAGTCAATAGCGCAGCTACCCTAATCATCGGTGATAAAGCCCATGCCTTGCGTTTCAATGAATTCCTTAAGGACGATGTTTTAGAGAGAATGTTTTAAACATTTAAAGTATCAATAAATAAATAGATTTCTTCTCTCCGGATCGAATTTAATATCTTATTTAGTAATTATATAGAATTCGTCCATAGAATCTTCTTCAGATTAGAATTGAATCGCGCGATGTTTCGTAATTTGGTCCGCACACAATCCGCTATTATCCATTCATAACCTGATTATTATGCCAACGCTAACTCGCTCTTGTTCCAATGGAATTCTACCAGCGTAAAAGATGTATTCCCCACTAGGAGAAATTATTCTCTTTCATTCTCTAAGTTCCGCAACTATAATAACAACGACTGTAGTAGTCTTCGTAGACATCTATTTATTTCGCGGCTCCGTTTGGCGGTCAATAAATTTTATATTTTCTCAATAAATATTTTGTCAGCCCCACCTAGGAATATCATGAAGAATGTAAATAATTAGCTTAACATTAAAATTTAGTTACCAGGAGCAACTTCCAGATGGTATATTGGGCACTTAGTAAGAACGGAAAGCAGTCGAAATTCCAGTTTGCATCCAAATAGAATTACATCCGGTCTGTGTCTATCCTGTTGATGTCACCTTAAGTTAATTTTTAACTACTGTTCATAAAACATTAACCAAAGATATCTTCACTTAGCTTACCCAAATATATTTCACTAGATTAAACCACAGCCTAACGAACTAACCTTAGTAAATTATAATCAATAAATATCGGGAAATCTGTTTCCCATATACAATCGCAGAAGAAAAACTCTAAACCGGAAGAAAATCAAATGTCGACTATAAACCATACAAATGTTCTTAGTTCCCTCAAGCTCGAAACAATTCAAATAAATCCGCAAATCAAAAGCTCCAACCAATCTGATTACTAGATCCAATATGGGAGCCATTCATTCGCCCAAAGGAATTCTAGAACTGTTAATCGGATTGTTCCACTCGACTAATATGTGTTCAGTTATAAGTTCTCAAAACCAAATGTGATTTCCGTTTTTCAAAAAGTCAAACAAGAGAAATTGACAATGCTCTGCTGTATTACAAACGAGTCATTATCATCGTCATCAGGCATCGATTTGTTTGAAATGATGGAAATTAAATCACGCTCATGTCATACATGTACGGTGAACTAAATTAATCCTTTTCGTAAGGGCTACACCTGAACGAGTGTATCCTGATTACAAATCCTGTATGTAGGTATACAAAAGTATGTCTAACAAGTACATGCCGCTAGAATTTTGTTGACCATTAGCTAAGCTGTTAGGCCTGGACTATATGGAACCTCCGAAACTATCTCTTCCTTCCTTATACACACACACACACACACACACACACACATACACTAACACATATCGATCAGAGTAATGCAATACAATCTAGACCCAGCTGCAGCAAAGCGAAGGATATTGATCGATTCCATGATTTTTTTATTATATCACCTCTGACCTGCTGGCAAACTCTATCTGAGTCTGTTAGGACTCTTTGGCAATATGAGTTCAACAACTTTAATCAGAATTTCTATTTAAGGAGTATTAGGACCAAAAACGTAAGCACATAAGTGAGGTGAGCCTGGGTGGTATACATCCTAGGCCCACAGTCGATACTTTACTTAGTCATAGTCGGGCCTTGAGTGGATGGATGGCTATAAACACTATGAACTGCTCCTAGTACAATATAGGGTACCTCACAATTCTACATACCAGTGTGCCCTGGGAGGATAGTGCTGGTCTATAATGCATTTGGCCTCCCTGGTGCATGCGGGCGTACTTTATATTCTGCACACACATTCATTTTATGGGCTAAGTTTGCTCTATGTGGGACTATGGTGCATGACTGACTTTCTTAAAGGAAATGAGGAAAAATGTAAACAAATCGCTGACAGTGGAAAAGCAATGTTGGCGGTGGCGAACGGGGACCTGTTATGAATAGCGAATGCAGTCAGTGTTTGGCAAAGAAATTGTATGCAACAACCTCAGCAAATTTTCCTTTTATTCCAACCGAAGTTGTCCACGATTTTTTTGTTTAATTATATTTTGTAGTTACGTTTTATTTTTCTGAGGATGTTGGAATGAAGATCTTCACCATTTCATATGTGAAAGAAAACTGAATAGGTTGAATGTAAGCGTTAAAAAAGACTACCTTTGTTGAACGAATTGGAGCATGATAACCAAGTATAAACTGAATTCTAATGGGATTATAGTCTTAGTTTACCGGCAGTACCTGTACACAGAAAGATGGATACAATTCTGGTAGAACAGTTCTTAAGTTTTGTACGAAATTTAATAGCTTTTTATAATAAATCCTATCCGCTTAGATTTCTCCTCATTTAAACTTAATAATTGCTTTAGTTTGCAAGCTGATTTTTCAATGATGATTAATGAAAATTTTATTAACTTCCATTACTCTCGCTCTAAAGATATATTAAATCCTTGACAGACAGTTGTGATTTAATTTACCTTCCAATAAAAGATCGCAATATATACACTATTATTAATTGAATGATCGAAAATTTCTCCGATAATATGTGAATTTCACAAGATAAGGAAACACCAGCAGAAACTGATGTGGTTTCTTTCAAAAAATTGTAGTCCCGAATTTAAGATTGTCCTACGATGGCGTAAATGCTCTATATAAATGCTTACCTTTTAGTTGTTTTATAAATACATTGCGATGTATATAGACTATGTAAATTTTGAGATAGGATGATCAGGCGTCAGGCGCGTATCCAGACTTGCACTCTGGGTGATCACAACTAAAATTTTCGGGGGGGGGGGGGGGGGGGGTAGGAAAAAGTAGGAAGTAGTCGCTTTTATTTTTTTTATTTTTATCATATTTAAGTTAGATATCACAAAACCAAATTTTAGGTTTGATTTGGAAGACCTGTCTATAATATTATTTATTTGTTTATTGATTTATTGATGTATTTATAAAGTTACAACGATAGATAGACGTGCGCGCGTAAAAAAAATTTGAGGTAAATGTTTTTCTCGTGGGGTCCGTGTGACCGACGTCAGGTACTTACGTTACTTTTGTTAATGTATAAATTGTTTTGTTTTAGTAGAATTATAATGGCTGAAGCAAACATAGAACGATGGTTAGAGCAATCTGATTCAGACTATGAGACTATGAATATACCAGAACTTCCAAGTGAAGATTGCAGTGACGTAGAAGATGTTTCAGTGGATCACATCATTGAAGGCGAGTGGGAGTCCGAATAAGAAGTAGAAGATTACGGGTCTGAGCTTCAATTTACTGGGAATGAAAACAAGACCGTGCCACCGATGGAAGATTTATCTTCTGACGACGATGTTCCCCTGGCATGGTATAAAAACTACTTTGGTAAGAACAGGTTTCGTTGGTCAGCCCATCCTCCAGTTTCATGGTCAAGGACTAAGCAGCATAACATCATTCAGCAACCACCGGGTCTCAAACCAAATTATCGAGGTATTCTACATGAAAATACGAAAGCCCTGGATTTGTGGAGATTGTTTTTCAACGAAGATATGTTAGAACTTATAGTAAAGCATACCAATGATAAAATCAGGAAAATTCGACCCAATTATCAGAAGGAAACATCTGTTCATGATCTAGATGTCATCGAATTGAAAGCCTTGATTCGCATGCTGTACTATACTGCCATTTTCAAAGAAAACCACACGCATTACACATACTGGTACAGCAGAGAAGGCACAGGCAGAGATATTTATCGCTGCATAATGAGCAGAAACAGATTTGAAGTACTGCTCAATTGTCTTCGATTTGATGATGCAATCACCCGAAGTGAACGCCGCAGTAATGATAATGCGGCAACTATTTCCCAATTATTTGACATGCTGATTCAAAACTGCAAAGAAATTTGTTCAATAGGAAGCTATGCTTGCATAGATGAAATGTTGGTTGCTTTTCGCGGCAGGTGCATATTCAAGATGTACATTCCGAACAAACCAAACAAATACGGTCTAAAAATAATATGTATTACTGATGCCCAAACTGGATATCTGCTGGACGCTTACATATATTTAGGCAAAGATTCTGATGGCAAAGGTCTACCAGATGAGTACCAAAGGTTGAAGAAACCTATCCAGGCAGTTTTGAGACTGATAAATTCAATAGAAGGTACGCACAGAAATGTAACAACCGATAATTGGTTTACTTCAGTGGAGCTTATGAATGTGCTAAAAGAAAAACAACTGACACTGGTGGGTACTCTGAAAAAAAAAAAAAACGTGAAATCCCGCCTGAGTTTCTTCCAAGCCGTTGGGTCGGCGATTTTCGGATTCAAATCAGATGCTACATTGACGTCTTTTGTATCAAACCAAAACAAATCTGTGCTTGTATTATCCAGCATGCACCACACACCAACCGTTGACACAAATACAAAAAAACCGGGAATGATCATGTTTTACAATAGTACAAAATGCCGCATTGATATGGTTGATCAGAAATGTTCAATTTACGCCACATCTCGAAGAACTCAACGATGGCCGATGGCAATATTCTATAGAATGCTTGACATATCTGCAGAGAATGCGTATTCTATCAGTAACATGAACCAAGCTCAGTCAAAGGTGCCAAGACTGAATTTCATAAAAAAATTGGCAGAAGACCTTGTAAGGCCTCAATTGGAACGTCGCGTCGTATGCACAGGGTTGGTTTGCAAAGGGAACTTCAGTGCACTATTCGTCGAATCTTGAAAATAGACGAAAAACCCAGCACATTAACAACTAAAATTTCAGAAAAATTTGATAAACGCAAGACGTGTTCAACCTGTGACCCTAAAAAGAAACGCAAAACAGCGTATATGTGTTTTAACTGCAAGAATCCAATTTGCATTGAATGCAGGCAAAAGATGTGCCTTGATTGTCTTAATCGTACCAAAAAGTATTTTATTTTAGAGACTATATATAGAACTTTTCGTAAATAAGTAAAAATAAATATCTTTAAGTGAAATTTCCTTGAGTGATCTCAGATTGTCAAGGATCCTAATTTTTTTTTTAAATGAATAGATAAATAACAGATATAAATGCATACTTTTTCATAGTTTAATAACATTTGGTGAATAAAAATATAGTGATAATACAGATGTGACTTTAATTTATTGTGATATTTTAAATAATAGTCATTAAATTTGGAAAATACGCAAGCAGTCTCCAGGACCGACGTCAGGTGGAAGTGTTACTGAAAAACACGTCAGGTGGCTAAGGGTTAAATTAGTTCTTGCAAATGGAAGATTAAAATTGTTGAAATTACGCAAGAGACGAGATGGAATATTAAAGCTTAAGTTTGATATTAATTCAGAAGTGTCCGCCATGTTGCTAGTAATCTTATACAAAAAGATTTCATCTAGAATAATTCTGCGGTTTTGAAATATGATCATTGACGAACTATTTAATCGTTGAGGGTATTCAGAGTGGGTGCCAGTTAGTTTGAGTTGGAGATATCTTGTGAACCGTCCTAATGGTAGTTCTAATTCAATTATATAAATATGTAGAATAAAACGGATTCCACACTGGCGAGGCATATTCCATAATGCTTTTTATAATGGAGTTAAAAGTTAGGTACAGTGTGAATTAGCAGATCTGAAGGATTTAGATGATCTAAATAAAAATCCTAGGACCTTGAAAGCCCTACCCGTTATATAATTAACATGAGAAGAAAATAATAATTTATCGTTTTCTACATATGGATATATGGTTGCATTTGATTATATTAATGAATAGGAAGTTTTCATAATTTTATTAAGATTATCTTATTATATTATGCAATCATATAAAGTATTTATCACCAGAAAAATTTTCGCAACATCTGCATAAAGAAGGCACTGCGATTCAATAATTTCAGGCAAATCATTAATATATATTGTAAATATAAACGGACCAAGAATTGTACCTTGTGGGACTCCTGATATTTGTTTAAAGGGCATAGATTAAAATCTATTCAAAACTACGGCACTGTCTCTATCGGTTAAGTAGGAAAACATCCATTTAATAACATCCTCATGAAACCCCAAGGATCGTATCTTTACTAATATACTTTTATGTTGAACTTTATCAAATGCCTTAGAAAAATCAGTATGTATAGAAGCAACTCAAATCTGTTGCAATAACGTCAATAGAAATCGTCAAATTAGTAATGGTCGAACGACCTTAAATGAAACCATGTTGGCATTGATTAATCATGACTTTCGTCTGGTGGTTTAACTATTCATGTAAATTTTTTTCAAATATTAAAGCCATGCTGCTGGAGATAGATATGGGTCGATAATTGATTACATATTTAGGGTCACCTGCTTTATGAAGAGGTGTAGTAAAACATCTCTTTAAAATTCTAGGATAAAAGTTTTTTTTTCTAATTGACATATGAAACAGGTCGGTTATAGGAGCAGACAACGCTGCGGAGCATTTTTTGTTTTTTTTTGTAAAACAAATTAGGAATTCTATCTAGGCCAGCTCTTTTATTACTATCTAACTTAAAAATAACTTGTTCAACATCGCATTGAGAGACAACATTAAAACAAATAGATGAATTGTTGTAATTTCGTGAAAAGTTATCATACACCGAAGTATCAGGTATTGATTGATATACTGAGCCAAAATATTCGGAGAACATATTACATATGGTATAAGGGGAGCTTGATATATTGTCCCCATACCTCGTGAATTTGGGAAATGAGTTAGTGGCTTTATGGCATTTAGTAAAGCTCCAGAATCTCGTAGGATTATTCTTATCGGCGGTCTGTGTGCCCACTGTATAAGCTTTGTAACATTCATTTAATAGCGTCTTAGTAATTTTGCGTAGATAGGAGAAAGTCTGGTAAATCTCTGGGTTTTTAGTGTAAATGTGCATTTTTTTATATTTCTGTTTCAATTTCATTTCCATTCGTAATTGCAGTGAAAACCAATTCAGTTAATGTTTAGAAGACTTCGACTTAGATCTCAATACATTGATTGAGGACAGTGTAGAAATTATCAAATGAATCATCAACGTTAATTGCAATAACTTGCGAGAAATCGTATGATGATAAGAATTCATTTATTCCATCGTAATTGGCTTACTTGTAATTTCTAGCACTCTTTTTATATTGGCTCATGTATGTTGAGTTTTATCTAAAGTTAGTAATATATCCACAGAAGCGTGGTGGTTATCAATAAAAAACAGAATCATAGACTTCGCAAGAACTTTGTGGTGGTATGTATATACACAAAAAAAAAAGTGAAAAATTATTAATTGTAATTAAGACTACTAAATCTTCATTATTTGTTTTCAATGCCACTTTCCGACTATATTTAAATTTATTATGTATTATGCAGCCGCCACCGTCTACTTTATTATTTTGTTCATAGTTACGATATTTCCTAAACACGGTGTAACTGTCGTTAAAAAGTTCACTACTCATTACTCCATCCCGTAAAAATGTTTCTGTAAAACTAATAACATCGTAATCGTTTGCCAATATTTCCAGTCTAACGTCTTCCGTTTTGCTATGCAATCCTCTAGCATTCTGATAGTATATATTTAGTATGCATTATTGATACGATATTATTTAAATGAGGAAATTAATTATAATATCTTTTAAAAATAAAATCAATATATGCAACGTTCCTGATAATGTAAGAGATCGGGGACTCATCCTCCTTCATATATATTTTCCCACTCATCACCCATAAGTACTTAAAACTAAGTTGCGATCTACACAAACAAAGTTCTCTTAGCCCTAGATGGAAATTCGTTAATACTAACTCTATTGTCGTCAGCATAATCTAGATGATTGGTACAAAGACCTTTTCTCAACTTATAAGCCTCTAATACCCGGTCACGTATGAATTCGCTTCTGTATTAAACTACCTATAATCGGCTTGCATCAAGATTGTCTTCTTCATCTGTAGGCCTTTAAATCGTCACCATCGTATTAGGGGGAGCTTGAATACAGTATGAATTTTCTTGACCATATCCAAATCGTTCTTACTCTCAGTAACTGGGATATCAACTATTTCAATAAAATTGGTTAAAGTATTATCCTCAACGCCAGCTAATCGGTTATTTACAACTACGAGTTCCTTGCATAATCTAGATTTGTCTTATTCTAAGGTTCTTATTCTTTTCTTATGAAGCTACACACAAGAGAGTGCACAGAGTTGTTAAGCTCTTCTTGCCTTAATTTGATTTTATCCATCTCGGTCAATGTCGATCTCTGAGCTGACAGACATTAAGGACTTATATCCAAATATTCTTTCTCGTTAAAAGATTTTAGAAATGGATGTGACACAACCGATATTTTTATAGTCTTGCCGTAAGAACTGCGAAGAAAAATTGTAGAATTAATTTTAGTCGCATCAATAAAACTGATCGTTTTCAGCAACCAATAGTGTATAAAAATTCGAAAGACAAATGTTCAAGTAAATTTCTAAGAACAAAATGTATGCTTGCCAAGTCTCATAAATATCTTTAAATACCCAGATCAGCCAAGGCACGTGAATCAATATAACTCTTTGGAACCACTGTCTGCCGCAATAGTGCATGAAAAATCTAAAGACAAATTTTCAGGTATTTCTAAGAAAACTGAATGCTTGTGACCCTGTCCGAAAGAGTGAACCACCACAATCAATACACGAATTCATTTGGAGCGTTGTCGGTGAATAGTTATTCATTCAAATTCTTAAGAACAATTTGCAAGTAAATTTCTAAGAAAAATTTAATGCTTCCCTACGAACGTAAAAATTTTGAACAACTCAGGCTTGAAACAGTGTCGCTATGAAAAATCAACGGGTTGCTAGACGTTGATTGCATGGAATTAGGGTTTTTCTGGAAGGATCGTAAAACAAAATTTGTTAAGTCAACAAGGCTTAAATACAATTGCGACGGGCAAAGGAAAACCACGAAAAACTGCCTCTGTCAAACCTCTTATGCGTATTATGCGAATGCCCAACTTACGACGGGTGACGGTCAGCGATGGACGAAGTTGCCGTCGGAATTGATCAATTTCTAATATTCTCGTCGTCGTTGCAATATTACCAAAAAAATCGAAGACATCGCGTCAATTTCAAAACAATGGATTTTGATGAAAAATTGATTGAGGAAGTGCGAAATCATATAATAATTTATGATTTATAAGCCAATCATAAAAGACATGGTTTGGATGGATATTTCGAGGTAGGAATGCACACGATGTATCGATACATTGATAACATCGATGTTTCTTAAGAAATATCCTATGTTTTGACATCGATTTTCGACTTTAGAAACATCGCCAACATCGATTTTTCATATTTGATGTGGCATTTAAATTTTTGAACTGACAGCTAATTACAGTGTACTCTTCCACTCGAGGTTAAGAAATTGTAGAATTGCAGTAACACAGCATACTCATGCCTAGGGTTGACTCTAATCTTTTGTCGTACTAATATCAGAATATAAAATAAAATGAAATGATCTTTTCTATTGCTTATTTTGTGTTATTATTCAGCTCAGCAAACTTTGCATTACATAGAATGAACTGAAAATGACACTTCACATTACAAGTTAAAAATATTTTTAGAATTTAAGCACTTGTATTGCTCTAATTAGCTGTAGAATATCCATTTTACCACAGTATAAAATTTTTGTCACAACCTCGGAAGCAGTTGACTAATTTGTCGTACTTTTAAGCATGTATTCTGACATTAATTCATTGCAAATTCATTTTAGTTTATTTTGTGGTTGATGAAAAGGATAAAACAAAATGTATATGGTGAATATAAACGTACGACAAATTTGTGGTGAAATATCAAAATATGTGACAAAAATATACGCCTAAGCTATAACAAATAATCAGAATCACCATCCTGATCTACGTATGACCAATGCCGACACATGTCACTTCAACTTTATAAGTAAGAATGAAATGGACAATAATATTCTAATTTTTTGGCGAAATTACTCTTGCAAAAATTTTTTACATCTATAATATTCTGATTGGTTCCACTGAATAATTTTTACTGCATATAGCTTAAATGGTTCTAAGCATATTTAATGTGATTAATTATACGACATATGTCGAAAAGGAATGTAGGTACAACGATTACTTCTATCTTTCAGTTTTACATAAAATGTTATTGAAAGCGATGATTATTTTCCTAATGAAAATATCTATATTTTTTAGAATTTTATTAGATTTTTAAAGTACGCACATATTCCCTTTCAACGAGTAATCCCGTTCTCTTCCGGGGTTACCTTTCCTTGTAGTTTCTGTTACAATCATTGCTCGTTATCTTATTTTATACGCAATAAGTAATTCGATCTGTGGAGTGATCATAACTGAATTGCTAAAAACCATTTTACTTTCGCTAGAAGGTGCAGCGGAGTCAGAGATATCTCGGAATCTTAAAAGTTCAATCACGGGAAAACTGGCAGATAATCTTATAGTGCAGTGGCAAAATATAAAGGAATCCGATCTTAATTTGTCTAAAATAGCATCAAAATATTTATCCATCGTAGCAGCCTCCATTGCTTTAGAAATATTCTTCTCAAAGGCGGGCCAAATACTTTATTAGCAGAGAAATCGTTTAAAGGGAAATAAGTTGTCTAAACTTTTATTTATGAACAGTCTTGCTGAAAATTATAGGGATACTGGGGTGTTTTTCTCTAGTATATTGATTATGTTTACTTTTTTTTTTTTCTGAAGTTATGTACTATAAGAAAATCATAAATAAATTTGGTGTTTTATTTCCATCAGTTGTAACATGATTTAAACTGAACTTTACTTTGTCGGATTAATTAAACAGTTTTTCTTCTCAAATAAATTTATTTTGTATGCATTTTCGCAATTCGTTCTATTCAATGTATCAAAACATTTATATTTTAACAACATCAAGGTTTGCTTTTCAATGTATGATTTGATTACTACATCGATATTTTTAAAATTTTGTGCATCCTTATTTCGAGAGGCTTAAATACAAATGGTAAAGTTGTGATATTTTTGTAATTTAGTTTGATTTGAATTTAGTTAATTTCTGTATTTTAAATTTTTCCTTACCATACTTTGGTACATTGCAATTCTTTCAAAATAATATAAAATATTCTCGATAAAAATCTGTTTCAAAACGCTCAAACCTAATAACAAATAAAATTTAAAATTTCAGTATCTTCTTCTTTCATAATCGCCGCTCACTGTCTGTCGTTACAATTGTACTCCTAATTTTTCGACTTCCTGTTTTGTCAGAGAATATCCCGCTTCCGTCTACTGTCGGTTATGACCCCCGTGACACCCCCCCCCCTGTATACGCCCTTCTCAGGAGCTAACTGCTACTGCAACCTGTTAGAAAAGAAGAAAGTATGCTCTATGAAAACTCTAATTAAGCAAGAAATATAAGGAGGGGTTTGGTTGAATTTACATTTCACGAAAAGCTTTTTAAAACACTTCAACACCACGCCATAAAATACTTGGTAAATATCAATTTCTCTTGTCACAAATTAAACGCTAAAGAATTCAGAAATGCAAAATTTGTGCGACTTAACTTATAAATATTTTCAAGGCCTTATTATTATGAAATTTACATAAATACAGGGTGGATTGAAATTTTTTCTGTGTTAGTGTTTTGATTTTTTTGATTATTATTACTGGGTTTATCCCATACTAATATGGATATTTATATTTGACTAAGTAATTCCTCTCTTGCAATCCTGTATGGGTGGTCCATGACTGTGGCGCAATATTCACATTTTCCTTATAATTTTCAAGCATTCTAAACTTTCCATTCTCCCTTTTTTTTATCGAAATTATTAAGATAATTGTTATGGTTCATTCGTTCCCATAGAATAATTAAAGCTATTCTATAAATAAAAAATGTACTCATGTAAATGTTATAAATAAAGTGTTCCCAGCCCAAAGCAAATGCCAGTTGGAAATAAAAAGCTGAAATCGCTACGTTATCAATAATTTGAGCTTCCGGAAAATACTCTCAAAATTAAAATTCAACCTGAGAACTTTCGTTCATAACGAATTTTAATAAGATTTTCATATGCATCTTTACAAAAAAAAAAAAAAACTATACAGGGTGTTTACGCCTAAGAGGTCAATAGAGCAGGAGGTGATAGTACTCACCTGATCAAACAAAACATTGTATGGCAGTGGGGGGGGGGGCAATATCAATCGTTTAGGAGTTACAGGGTGATTAGGCAAAAACGCTAGTTGTTTTTACAAAATACCCTGTATCTTTAATAAGTACAGGGTGCACATTAAGAGCTCTTGTTTTTGCCTTTCGAACGACTGTTCAATCTGCCCCGTACCCATCTCATGAGTTATGGTTGTCTAAACTAAAAATTTCGGGTTTTCTTACATTTTTTTTTACTTTGACATCTTTTTGTTTTTATATATAGGTGGTTAACATAACTTCTTTTTACAAAAACTGTAAACTGGGGACTCTCCTATTTAATTTGACCTATTACAGCTTATGTGCTATCTGTATGCTTTAAAAAGTTTTGTGAAAAACTAGCTTTTTTTCTTAATCACCCTGTAACTCCGAAACGGTTGTTACGCCCCAACCCTGCCATATATTTTTTTTATTTTTCTATGTGAGTACTATCACTTCCTCCTCTATTAACCTCCTAGGCGGAAACACCCTGTATATAATATTATAGAAACCAAGTTCACCGATCGGGAACAGTTGTTGCCATTCGGAAGTATTTTTAAAAAATTCACAAGGGGAATTACCTACAAATTCATGACCTTTAGGTTAGATTAGATTAAGGGATTATGTCGGGCGATTGGGATTTTCACTACAGCCATTTACTGGTTTATTGTGCACAGCTTTCTTTATAGTTCAGCTAGGAAGAGCCGTATTTTATTGAGTGAAGTTTCTTCGAAGTCGGCAGGCGTTAAAAGCCAAACGCCCAGAATCTAAAATGGGCAATGGCCTCGCATCAGTATAACACATCCTCCGATGTTACATCCTTTTCGATATACAGCCTAACTACATAAATGCTTGATATGCCTATCCGATGTATGTGTTTGTTTAGTTTGCAGAATTTCAGTTAGGACTCCTATAATGATTTTAAGTTGATGCCTAGATAGCCTCATCAGATGCGGGCTCTTCTTTAGCGAACGCATTTTAATGAATCTTTTAGCTTATCTCGACCCTCATTGAACTCCATCTCCCTCTATTTGGTTTTAGATCCAGCTTTGGATGATAAGATTCACGGTGTTGTAAGAAATACCGCAAAACAGTTCCGATCCTATAAGGGGCATATATGCTCTTTTTTTGGTTTGTAAGTCTGCCTTGTCATTCCCATCAGTTCCCGAGTGTGGTGCCACCCATTGACGTGTTAAGTAGTTCTATATGCCGAGGTTTTTTATTGCGTGAATGCATTCCTCGTTCGTTCTGACCTCAGGTGATTAGATGGCTTTCAATGCCGCTTGGCTATCTGTATAGAGATTTATTTTCATGTTAGTGTAGGATCGGCTGAGGTTTTCGTATGTACATTTAATGATGGAATAAATTTCTGGCTGGAATATTGAGGCGTATTTTTCCAGGCTTTGGTGGGTATGAGTTCTTGGCTTTACACCATATAATGGTGCTCCTTTTCCATTCTCGGTTTTAGAACTGTCGATGTATAAGATTAAGGCTTCATTTTCTAGATTTGTATCTATTTCTTCCATATTTGGTATTTTTATTACAAGAAGTAGACAGAAATTGTGTTTAAAGTCCATCCTGTCTGATATCATGTTCCGTACTTGTTTCTATGCGCTCTGTTATAGTGTGTAGGCTTTTGGAGCCCGATCACTATATTCATCTCTCCGGGCTCTGTACACCATTAGCACAGCCTCTATTTCAACAACGTTACTGAGTCCTGGGAGATACAATAATGTCTCTAGAGCACCGGTAGAGGTTGTGTGCATGGCACCATTTACACTTAGACAGGCCATCCTTTCGAGCTTGTTTAGCTTTCTGATGGTTGTCTTTTGTGTAAAATTTTTCCACCATGCTACTGCTGTATAGGTGATCATGGGTTTGACTGATGCTTGCCTTGAGTCTCCATGTTGAGCCAGCCAGTTTTCTATAGTTACACATCATTAGTGTACTTTTCTGGACTGTCTTGTCAATATATTTGTTCCAATTGAGCTTATCATCGAAATTTATCCCAAGGTATTTAGCGTCTTTTGACATTGAGACTTTCTTACTAAAGAGGAAAGCGCTAAGTACATTTCCCCATTGCACTTTTTCTGGAAAAAGTGTATTATTGTTGTGTTGCTGGGGTTGACTGATAGCTTGTGTGCAGCACACAAGTCTTGTACAAAACTTAGGGCTTCTTGAAGCTTTCTAGAAAGCGCTCATTTTTACCTTCACAAATGGATAAGCTATTTTCGCAGTCCACGTCAATTTAAAAGTTTAATTGAAATCGGTTTTGTGTAGAAATGATGGATGAATGGTACGAGGCAGAGCTCCTGCGAGATACTTTTTAAGCCACGACTCTCCCACCAATACATGTAATACATGCCAGCCCTAACGTAGTGCTCTTCTCAAGTTACTAGTCCTTACGGTATCACCTATCGCTTTTGGTAAGATACTCAAGAAACGTCAGAGCGCTAAATGTGGAATTGCAAAGCATTAGCTAGGCGGAGAATATTCCACTTCGAACACGCTTTTCCTCTACCAAATTACGTATGGAATCTCATTCCCGGAGATTTTATTAACAGTCTTAGAAAGGGAACAATTGAATATGGGCAGAAATGAAGTGCGTTTCTGAAATTTGACTGTTGATTACACTATCCCAGTACCTTTACTCGTTCATATTGAAAATTGGTCTTGCAATAATTTTGGTTTTGGTTCCTTAGCTTTCCACGGTCGGTCTAATTTATAAATCTTTCATGCAAAAATTATAAACAAATTTTAGTCGAAACAAAATATTGGAAGCCTCCAAAGCAAAATATCTCATCTAAGCCAGTAGCACAAGTAACAGTTATGCTTGTACAGGTTGAAATGAAATTTCTCAATAATTTGTTTAAGTAAGACATACAGCGATATTAGAGAGAGAGCGAGAGAGAGAGAGAGAGAAAGAGAAAGAAATAGAGAGAGATAGAGAGAGAGAGAGATTATATTATAAGATGGTTATGTATTACTTGTAGTACTGTATACCAATTAGAATGAATCAATCAACTACTTTAAATCCCAATGAATTGCCTAGTTATCTGTTATTTGACAGATTCTATGATTCTTTGACTTAGAATTTGGGGCTGGCTCTGCACTTTTAAATATCACGCATGCACTGGCATTTGAAAAAGATTCGATGAATACATCACTATTGAGCATTGCGAGGCTTTGATTAGGATCGAAAGAATTAGGCCATTCAGGAAGGATATAATCCTTTCTATAGTATACGTACTTTTCCTTATATCCTTCCTTCTTCGAAATTGTACGTTATGGAGCGGTAAGTAATATATATATATATAGAGAAATATACAATTACATACAACAAAAGACAATTTTTTGTCGCAACTACGCTGATGATTCCATGTCATATCTGGGTGTTTCCATCAAGTTTGGAAAAATTCAACATTCCTAACTCATACCAAGATGCAATCGAATAAACAGCTTGTACATTTCCACGGAATTCTCTATATTTTGTAAACCACAAGTGGAGGCACCGAAAATCAATAAGGGATCATTTATATTTATAGGCCAAGGCCTTTTGTTCTGCTTTCAGGCCTTTTATCCATAGCATATTCCTATTAGAAACCTAAGATTAACAACAGTGTAGTCTGTCAATAATTAAAATGATTCCCTTCATTTAAAATTGTAATTTCAAGTTGACCTTTTTAAGTATTCTACCTTCTGGCCAGATTTTTATTAGTATGAGCTAAATATGTATGTACCTATGGCTCCGTTTTGATTTAGTTCACATCGGCTTAATTTAAGTCTTTTCAATATTAAAGATATTTTTGGATTTTCTGTTCCATTGAAAGCATTAATAATTTACTATTTGAGGGTCTGAGCTTGAACTCGCGTTTATGTGGCAAGAAATTATGTGTATTTTATTAGTGTCCATTACAAAAACAAAAAAAAAGTTAATCAGCTGTTAAGTTAAATGGTTTTCCAGGAAATGGTCAAAACCATTTGCATCTAAAACAACAGATTATTTTCTTAAATATTATTATATTTATCAGAATATTAATATCATAAGTGAAAGTATGCAGCTAAATAAGGCATTAATAAGGTTATAACTAAATTATGGAGAAAATAAATTCTGGAAGATCTTCCAGTTTTGACAAAGTAATCAGCTTAAAAGTAAGATTAGCGTATAGAATTTACTAATATGTTAACAAAATCAATTAATATGTTAACAAAATCAATTATTAAAATAAAAATATCCTACAAAAACAAAATTGAAATCACAAAAATGTACAAATAAAAAAATTCTTTCTGCTAGAAAATTCTTCATAAATTTCTTGAAAGTCACAGCGCTCGTATTTTTCTCAACAGACAATAATTTTTTCAGGATAATTCGTATTAATACAGGTTCCATAGTTATCGGTGGATTCGCCAATCTGGATCCAACATGTTTTTCGGAAAGTTTGTCAACATCTACCAACTTTTCTCCATTTTTCTGAGCTCACGCATCCTTCTAGCCTTTCTCTATTTTTTTAGTAAATATAATTTTTCTAGTATCGGGCGTTAGAAAAAATATCTTTTGTTTTTTTTTATCAAAACTGAGGTAGATATTTTGTTTATTTATTAAAAATCATGATTTTTCTTCTTTTATTTTTCCAGCGAACAAGATTTGATCGTTCTGGTTCAACATGCCAACTTGATTCGCCACTGAATTTTCTTATTGCATACTATAGAAATCAGCTGGGCTTGACTGAGACTTAATCTTGCCGTTTCTGGCAGGATGCTCACGAAACTTCGGAGCACTTGCTCTAACTGCGAATTATTGGCTAGGCGGAGACTACTCCACCTCAAACATGCTTTTCCTCCACCAACCTACGTGTGGAACCTCAATCCCGGAATGGTTCTAGACTTTATTAACAGTCTCAGCCTAGAAAGAGAGTAAATGCAAATGGGACTCACAATAGATCTTTCAGGTCGCAGTGATAGCGAGGCTAACGCCAATACACCACTTCACAAATCTAAATCTACTAGAGAAATTGAAAAGATTATAGGTACTCAACTAAATTTCACTCTGAAGAATCTAAGTAACTGCCTTTAAGTGAGCCCGTTATATTGCTGTTAGCATAATCGCTAATATGATTTTCATCAACCTAAAATCATTAATTAATTACTAATTTTAACTTGTGATTTAACAGAACATAATATTTAAGAAAAACATATTCATATACAGACTATGTACAAATTCGGGGTAGATTTATCCTTTAAGTAGGCGCACTACCAAACTCACAGCAAGTGGACGTTGGGGTCAGCAGTGACCCCAATTTCTTTGTAGAAATTTAAGTGAACCACAAAATATTCACACAACAAAAAAAAAACAATGTAGTTCGAAAACTAAATTTTATTGCTTTAACAAAAACTGCAAAACAAATAACTTCTCTTTAAATAAACAGAAAAATAAAATAACAATTATTTTCTATTTCATACTGAGGAACTTCTCGCCAGTCTTTATAGAAAAGTAAAAAAAATTAGAACCACAATTCGAAGTAGAGTAGAAAAGCTACACTATTCACTCAAAACGACAATCTCAACATACGTTTTATTTATTTTATTATATTATAAGATTTCCAAATTTCAAAATATTGTAAGATTTCCAAATTCCAAAAGATATACCTAACAAAACTTACTTCACGAAAAAATTTCGTAAGTGGGCGCATGGGGTCACATTTCACTATAGTGTAAAAGCATCCTTACGTTGCAGTGGCTCAGGTACGATGATTTTCAAAATACTGTTCTAAGATTAAAAGATACTGGAAGACGCAAGATCGAGAGAGAATGTGCTCTACATTTTTTTCGCGGTTAAAGTTGGTCTGACCCCATGCGCCTACTTAAGGGTTAGTAGAATAAATTTATTAGATTAGGCATAGTTATAGAGTTTTTTTTTTAATTTGTGTACCATTCAAACAATAAAGCTATACCCTTGTGTATAGAACTATGTAAATATTATGAAACGAAGACTGACTTAGTTACTTGTTGGATTGTAGAGGCGATACTACTGCAGACGTAACCAAAGGGTGAGCCAGCAATGATTGCTCCAATATAAAATTAACGACGGTCGACCTGATATAGGACCTCATCTACGCGTCTAAGCTCATAAAAGTTGTAAGTGGTCCAAGCATCCATTATGTGCCTCCAAAAATGCATATCAATTCTAAGAAAAAAACTTCCAGGGTTATAAGAAAAAATTACTGCCTTTCCTACTATATCAGGTCGAGGCATCGTTGATTTTATTTTAAAGCGAAGCACTGATGGCTTGTTACGGCACCAAGTGGTTGTTTTTATATTCTACCGGGGTACTACTGGCTGTTCTACTTCCCAGCAATCTCAATTGCAAAAATAGGACAAAGTGGAACATAAATTTTGCTAGTGAATTCAAATGAAATATGAAATCGAAACCCCAAGCGGGAGCAAATGTTGACAGAACATTGTGGTATCACTTCGGATTCACTTTGCCTTTCTTTTTCGAAAAAAATATGATAAATATAAAAGTATCCAAAGTGGCTATTAATCTACTGGGGTAACGATAGCTTTAGCGATTCGTAAATGAAATTATTTCTCAATCATTAGCGATATCAGCGTGTCCCATTTACGTATGAGTATAATTTATTAATCTATGCTTGTAGGTACCTAAATATATATATAAATAAATGTAGCCTCTCATTTTACGCTTAATATTAATTAAATGTAAACTTAATAGCTCCACTGATAAAAACATAAACACAACAAATTTCTGATCTGTTCACGCTGAAATGCAAACTCAGAATGGAAAAATATAGAACCGAAAATCTTGGAATCGTAAAATTCTTAGAAGTTCGGACATAAAATACCGCACATGCATGTGTTTATGTAAGATAAATAAAAGAGAAAAACATTTATATTCGCTTTCGTTTCGCTTTTATATCGCTTCGATAAAATAAATAATGTTATAAGTCTGTCACATTTACTCTCATGTTTCGCATTGTGCAGTTCTATTGTCATTTAAGTTTCTCTGTTGCGGAACTTCGCCAAATTGTTTCCTGGATTCCTTTTATATATTATTAGCGTGAGCAAAACAGTTCAAATTGGTGCAAGTGGAGCCATCTGACATTATGACATGGAAGCATTTTCGCAATTACTGGATAGTTCTATACCGAAGGGCTATACGTCCAAACATCAATAAAAGGGTAATGCTAGAGTTAGATGTTATTTATTTGTCTATTGTAAGAACTATGCTTGCTTGTAGCAAATCAATTTTATACTTAACCGATCTAGGCTCCCCTCCAAATCGTCCCAAGAGTTAGCTTCTTTCCGCGTAATTCCGAAGCTTTATAGCTTGAATATTAAGAACACCCAAATGGACCTGGTCCTAGACAATAATACAAAAATTAGCAACTTCTGGCTGATTTGAGAGTAGATTTAAGTATCGGCACGTAATTTGGAAACAGATTTTTACAATCGAATTATTTGGTTTATTTTTTAGTTTTTCTTGTGCAGTGTTAAGCCGCCATACTTAAGCCATACCTTGTTAATCCTTGTTGTACCATGTACATACTAGATCATGATAAATTTAAAAATATTGAAATATGTGAAATGGCTGTTAGAATCGCAGAATATTCAAGAAAACATATTTTTATAGGATGTTCATATTAAAACGGAATATTTTGCCGATTACTTTGACACAAAAATAAAGCAAACGACTTAAAATAGTAAGCCACGATTAGGAAATATTACGAAAAATGTAACAGTTAAGTGCTGTGATGTAATTACGCATAAATAACATGAACGATTAATAAATCAATTAAAAATGCAAGAATGAACATTCAGAATTCTTGCAATATCCAAATGACCCGGAATCAAATCTCAATTAAAAATCACAAAAAAATGGGACACAACAATGTTAATACATTATAAGCAAAACATGCACCCAAATGCATGTCACACTCGAACAGCAGGTGACTGCATTTGTTTACATGTTTTGCAACATACTTAACACGGGTTAAGCAGAGTTGCATCACATAAAAATAAATGTTAAGCACAAAAGTGCAAGTAAGTAACCTTGTTTAACATGCCCCAAATCACGAGCATATATACACATTACAATTGTGTAAATCATAATTAAGATTAGGTTAGCAAATTCAAATGTGTATAAATAAGCTAGGAATAGTCCAATAAACTAAAAGTCGTTATTTAGTCTTTAGATAGTCGAGACTTTTATTCCAGTGTCTGGTAGCTGCACTCCCATTTTCCTAGGAATCTGCTAGCTTTGGCTGCGCCTACAATAATAGATCTGCTCTCTGAGCTTCTCTTGGGAGATCTCTCCACCTTCTCCATAGAAGCATTGCCTAATGGCTGATTCTCATCGTAATTATCTGTAAACACGACAAGGCAGCACAGCGTAGCATTCAATTCATTAGTTACGCATACTATTGTTTGGATCACGACTAACGAATTCATATTACATGGCTACGTACAACTCTAAATTTACATGGCGATAATAGTTTTTGAATATTACATAGCGGCCCTGACTCGTCATGTAATTATTCTACTATTACCACAACTGTACAGCTGGCGGTAAGATGAATAAGAAAATACAATTCCCAGCTTTCTATTACAATTCCCTACAAAACCGTTGGCTTGGTAGATTGGCAGAAGCCTTAAAAAGGTTAGAAATGTCGTGAATAAAGTGCGAAAAATTGTAAGAGTTAAAAACAGTTGAAAGCAGAGAAAGTGTACGAAGGAATTAGAGAAAAGCATAATAAAATGATGAAACAGAGATGTAATGAAGAGACTTTGGATGACTGGCAGTATGAATATGAAAATGGAAAAGAATTCACAGATAAAAGAAGTTTTGGTATAGTTTCGATAGTTGAAAATTTTGTCGTAAGCGAAAGTAATATTTATGCCATCTAAATTTTGTGTGTTAAAATAGATAACAAATTGTGAGGTTCTATTATGGTTATATATCACTTTCTTCAATCCTATAAAAAAAATGGAAAGCAATTTAAGCACATGGATAAAAGATTCTTACTGTTATGGAACTATTCCGAAAGAGAAATTTTCGAACTTTGGTTGGCAGTTTTATCCAAGACTGAGTCTGGCTTTTGAACTAGAAGGATACAAATGTGCCAATATCTGTTTTACATATTGCAGAAACCTCAGAAAAAAGAAAATGAACAGATAAAGCTGGTCAGAAAACCCGATCATAAGGTACAAGAAATTACATGTCTAAATCATTCTATAATGATCTTGACAATATCCTCGCTTGGGGCAAGGAGAATCACGCCGAATTTAATGCATCTGAAATCCAAAGCTGTCTCATCTCTTCAAAACCAGATCATAATTTCTCCACTAATGTTTCATTTAATGGAGAACTAATTTACGATACACCGTCGTTGTGCATTCTAGGCATAAATATTTTCAGCAAGCTAAGCTGGACAGATCAAGTCTTCTCTATTCTCAAAGAATTCTCAAAGAAGAATCGAAATGTCTTGAATTTCTGAAAAGGTTTAAGAAATATTTCAGCCCGTCAAAGCTACCGCTCCTCTACAAGTCCTATATCACACATAGAATTAAATACAATTCTCACATCTGGACTGGAGGTGGACGTTTATCCTTAGCTTCATTTGATATTGTCCAAAAGAAAGCCTTTAACCTTATTGGTGATGACACGTCATATCGATTCACTCGAGCACCGCCGCAATGTCGGATGACTTTCGCTCCTCTATCGCTATATGCATGGTCAATGTTCTGATGAAATATCTAGTCTGATCCCTTTTAGAATAATTCCTGCCCGCAATATTCGCAATGCAAGCCGCGCACATTCTTTCACCCTTCAAAATACTTTGCTCAAGGCGTAGCTACTACTGCAGCAGTTATAGCATGGATACAGGACCCGAGCTAGAGAGCTCCCAACATGTCTAAGCGAAAAATCGTAAAATATTAGCTACGAAGAAAACTATCATAAATACATTCACCTATAAAAAGACAAGAATAGTACCTTCCTATTTAACCAACCAAAAAAAAGTTCACGATTTCTAGTTTCAAAAGCTCAGTGGAGCATAAAACGCACAAAAATATGCAATTTGATAACTGAAATAAATCACTTTAAGTATGTGTAAAGCTATATGACCCCGCGATACCCGTGTGCATTGTAAACGCCTTTTATCATATACAGGGCGATTCAGATAAATATACCTTGCGGTATACCACGCGATTCCTTGAGGTAAGCTGATCAAAAAATTGTTCCATATACCCCCCCCCCCCCCCCCCACCGCTAGAACCTTTCTTTAGAAGTTGTGGCCAGTTGAAGATTTCACCAATATTCGTGACCCTGATGGGACTAAATGAGTATAAATTTTGAATCACACTATAGATTTTGGTTATTGTTAGCTTATTAAGAATGGTAGCTGTCGACGTGTATTCCTCTGTATGTTTTTATTAAGCGTCTTCAAATAATTCTCAAATATTTCCAAACTGTTGATTTTTTTACACACAAAAGTTTTTGAAATAAATAACGGTATTTATGAAATTTGTGTGTAAAAAAAATCAATGTTTTGGAAATATTTACGAATAATTTAAAGATGTTTAATTAAAACATACAGAGCAATACACTCTTCGACAGGCACTATTCTTGGCTATTTAATAAGCTAACAATAACCAAAATCTATAGGGTGGTTCAAAAGTTATACTCATTTATTCTCACGAATATTGGCGAATCTTCAACTGGACACAGCTCCTAAATGAAGGCTTCCAGGGGGGGGGGGGGGTGTATGTGGAATAATTTTTTTATCAGCTTACCTCAAGGAATCGCGTAGTATACCGGAAGTATCTTGATCTGAATCACCCTGTATATGCATAAATGCTTGCAGACAGCAAAACACTTTCTGAACATGCAGGCTGCAACCGCTGAGCTACCAAAAGTACATATCTCCATCTGATGGTGATGAAATGAATTAGAAACGCCAAATTGTATGCAAAATATATAAAAACAAGAAATCTTTGCCGTTTACATGGTTAACATTATTAATTTTATTTCCTTTATAATTTCACTAAACACTTTGGGTTTTTCTAAATAAACAGAAAAGTTAAATTTGTAATCACACCCATATTCTTGTTACAAATTGAACTTTCTTTGAAATAATATTATTAATTTGGTAGTTATTTCTCCATGAAGTAGCACTTATATTAGTAACCGAAGCCTTTTTACTGGTTTTTTCTCCGTCACTTCCTCTTCCATCTCCAGACCTTTCATACTCAAGTAGAAATTTACTTATGTGATGCACCATTATTATTATTTCTAAAGCTACTTACATATACATAAAACCCCGATATCTTTATTTTTGAAACGCCATTTGTAAGTTTATGCTTTTTCCCTAACTTTAGATAGTTTTGATCACGATAATACGCACAGATTTGACACAAAGTTATACTAACTTTTCGTGTTTTTTAAAATTTCAGTGGTGACCCTCTTAAGTTTTTTAATATTTGTTATTTTCAAATATATTCTATTTATGCGAGTGATTTTGTTTATTTCCCGAGAAATGTATTTTGATACAGAGCCCACTCAAGGCTTGCTACGCCACTTCAATTGCTCTACATATAATAGTAATCTATTAATATGCATGATCGGAACTGGGTAATTGAAAGTACTTTTAATTTCAGTGCATGAATATAACTAATTATTTCACTTCAATTTAAGAGTACACTTAAAAATTTGGATAATATTTGGAAGGATCTTATTCCTGATCGAGATAATTCTAATACTCATCCTGAAGTAATATTTTCCTTAGCAGTATTCTTAGTCTATATATTATATAGATTCATACCTATATGTCTCTAATAAGTCGAGTTAAACACCCTCTGCTAATTTACGCAATCGAAATCTTAAAGCCTTCTATTCTAAAAAGAAAATTGACATAATAAACCAATTTCGTTACTTCAACTGAACATCTCCTAATCCATTTGCCTTATCTCTGTCCTAAAGGACAAGAATTTCCTCCTTTTCATCAAGTCTTCTTTGACAAAAGTATTGTCCCCATCGGGGCCAATTTTATTATCTTGACTTCATTGTCATTACAACATAATCCCCAAATTGACTTGCCATAATTAGAACGAACTGAAATTAGTAAATCTACGCGATCAAAAATTGCCTCTCAAGCTAAATCCAACAATTAGTCATTCTCAAAGGCAATAGAATAGCAAAATTTCATCCAGCCAGTCAGCCCCCATTCACCCACATGCTAGCTCCCAATGAAACAAGATTGCTTACATTTCTACCCGGGGTAAACAAATACTGGCAGGCGCCACGACAAATTCATATACATACACTGACACACAATAAACATTTAAAGCTACACAAATGAGCTCCAGAGTTATTACAGAGGGAACTCGTGGTAAACCAACCGTGTAACAGTGTAGAATCGCTTTTTGGCTTTTCCCCTGGGAACTAACACAAAATGGAAGTGGCTGGGGGGATTAGTATAGAAAAGAGGGATATTTTTACTCAAAAGATATGGTAAATGGGGATGGAGGAAAAGCGAATCCTCGACCGAAAATAAATAGAATGAAAAATTGTAAAACGAAAAAAAAAAAAAAATCAAGTGAAGCAAACAAACACAGGACGAGATAGGCTGTGGCGGAATAGAAACCGGATACAAGCCTATCTCTCATCGATATATAATACAATTCGACCCTCGAGTCTGGGAAGAATTTTCCTCTGATTTGATTTGATTTCCTTTTCCGCTTCTACGGTGTATTACGCGCGGATTATCTGCGATTTTGTTCGCTTGTTAAACACATCAGAAGAGCGATGGAAGCCCGGATATCCTTTTTTTTTCACAATCTGTTTTCTTTTCGCTGCTGGTAGATACAAGCAGGACTAAATATGTTCATAATGTATAAAGATAACTTGATATGAATCATATAATTTAAGATATCATGAGCAAGGATGCTAAGGAAAAAAGTTGATTTGTATATCGAGATTTAAAAATTTTGCCAAACATTACAATGTACCGGGTAAAAGTACTTCCCTCAGCAAATCCGATAATAATCCTAAATCAATTCTCTTCTGACCTCATTTTATACCTTTAGAAATATATCGAATAGGCTTAAAAATTAAATATTTGTCAACATATGTAAGTCCAAAGCAATTTAAACAAAACTTTCCCAAAATCCCTTCGCACACCCCAAGCCACTCACACGAATATTTTTTATTTCAGATTTTTTTTTCTTTTGACTTTTCCATGCCATTAAGGCAAAGCTCAAATTTTTTTTTTTTATAAATAAGAATGAAAAGTGATTGTGTACAAAAAACACACATTGGAGGAATAGCAATCCTTAAAAAGGACGAAAGGGCACTACCTATTGAGTGTCCAGTTTTGTCCTTCTTTTTAGTGTTGCTCTCGTATAGGAAGACACAAAAATGAATTTTTTTTTTCTACGACAAAGTGAATCCTATACGACCGCTTCCCCCTTGTATTTCCATTTTGGACTTAAGTTTAGTCCCCAACATCTTGTGGGGATCTCACATAAAATATTTAAAAGCGTCACTTGAATCGGTCACTTAAACTAAGGAATGAATGTTTATGAGTAGCCTTAAAAATGAGACGAAGGCCAGCGGATGAACAGATAGAGAGGGGGGGACTGAACTTTTCGAATTGATTCAATACGATTAGGACTAGAATTCTCCATGTCATTTTATATCAAGTTTTATCCCTTTACTTGTTTTTACGAGTTGTATGTCTAGTTGGGTAAGGAATTTGGAATAGTTTCCTCCTTCACATATACTTTTGGCCTTAGTTTGTCCCCGTGTTTTCATGAATGTATGTAAAACGCTAGCTATGAGGGTATAAGGATTCAAATGAAACGCATTGGTAAATAGAACAGTTTTTTTTTATAGCTGAAATATGACAATTTAATAGCTTTGGAGTAAAATTCTTAATCATATTTAACGCGAAATTCCAACAAATGCCTAAGGCAATTTTCTCCTGTGACTTAGCTTTTTTCGCTGAATTTGTATAAGAAAAGTTGCAAAAACGGAAAAAGTTTTTTTCTTTCTTTGATCCAGATTGTCATTGGTCCTTTTAAAATTAAGGGCTGACTTTCGAAATTCAGTTGGAAGAACTTATGTTAACGAAATATAGAAATGAAATTTTGATTTTTGCTTAGCTAGAATTTCGAGGTTCGAGGTGTGGAGAAAAAAAAATGTTTTGAATTAATCGTAAGTTAACAAAGGAAGTTAACATAGATGATTCATAAAAATGAAGTAAAACTATATAACTTCCTGTAACTTATTGTTGAGGTAGAATTATCTTGATTTAAATTTTTTAACATGAAACGAACAAGGTCTGTTTAGAGCTGGAACAGTTTGCGCAGTTTTATGGTAAAGTTGATTTTCTTATAAAGTTAAAACTAAGATTACACTTAAAAGGTGAACTTGAGCCATGCAAAAGAGCTAAGTGGCAATTGTAGAGATTTATTTTATAACAATTTGTAGATCGTATACATCAAAATGTGATTATATTTTGCCCACTGAGATCACATTTAAGCAACTATACGAACAATAACAAATCCCGACATATCCCGAATTTTCACTCACACATATTTTTTATAGCTAAATATGTATGTACGGTACAATCTGGATAATTTGAACCAGGCAGCTCTAAATTGAGAGGCGTTCATATTAGTGGGTACCAAAATTGCAAATTGATAAACTGTAAATTTTTTAATCTCTAGGAAGTATAATTGTTCATAAAAAATAGATACGGATCAAAAAGATTAGGGTTGTCAGTAACAATATTTTACTAGCCACCTGTGAGAACTTTATATGGAACGAACATTTCCTAGCCACGCACACATTGCCTCTTCTGTCACTTATAAATATATTTCTGTAAATACTTATGATTAAAATTTATAGAACGTACGTATTAAGAAAGGTAGGAGGGAAAACAAGCGTACCTTAAACCAAGATCGAAAGACTATTAACCCTCCGATGGTGATAGTCCTGCGAGCTGTAAAATTGGATACAAGATCCCTAGGGAGCTTCAAAGAAAAATACTTAGCTGTCTTAGATTATAAGCATCCGGCTGTGTTCAATATATAGCTGCATGATTTTGTATATTATGAATGCAGCCAACGCAGCAATATCAATTATATTGTACAACTATGCAAATATGTAGCAATTTGTTGAGTTTTTGCAGGAATAAGTGTCAAGCATTTAATCCATTGTACTCACCCCCGATTTATGGGAATTGTAGTTCCGAATAGCCATTGGCTTTTGCTTATTTAGATGATCTACCTCATGCATTATACACAGCAA
Organism: Dioctria rufipes; assembly: GCA_963924295.1. NCBI lineage: Eukaryota > Metazoa > Arthropoda > Insecta > Diptera > Asilidae > Dioctria > Dioctria rufipes. Next base: position 270,229,700 of record OZ002741.1, on the reverse strand, counting down.
TAGTGCCGATTCATTACTTTTAGGCACATATGAATACAATGAAACATTGCCATTGTATAAACCAAATAGTGAGCTCAATACAGGATGCGCAACCCTTTTCAAAAATTCAAGTGGAACGAATGGTTTGTTTGCGCGTTTGGTTCCAACAAACGCACTTTTTTGTCCCTTCAATAACATTGACCCTTCCAACGTTGAATAAACAATTGTCAGCATATGCGGTGCGACCGACACCAAGAAATTCTCCAACAAAATAAACCACGATTTTCTAACCTTGACTTATTCGTGTTCTTGACCGGGTACCTTTCCACCGTATATAGATAATGCCCTGGATCTGGACTGGGAAGAAAGACTACGAGTTACAAAATCACCATACTTTTATTCGATATGGTTTAGATGGAATAAATTATGTAAAACCTGTGCGGCCTCAATATGGAAACAACGGTTCGGCCATGTTCACCGAACGGGGCAGAGTGTAAGCTGCTTTCAAATTTGCCTGTAACATTAGCCAAATATTATTGATGGCGGTGAGTAATCTGTTAAGCCCCATAAATTCGCGTTATCAAGCTGAATGAATTTTGTAATGGACACAAAACGATCATGCAAAAAAGCAGCTTTAAATATTGGAGCATGAGTTCTTTCCAAAAGCTTGATGTTGGATTTTTTCAGCACCGCATGCAAAATGATCATCACATATGCATCAAACTCTTTCAGGGTAATTGCTTCCCATTCCTTCTGCATGGCGTGATTTCCGTAATTCCATTTAGCTAGTACCTGGCTGGCCTTGGGGTTCGATTCGCATATGATAATGTTTGTACTGTCTCCGGTTATCAGAGAATGAAAGATTGACAACGGATCATGAATCATCTGGATCATCTTGCTCGATGGCCCTGGTTTGCTTTGTTTGTGGTCGATGATGCTATGAGCATATATACGACTACTCGGCAGTCGACCTTGCATCATTTCTTGCCAGTTTTGGATATAAAGTAAGCTGCAGTCTTAAGCTGGAAACACAATGCGACGGTCATCAGCGTTCATCAGCTCAGATTTCATTATATTCTATTATCAGATATAGGAATAATTTGAAAATTGAGCTGATGAGCTCTGATGGCCGTAGCATTGTGTTTCCCGCTTTAGCCTGTGGAAAAGCACCAATGGCAGCAGAAGTCTCTTGACGAATCACATCTACCTAAACATCGTCATTTTCATCGAAATGTTCATCTTCGATTTCCACATTTGCTTCGACTTGGACATAGGTCCCCATGTAAGCCCGACAGTTTGCATAGGCCTTATGCTTTTTTGCCGCAGTAAAACACTGGTAGCGCGTTGTATTATTTACAACTAAGTTCACAACATTTAAATCATCGTCTGCAAAAAAACAGACACATAAAATGATACAAAATAAAAAAAAAAACAATAAAACAAACAAAACAACCTTAAGAAAAAATGAAAAAAAAAATGTACAATCGAAAAAATCAAATAATAGAACTCAGGGGGGACACAAAAATAGGTATTTAACAGTCAAACGGTATCGTCAGAGTTGTTGACAGCTAACTCAAAAACCCATACAAAGATTTCTTCCACTATTTCGCCAATATAATAGATATACAAGGTCCGTAAGGGCCTTGTAATTATGTTTATGAGAAAATACCTTAAAACAAATAGAAACAAAATGTGAGCAAATGCTCGAAATGGTCTGAAACTTATCTGCATCGATTTAGCATGCCATTTTTTATGAAATATAAGAAGCGGAACGTTTCTAGCGCAAGACACCACAAAATTATGAGCTTACACAAGCTTTAAAGGGTCCCTACGGATCTTCTCACTGATCAGTGAGTTAATGTAATTTCAGAAATTTTATTTATTTATAATTATATAAATTATTAATTTTCTATACATTAACATAAATGGCTTGTCAATAACGGCGTATCTACGTTGAAACTTTTGAGGGAGCAAACATATTAAAAAAAGGGATCAAAGCATAAAACTAAATTTTATATCAATTAATATATTAAAAAAAAAATACACATACAAATGTGTTTTGAGTTTCAGGAAGTTAAAATTTACCACCAATTTCATTCTAATGTCTCTGTATACATAGAAATATATTCTGAACTTTGGAAGTTGTTTAAAAAGCCTGAAATTCATATTATTTCGTAGTTGATACAGATGCATATCACTAACCAGATACATAAATATCTGGGAAACGAGTTATGCTTTAGTTTAAAAATATTAATAATTCGTTGTTTTACACCATCATAGTGTATCAAGTATTAATTTTACTGATGTTCTTTTGCCACAACGTAGAATAATCCATGTTGCTTTATTTTGTAACCTTTGAGATCTCGTTAAATCTTTCCCTCTACCCATGATGATGGACTAAATATATTCGAAATGTGACCTTAGCATATTATTTCATACTTTTATTGCACTGCAAACATTATCTATTACTGTTTTAGCAACTTTGTTACAGATATAATTGAAATAGTCTTTGATATTTATTATAATATCTATAAATTCTTAATTTTTTCAACAAAATCATATATTTGTTTTTGTACTATTAAGCTTTAACTTATTCGTCTGCCTTTAACTGATTTCAAAGCTATAACTATAATCAAATTACTCCTACACTGATTTAAATTCACACTGTCACCTGTAATATAGATAAAATAATGCATCATCTGCAAAGAGTCTTAATTTACAGTGGTCCAAAATGTTCTCCATATAGTGAATATAAATACGAAACAGCAAAGCTCCTATGATAGAACCTTGGGTTATTCCTACGGCACAGTTTATTGCTTCTGATATAAATTCGTTTAGTTTAGTCCTCTGCGATCTGTTCGTTAGAATCGACTTGAAACCAATTCGATTCCCTTCCTTTCACTCTGTACTTATCTCATTTGTCTAGGAGAATATTTATATACACCGTCCAAAAGCCCTCTTCATGTCTAAGAAAATAACGATAATAAATTTATCTTAATCAATAGCTTGTTTCCATTCCACATGTTAGCCAACTGAGAGCTGTTTCCCATGAATTATGATTTCTAAAGCACAACTGATATTAAAAAAATATTGGTTTGCGGTTCCACATACATATTTAACCAGTTATACATAGTTGAGCTCCATTTTCCAAATAGTTTCAGGTAAAGGACCAAGGTTCTCGCATAAATTCGAAATTTTAACTTTTTGTATAGGTATGTTAATCATCTCCTACAAAACCTCCAGAAATTAACCAGTCTTAAACTACTAGCAGAACTATAGTAACACATACTGGGATACATTCCTACAAACTTGTCACACACGTGTAATGGCAAACATGTACTAGGCTTAAAAGGTCCTTCAACATAAATCTGTATTTCTAGCACTACGAATTAACCTAACATACATTATCGACACGACGCCACTTTAATTATTCTTTAACATATTCCTTTTGCTAGTAAATCGTAATCTGTGGCTTAAACTTCGAGATCGAACTCGATATCGAATGGAAAACAAACTACCAGCGTAGTAAAAGGAACATGACTTATCAACCCGAGATTCTCTCTCGATAGCGAATTGCTTTCGATCCTAAGACGAACCGAAGTTGAAGTTAAAACGAAATTATGCGCTAAATGTATTTGTGTTAGTGGTGTTATATATATTTCTGAGAAGCGAGCTATTCTCGTGTCGTAAGTGATTCGCGCAGCGCGAGTTTTTATGAACATTTAATTAGAGCCGTGCAAATGCCACTAAACAGATAAATTATGAGTAATGAGTCTTTTCAATCTTACTTAGAGAAACGAAAGAATCTCGCAGTAAATTCGAAACATAGACGCACGTATTCTAATTTCATTGTTATTCCGAAATCAGAGAAATGGAGAAGTCTCGAGCAAAAAGCGGAATTGTCAATTGTCGTGCTGAGCTCTCTATTTTCCTCTCATTCCTTACAGAATCAGAGAAACGAAGGAATCTCGGAAGAAGCTCGAAATTCTCATTTCTTGCTCAAATTCGAGATTACTTAAAGCAAGCGAGCTCTTTTCTAAATTGTTTGCAGGGTTATGAATTTTTTTTTTATATTATTCGTACTATTTTCAAATACATAGAGCAAATTCGTCACAAAAGAAAATTTATTTCTGTTTTTGACTGTCGAATGGTTTCTACTGATTTTTTTAAACCTTTCTCTTTTTACTAAGCATTTGAATATTTAATTGGCTCTACATGAGTAACGGTAGATATATATCACTTTTTGTCTCCTCTTACGAATTTTCATTGAAAATTTCTGACTCTGGTGGAAAATTTCCTAAGATGTTTGCAATCTTGCAAACTTTGAAGGCTTCGATAATTCCATCAGTTTTTTCTTCAACAACACTTTGTAAGACTTCAAATATAACTCCCAACTGTTGATCATCAATGCATATTGCACGTGTAATATATGGATCTGGAATGGATATGAATGTCTTTCTATAATATAATTTATTTATTTTTATTATTCCATATTAATTCAGCTGATAGGATTTTTTGTCAAATTTGCCTGTGGATTAGAGCAGACTGGATTTAGATTTACCGATAAATATCTTGCCTAAAAATTTGTTTATAATTATTCATTTCGATCAAATGTAAACATATGGAATGAATAACTTCGTAATCCAATAGTTGTACTTCAAAATCTGTTCCGTCAGCCATGCATTTCGATATGCGTTATATATGTACCGTACAAATACATGTAAGGTTAACCCTTGCTTGTGTTCCCTTTTCTTAGGGCAAGTGTTTTTTATCTAGCAGAAATTTCCAAAAATTTCCAACAAAACAATTACGTTACTTTCCTTATTCCAATTTTCCTACAATGCCCATTTAATAATTTATGATTACTTTCCGATACATTTATTTCCGAATTCCTCGAATTAACAAAGCTGAGAGGAAGAATAATATGTTACCAGCTTTTAACATCTTAATTCAATATCATACGGCTCTGTACGTTTTAGACAACATTAACTACGGCAATAAAACATTAACCGCATCTACATGGCCCATTCGTTATTTGGAAATGGCACATGTCACAGAACTGATTGAATGAGACTTATACAAAGAAATGAAAGCGAACAATTTTCCTTTTTGACTGTCACAAATTTAGACAGGAGATTTACTGTAAAAGGGTGTAACATAAAAATAGCTTTCAGAAGAATCTACTGAGGAGAAAGTACAAATTATAATTGACACATGTCTTTCATATTAATGGATTTTAAGAAACATAATGCAAAGAGTCAATTCAAATTAATGGCGGTTCACGGAAACTATACTGTACTACATATACAGGGTTATCCAAAATATACGATATAAATGAAAAACTAAATACAGAGAGGTTTAAAGGGTCTCAATTAATTTTCTATGTTATTCAAGTGAACTTTCTCGTACATTTGCGATCGATTATTTATTTGTTGAAATTAATCCAAACGGGGTCTAAAAAATAGAGCTCTAAAGTTGCGTCATAAGCATCTGAGCACTTAGGAACTACTTTTTTGATAATATTGAATTTCAAGTTTTATTTGTTAAAATGTCACTGTTTTTTTTTATCTTTTATCTGCAATAGATTAATAATAATTTCATAAACAAAATTCACGCAATTTGTGAAGTTTTTACAAAATTTTAAATAGAAACTTAAGGTGGTGTGGCTGCGGTGCTATGTCACCGCACACGAAAAATCAATACATACAAATACATCGATATACACACATTAGTGCTGAGAGACTTGACTGGAATAAGTACGTCATTGCATGCAATATGGACGTCATTGCATGCAATATGGACGTCATTGCATGCAATATGGACGTCATTGCACATAATATGGACGTGCAGTGCCGCAACGTCGCCTGAGAATATGGGTTATTCGATATAAAATAGGCGACATGTGGAACATCACTACCACCATTTTTTTTTTTTAATTTTACTTACTTTCCTTATACATTGCGTATTTCACAAATTATAGCATTTTTAAAATTTCGAAAAAATATGCTGTCCTGGTCTTCTTTAAAAATTCATACAAACTTTGCTATTGTTGAAGGAATAAAGATATAGGGCTCATTTGAAAACTAGGATTTCAAGATATCTAAGAAAAATGACATCTCGAATATATATCGGAAAAGGGATATCAAGGATAAGGATTATATTCGTTATCTTTGAATATCCTGGAAAACGCCCGATTTAATTAATTTTTGAAATTTTATTCACTATCTTCAGACGATTTCTTAAGAGTTGTCTCCGAATGTATAGTTAAAACCCAAATTTTTGTATGGCAAAACCAATAAAGGGTTGCCTGATGTGATCTATTTTTGAACTTGTAATTATAATTTACATGAAAAAAATCCATGTACAAATTTTTAGCTATCCACGCCGACGTGCTCTCAGGAAGTGTCTAAATATATAGTGAAAGACAAAATAATTGTATGGCAACCCTACAAAGAAGTTAGTCCGATTTTCGAAATTAATTTTCAATTTTTTTTTTTTTTTCAAAAAGCAAGCATGTCTAAAATTTCGCCTCTCTAAGTAAACGCCTTCTCGAGTAATGGTACGAACGAACAGACGGACGGACGCTCAGACGGACGGTCAGACGGACGGTTAGACGGACAAATGTGCGGACGTACAAACGGACATGCAAAAATTAAAATAACTTTAAATATTATGCTTAGGTATCCCATTAATTCTGCTCTACCATCATTATTTCTGTGCATTACAAACGGACTGATTAACTTAGTATGGGTACTCTATGATTTCATCTATGTAGGTTATAAAATTTTTCCGATTTTTAACTAACGGCAACCAGTTATCCCAATCAAATTATCCGTTATTTTGATCCTGCTTTTTGACTTTTTGTCTTGTGTCCCAGATTTTTGAGTTACTTTACGATAATTGACACTGAACCTAGCAACACTACTCAACATAGTAACTGGATTGTGATATTTTTTTTGTGATTACCAACTGAACTTTTGTAATTCACGGAAGTTTACACGTCTTGCGAATACGCAGAAATGTGTTATTTCTATGGGATTCCATTTTGCAACAATAAGTCTCAACGTGGGACTTTATTACAACCATATTCGATGAACCACAATAAGCAGTATGTATGCAAGTATTTAATTTACTTAATTTTTAATGGAAATTAACCGTTAGTCATTGTAAAATTGAAGTTAATTGTCAAATTTTTCACTACTTGAAATTTTAAAACTATTTTATATTATCAGTATTTTACCAAAATCGACTTGAAGTTCATATATAGAAGTTCAGAAACCATGAATAACGCCTCGCGAAAATGTCCCAAGAGCTGGTCCGTCTAGACCAGGGTACGGAATTTTTCCGTTCACGAACGAAAAAAATTTAACTCGCTCATATTTTTCAGTTCATGAGTGAACAAAATTGCTTTCAGCTCATGAGACAATGTTTCAGCTCTGCGTCTTAAAATGTTTGATTCAGTTCCGAGCGAGAGCTAAATTCTCATTTCTCGTTTAAATCACTCGCGAGCGAGCGGAATTATATAGCTCTCTGTATTTACGATTTGTGAGTGAGTAAGAACCGAAAAGAGTCATTTTTGGTCTTTCATTTCGTATAGTAAAGATCTCGTCGTCACTTTATGTTTTTCCGTGTAGTTGTATATTGTTTTGTGTGATTCTTGCTGACTTGGTTTGAATTAGTTTTCACAAATAAAATGGGACGTCATAAGGACTTTAATTCTTCAAAGTATGTGTTGTATAACCAGGAAAGTGATACTTCTGTGTGTTTAATTTGTGACAAACAATTAAAAGGAATGAGGACTGCAAATATTAAAAGACATTACAAATTAGTTCATAACAAAAATTTATAAATATCTTAGAATATTGGAGAAATTTGCACCAGAAAGATAAGGAACTAGGGAAATTAGTTCAAACTGCATTAGCTGTACCATCTAAGTATTAATTGAGCGTGCTTTCATTGCCTTATCGACGATAATAACAAAACAAAGAGCTAAGTTATCCAAAGACATTATTAATAATGTTATGTTAGTTAAATTAAATCCTAATTTTCTTAACCAAATATCTTTACAAAAAGAAATATACATTATACTAAATAATAATGAATCGTATGTGTTTTATGTACATTTCTTTGTGTAGAATTTCCTCAAAATATTATCTTGTTTTATTTGATTCACGAATCGTTCTTTTCGACTCGGCTCATGAGCGAATTAAATTTTCGACTCTGAGAGTTTTTAAATCACTCGTGAGTTGAAATTTATAAGTTCGCGAACTGAAACATTAACTTCATGAGTGATTGAAAAATTCAGTTCACACGAATTTGATTCGTTCGTGAGCGAGTTAAAAAATTTTCACTCTCCGTACCTTGGTCTAGACCAAATAGGAGAAATTTTAGAGGTGGTTCAGCCAGACAAATCAACAAGAATGTGAACAATCAGCCATTGAACGGTCATTTATTGGAGCAAACCTTAGAAAATCGTGGATATTTCGAACACCATCCAAATTTGAGGAGCATATAAATACGAATTATTCAGATATTAATCCTGGATGAAATCATACGGTACACTAAGTTTTTTCATTCCATTTTTAATGAATAGAAATAATATAAATATAAAATGGATTGGAAATCCATGCATAATATTAAAAGTTATTTTGATTTTTTCATATCCATCCGTCCGTCTGTCCGTCTACACGACAACTCAAGAACGCATTCATTCATAGGGTTGCTATACAGAAATTTAATTTTTCAATATTGTATATGTATTTGGGCAGAGCTTGAAAACGCGTTGACGTAGAGATCTGGTGCATAGTGTTTTCATAGCAATGGTAAATAAAATTTCAATTTCGGGTAACCATTTCTTGTAACATTGGGTAGGGGAATCATCTGCTTGCGTTGTTGTATGCTACCACCGGGTGAACAATTATACCATATGGGCGAGACACCCTCTATGTGTACAAATCAATTATAAGAACTAACTAACTTGAGTACATTCAAATGCCATTCAATCAGTATATAGTTAAATTTGGAAAAGTACCCGTTCTGAACGTACGTAATCGTACCAAAATGACAAATCAGATTTACAATTATTGTTTATTTTACCGCGGACGGGAATCGAACCTACACTTGTTAGAATCGGTCAAAGATGAAGAATAGAAGAATTTTTAAGAACTTGTTTTTATTTTTAAATATTCTAAATCAAAGCATAAATACAATAGGAAAAAACAACCGCCTCGTCGAGGGTTTGAAACCGGGACCTTTCGCTTACTGTGCGAGTGCTCTTACCAATTGAAAATGAAAGCAAAATTGACTAGATACCCACGCATACTTAAAAGAATTTAAATTTCTACATATATGAATTATTTAGAAAGATGTTCTTTCATTTTATTTCTTGTATAGTATAGTAAAATGCACAATTAAATTTACTCTGTCCAACCGAAAATAGAGCTGCGTACCCTTGGTTTTACAAAAGAAACAGGAAATCGTCCGCTGCACCTTCCAACAAATTTCTTCCAGGATCAATCTGGAATGGATCAAAAATTGTTCAGCATTTTCATCTGTTTGCACTACTTTTTATTGCTTGCCCACAAATCTTCATATGGAAAGTCTGATAAGATTTCCAGCTGAGAAGTCCTTCTTGTTGATGTCATGGAACTTTTGCAATAAATCAGGAGAATTTTTATTTAAGTTATACATCAATATAGGTATGTATATTATGTACGTGCATATATACGTAATTATTACATTCGCCACAATTTAATTTGCAACTTTTAATATTACCTACGAATTGATATGTAAGAAACGAAAATCCTCCAAAATTTTCCATCTAATTTTATATGTACGGTACAGTGACACTAAACTAATATAAACTTAAAGTCCAACAAGAAAGAATATCATAAGCACTTCAAGCAATGCAAATTTCCCAGAGAAAATTTTCTTCATTCACAACACTTCAATATTTAACGTAACGACTCCGTAATCCAAAGTACATACCAACATATATTACCATAACGGCAAGAGAAGGATCAGAGTCAAAAACAATTATAAGCACACCTTTACCCCGAAATGGTACGTGATCAATTTTCTGTATTGCAGGATAAACCCTAACTGAAACCTGTATACCCATCCTGAAATTCGAAAATGTAGGATGGAGAAGGGTATTGGTGCACCTTCGCTATGTTGTTAGCATTTTAAATGGGAAACCAAAAATAGCAAACCCGACCATGTCAAAGTATCAACACAAATAAACTTAAAACACTGAACGAAAATGTTACATAAAGTTTGCGACAACATTGGGTAATATGTCCGGGTTCGGAGTGCTCCAACCATGTGACCAGGAACATACAATTACAGCATAAAAGACAAGGTGGAAAGCGCATACACCGGGAACCATACAATCGAACACGTTGGTGCCAAATTACAGATGCGGAATTTCATAACAAAATTAAAGTTTAGTTGTGTCCAAAGCATGAAACAGTTAACGTACATATCTATTACCCGATATGGATAAGAATCCATGTATGTATCACGGATATAAATAATGGGATCTCAATATGTACACGAGAATGAATATACGCTTATCGATGTGGAAATCTAAACCGATGCAAGAATGGATTGACGAGGAGTATGGTGGACCGGTGCCCATAAATTAGTCTTGTTGGTATACAAAATGGAAACAACAGAGAGTGTAATCATCAGGGGATGTTGAGTGTAACTTTAATTAGAATAGTGACAAACCAAGTGGTTCTCCTGACCTTAATATTTCCATAGACACTGCCCTAATGGCCTTAGTCGCAATATGTTAATGGGACAATTTCAATTTAAAAAGATTAGAAACACCTGGTGACTGGAAAGGTCAATACAGTTATATTGGTAAAAAAGGACTTATAGAAATTTGACCATGTGAATTGTTTTCAGTTTTCTATAAAGGTGCGCCTACATGATGACATCAAGAGATGACAATTGTGTCTAGAACAGTTGTGGTTCTGTCCACAAGTATCGCAAGCTTTGAAGCCACAGCGGTGTCGTACACTTGTGTTGAGATCAAGTGCCAGTAAGAAGTGTCACCTTTCAGTGGGAAATGGAATCATACCATCATTTAAACTGGATGCCTTCTGTGGACAATATGATGCATGATTTTATATTGGACACTTTATAGGACATTTGTATTTCCTAAGGAGGAAGCAGTTCAAGCTTTTTCGTGTACTTCCCTCTAGCTACATTTAAGGGAACGAGGATGCATACCTCGTCATTGGACATTTTACGGGTTATTTGTAAGCTTTATCCTATCTTCTTTGGAAGCGAAATTGAAGCAACATGGATTAGACACCCATGCATATTAAAAAGAAATTCCATTTTTGCATAAAAATGAATCATTTCATTTCAGCGAAGCTGCGTGCACTTGGGTTTCACAGACGAAACAAGAATGAGCATTTTCCGGGATCGATCTCGACTGAATAAAAAAGTTTGAGCTTTGTCATCTTCTTCCGCTAAGTATTACTGATTCGACAATCTTTTACCCGGAAGGTCTGACCAAATTTCGTGCTGGAATAAGTCAACATGAAGCTTCTTTATTGGGAATACAATAGACCAGTTTGTGTATATCAGTTCACATGGATGAATAGCCGCTATTGTTGTAATCAAAAGAAAATATCAATATCGTACAAAAAGGATTTTGACAATGGTGGGAAAAGAAGAAAACTTGTTGGTTGCTTCAGTACCATTATTCGCGAATTCAGACTTGGTGATGGGACGTTCTATAAAAACGTTTGGCGTATGTAAGCTATAGATTTCGATAATTTGCTTGAAAATGCTACGCCCTTATGAGGGGAAAAAAAATACTATGATGAGAAAGTCTATTTCAATTGAATATCAGGTACGTGGCTTCTTTGAAAGCAAGGGAAGCATTGCTTCTCTTAGGAAAATTTTTACGCCAAAATGTTGCTTAGCTGCATTTAAGGATTTGAAAAAGTGTTAAGCAAGTTTTTATATCCAAATGACAGATAACAGTATATTCGGTGAAAGCTGAAAAAATTGCATGCCTTCAAAATACTTCCATTTGCTATAAACTTCCGAAGATCTCTCTACACTTTTCTTCTTCCTTGTTTTCCTTAGCTCAGTATTAAAGTGGTCCTTTAAATTATGCAGTTTTCGATCGATTTCTCCTGCATTCGTGTAATTGCTGAGAGATTTCTCCGATCGCAGAAGCACGTTTTGTAGGATAATTGAAATTTTCTTGTGAAAAATTCAATAGAAGAGGAATATCTGTGGTGATATGGCCACACCATTTCTCACGCACATGCGCCTACTTGCTGTCTGCCGCTGTAGTGATCTTAGGCGAATTCCGTGGAAGGAATCTACTTTGTGCGGCATAGGAGTATTTTAATTAGGCGCTTGTAGTTGATAAGTCAAATAATGTTAGCTCGTAAGTTACTCTAATTTTGAACGTCAAGACAAGCGGAACAGCTCTTCTGACTAGCACCAGATTACACCTTTGTAAATTTTATTAAGCTACCCAATAAAGGATCTTTTAAGAATCACCACCGGAGGCCTTTCATCTCCACTGTCTGGCGAAAAGGCCGTGTCATCTTCCCGTACTCTCTGAAAATACCTCGCTTAACAAGCAGTGCCCTATATCAGAACGGCCGACAGACATCTCATCTTATAGTACTGTCTGAAAAAGCATCCCTTATCAAAAAGTGTCCTACATCAGAATACGCCGGAATCTACATTGACTACGCCGAAATCCAGATAGGACTGGTACTTTGCTGCCGACCGACTGACTTCTCATTTTCCAGTACTATCTGAAAAGGCGTCCTACAAGGAGTGGCCTACATCAGACCATGCCGAAACACCGACAGGACTGGCGCTCCCCTAACGGCTGACTTTCGCTCTCTCTACCTATCGCCAATACAGGTTCTAGGTACCTTCGGACAGCCCGAATAGAGACCAGACACCCAGGCATGCTCGGTCAACTAGAAGCGTACCTTCTATGAACGAGCTGCGGTTAAGAGACCAATCCTGTAAGCCTGTTCTCATTGCACCGAGTTCCCCAGTTATCAAAATCTGGTGGATCCAGCCAAATACAAGTGGAGTTGAAGATATATTATCATCAACAACCAAATATCTTCCAAAATAGATAGTAATTGTAGAGCTTTGTTCATTCAAACTTTGATATTTTTAATTGCCGACACTCAGTATGAAATTTTGGAAAATTTGAGACTCGCTTAGATCGATTGCAATAGATAAATTGACCTGCACTCATCATAAAAATTGCAGCTTGACTGAAGAGGCTGCAGTTTTCTCTAGTTAAACTAGTACAGAACGCTGTACTAGCTCTGAATTTAGTTTATAGTTGAATTAGACACATAAGTATCGTTGTGTATTCGCAGCTTGAGTCAATTTTACAGCAAAAATTGTTTGTTAACAATATAGAATTAGAAGAATTTTAATGTCCCAAATTCACACTACATATAACCACATAAATTAAAATAAATCTGGATTGCTTGAATGATGTGCCACAAACTTAGACGGAAATGTTTTGAGTTTCCGAAATATAAAATACCGCGAGAAAATCTCAGACACAAATTCCTGAAATTCCATGAAAGGCAATCTCGGAATATGACAAATTTAATTTCTTCGATTTTTCAAAGAACTTTTCAAGTTTCCGGCATCCCAGTTTCTTGCATTTCGTTGTTAGATATGCCGTTCAGTTTTTTCATTGTATTAAACCATATCGAATCATTTATTCCAGTCGTACACAAAATTAGACAGTAGTAGTAAATACGGTTCTAAATACATAATTTATGGCAAAAAAAAAATTAAAGATTATAAACTAAACTATGCTAATTCAGAAGAAAACAGAAAAAAAAAAAGAAATGTAGATCAAACTGTCAAGATTACAGAAGAATCTTTGTAAGTGCACTAAGAAAGTTCAACTAGAATTTACTTTCAGCTGCTAAGAAGATATGTAGAAAAATATGGCAAAAATTTAATGGAACGAATATCAACAATTATATTATTTGTAAACTAATGAGCCTCTTGAATGCGGTCAAGGAGTTGGCAGTTTGGATATTCATAGGAAGATTATTCCATAGGCGCGATATCTGGACAAGTTAAGAATTTTCCATAATCGTCTTATAAAAACTAAGAGTTATTATATTCCTATTGCGTTCAAATGTTGCGTAACTGAAGAGTTCTCTGAGATACTCTTGTTTGACTGACTTTAAAATATTAAAGAAGAATATTAATGACCTACGCTGAAGGTACGAAGTCTGAGGACAACCAAGCAATCTTGTCTGAACAGGGGAAACATGATCAGACCTGCGAAGACCAAATACAAATCGAACGCAATCATTAAAGGCAACCTCCACTTTGCGGGCATAAAAGGAATCAAGCTTAGGGTAAATCGTACTACAATGTGTAATGTATGGCATAAGTAGCGTCTTTACAAGCTTAAGACGATCAGGTGTTGTTAAGATACTCGCATAGAGCCACAGTCTCCGAAGGCCGAAGTAGACTTTTCTCATCAATGCGTTAACATTCTCAAAGCACTTCATATTTTGGCTTAAAGTAACACCAAGATTTGTAACTTTACTTTGCATCACTAAATTGGTACCATCCAAAACGACCGGAGGAATACTATTTCTATCAAAAACGTTGTTGTAAAAAGCAATACACTGCAACTTTCCTGGATGCAGTATCAACTGATTTTTCTTAGCCCACAAGCCTATTTTGACTAAATTATCATTTATGCGTACAAGGCAGTCTTCAATAAGTCCAATGGGCCTACTCAAATAGATTTGTACATCGTCAGCATACATATGCACTTTGACATCACGAACTACTTCAGGTAGATCAATAGGCTAAATAACAATGGGCCCAGAATAGAACCTTGTGGTACGCCGTATAATAAGGTCAGTGAGTTTGAGATATTATTATTTACCTTAACGCGTTGGTGACGGCGTGACAAAAAATCTTTAATGAGAGTAAAAGCTGAAGTACTGAATTTAAAAATAGCAAACAGTTTATGCAGAAGGATGTTATGATCAAAACTATCAAATGCCTTAGTGAAATCTAGCAGTACTAAGGTACTAAAATTGTTTTGATCCAGGGCCAAGTTAATGCCATACTGAGCCATATTTAACCCATTTCTTGTTTCTTTCGGAAATATATGAATTTTGATACCGTGTTCCAAGCTTGCTATTATAACTTTCAGTAAGGTCAACATCAGATGGGCCGAGATTTGATGCCATGCCTGCACTTCTAAAATTGACAAAAACTCTTTAAAAAAGAAGAATATTTTTAAAAAATTTACGAAAAATTCGTGGAATTAATTTGCCGCAAAAACTATTAAAAAAAAATCTTGACAAACGAAGGACGTTTCGTATCAGAAGGATAATCTGCAGTAGGTACGATCAATTTCATGTTGACTAAGTTCTCTATGAATTTATGCCAGTCACCGCTTAGTGCCAAGCATTGAAGTAAATTGTAGTATTTCACCTCATAATATGATTCACACTCCAAAAATTTTTCTTAGTACATGTATGGAGTCAGCTTGGTTATTTTCCTTTTCGTCTATGACAGGCAGGATCCAAACAGTACTGAAGCTTCATAATTATATCAAAACCCTTTTAAATGTCTAGACATATTATATTTTGGGCAGTATTAAGTTGATTGGTTAAAAATTCTTTTCAGAAACATCGGCCCTATCGTAATCTTTTCCCCCAGGGGTAACGTAAAGTTTTGGTCCTAAACTTCTACTCTTTTCAAATTAGAACATGCAGCTTCCAAGCATTCATATACTAGCTGTTCGCATTTACCCACAGTGGCAACCACACCGCAACATCTGTTCACGACATTCCGAGAATAGATCGCACAATTGACTTGATGATCCACTAAACCCATTTGTCGGTTGTTACTAAATCCGCACCATGCCGAGTGTGTCTATTTGTGTTTTATCGCAGACGTTTTTGGGTTGAGGTTGTTGCTTATGACGAGAGCTTTGGTGTGATGTTAGTAACCATATAAAAGATCTCTATCTCCTTTACAATATATTTCTGATATTATGTTTATTTAATCGAACAATAAATATAAGTCGATACTGCAACTCTTATTTGAAAGACATCTTTCGTTACTACCAAATATTTAGCGATCAGTATGGTGGGGAGTTTTTTACCATCTACATATCTCAGGCGGTAAATTAAGTAAAACAGCCACAGCAGCTGTAATCGTTCAGAGCATGAAGTGCTAACTAGTTAGTATTCTTCATAATATAATCTAGAATATCAACCGTACAATTATGCCCTTAGCAGTATGTCTCTGCAGAAAGTGCAGTGGCCCTTTAATGACTATTACCAATTAATAAAATAGAAAAGTCTTTCCAGAATTTTTATCTTCCTGAATACCTCAGAAACTAAACAAAAAGTCATAAAAGCTCTGAAGTTAATGTCTATTAATGCCGGACCCGAATTATATTATCAATTTCCGGTCTAGCTCCAGTTTCCAGCCTTGGAGAGTGAGCCACTCGATACCAGAATCTTACAGGTCTGCTGGATATATGTTCAGAGTGTGAGTTTTTAAACTTTAAGTACTGTATGAATAAAATATATTAAAAAAACTTTTAAAAGAACTAACATTTGTAAATAAACTGCCCTAAAATGTAAAAAAATATTTATTTTTCTTTCTCAGTGAATAAAAAAGAAAAGTTTAATGCAAAATAAGAAATGCTACAACTCAGATTAAAACTTAAAATTTTGGGCATCCATAACTATAATCAAAATAGTCTATTTGCAAATCATGCCCAAACTTTTAAGATTTAATCTGAGTTGCAGCATTTCTAATTTTGCATTAAACTTTTTAATTATTTTTTTTTATTTTACTTTTCAGGGCATTTTATTTACAGAAGTTATTTATTTTAAAAGTTTTTTAATATAGTGGGAAGTGTTAATGAGTTTTTTACTCTTTCGAGACCTGTATAAAATACAAGTCTACAGGCAATTCTCAACCGACTGCATTTGAGCAGAGAAAATTAAAAAACAAGTACCGAGGTACTGTCAGTTTCTGGCCTAAAAGCCGAAGACCAAAAATTCCATAAAGAAATTTTTGGGAGTTAGGTACTGTGTGTAAAGTGTTTCGATCAGCAGTAACAGGGCGATCTCATCAGGACAGCAATGAACCCTGAAAACTGCCTGCTGTCTCTACACTACAGT
The DNA here is from genome assembly GCA_963924295.1 of Dioctria rufipes. Classification (NCBI taxonomy): domain Eukaryota; kingdom Metazoa; phylum Arthropoda; class Insecta; order Diptera; family Asilidae; genus Dioctria; species Dioctria rufipes. The sequence goes on along the minus strand of OZ002741.1, from coordinate 270,212,517 downwards.
GAAACTCAGATGCCAATAAGTTGCTGGTAGATATATAGACTTATTTAAAAAATCTATGTGTGTTTTTTAATATATTTTATTTTCTACTCTCGAAAATCGACTCTCGAAAAGCGACCCTGGAAACTCAACTCTCGAAACTCGACTCTAGAAACTCGACTCTCGACTCACCCCCAAACACGTAAAGTAATTTTACCCCATCGTAAATCTCCACATATATTCATTCTAAATCAAAAAGCCCCATGTAAATCCATCCACGTTTATTACCTTAAGACTATTCCGTCATGAACGGCACTCTCAAGCGCTCAGTTGTTCAGGCGCTCAGACACAAACTTTCTGAGTCAGTGGTCTCTAAGTTGATAGAAAGTAATTAAAAAATTGATGTTGATGACGTTTGTTTTTTTTTTTTTTTAATAGTAATTAAATAAAGAAACCAAGTTAAAGTTCCGAAATTTCAACTATGTTGAGCCATAATTTCAAAGCAGAGAAGAAGAGGGCCACCAATATAATTTTTTGTTTTTCAAAGCATTCAGCCCTTAAAGCTCCAGACCGTATTCGAGATTGTTTTGATTTAGTTGGTAATGAATTTCGAAAGTTTTGACATTCAACTTCCAGAGATCGTATTCTACTGATTGGTATAAGATCTAAAAAAGATGGAGAGGCCCTCACTTCTTTAAAACTCTATACAACTTGCCTCAAATAATGGTGGGAGGTGTATTTACCCTTGAGAAAACATTTGGTTGAAATAATGTCATGACTTTATTTGTTATTATAGGCATTGCGTGCTGAATTTTCAAAAGTCGTGTTAGCTAAACATACTTTTTCGGATTGACGTTTAGTGTTAATTTTGTGGATAAGACCCTTATTGCCTCTCAGGTAAACCAGAACGCCATATTGTTATACTTAGATTAGGTTAAGAGGTTACGAGGGTTGGGTTAAGAGTGAGGGCGACTAGGCCACTAGGACCCTGTAGATACCGCAACCAGAGTTGACCTATTGTATCTTCCTCTCGAGTGGTTAAGCTAAATCTTGCCCTTTTAACAGCTCGATTATTAACCTTGATGTTAGCTTCCAAATCTTATTTGCAGTCATAAGTGCTTTTCCGGTGATTTCCAACCTTAAAGCTACAATCACAGGAGACTCATAACTGATACGCTTCGAGGTGTCATCTTCCTGTTACTACAGTCGACACGAAAATACTATTATACCTACTGGTCGTATTTTCAATACTATTTGCTTTTCTTGGAGGCAACATGTAAACCGCTTTTCTTTATCTCCCTCCCCTACCTACCTATACTTTTGTTTTATCTTACACCAAAATTTATACCTCTACTAACTCTAACCTCAAACATTTTTATGTATTCTATAATGGCATCATTCTTTCCATAAGCTCGAAATTTTTTAAGCAATTCTTCTCCCCACCAATTGAAATATAATTTTACTATACAGAGATTTACTTGGTCTGATTCGTCCCCAATTATCCAATGGATTCTCTGGATAATTGGTTTCCCCATTTCATTGCGAAAATATGGAATAGTAGAGCAGAAAAAAAACCTGAATTCGATATTTATCCTCTGTATGTTTCAATCTGTTACAGGAACGAGAATCTGAGGATGAGAAGTTGATAAATACGGGAAACCATTAGAATGAAAAAAGTTCTACAAAAACAATATCATTTCTCTATTGATTTCCATTGAAATTGACTTGAGCTCTCTACTTAAATGATTTTCTTCGGACAACATATAGGAAACTAGCTATAGAAGGATTTCATTGAGCATTCAAGGGTATTGATGAGCTCCTTCAAGAAGGCAAGTAGAGCACTGAGTAGTCCACTTCTCTGCTGTTTGCTAGAAATACGTGTACAAAGAACTACAAACCGTAGACAACAAGAGTATTGGAAAGATTTCTTTCACGGACTTTGAATTTAATTTATATGTAACCGTAGCTGCTTGCAGTAGATTTGAAAAGACCTTTCAGAAAGGGTTTAAGTAGGAGCATTTGAGATGAAGCGAAGGCAGGACGAAAATTACGGTGTTTTAATAAGGATTCGAATACGGTTTAGAAAATTGCTTCTATATTATAAAATTAATAGGAGTCATTTCCTTGTTGGTATCGGCTGACGTACTCATATTAACTGGAAGGACCATACAAAACCCATGCACGTAACTGCAATAGGTTATGAGGTCCCAGTGTGTTTTTTATTTATACATTTATGAAGTTCGACGGTTAATCTAAACATATATGTTAAGGTATTAGAATATCAGATACAGGTGTTCAGGTATTTGAAATGATAAAGTCACACTAATGCATATGAGAGTAGCCAAGTTTTGAGATCCATCACGTATTATGGCATAGCATACATTCTGCCTGTGAAATAACCCCGAAATAAAATCAATATGAACTTCCTAAGGTAAAACTACGGATGATCCATTGTTCTTACATACATATCCTGTTAATAAGTTGTCCTGTATGGATTATGGGATAATATGAAGGACCTGATGGTATGTGGTATAACAAAATATAAATATATGAAAATAGTTTACTTTTTTTATTGATAATGAATGGTGTAACTAGGTCTACATTTGCCATGAATTTGAATATTAGCTATGCTACGCGAACAGACAGAGGGAAATAATCCAGCGTGCATTGATCATAATTAAATTCTATCGAACTTCAGGTGAATGAATGTGACGGACAGCAGGAGTTCCATGGAATTGAAGGATTATACGCTGTTAGCTTCAATCCAATAAATATTTTTGCTTACGTCCTAATTTATGGAATATCTCTCAATGCTAGATTTTACTTCATGGATAGAGATATTGTTCATTACTAGTACAATTAAATCTGGAGAGCGGCAATTCGTGCGAATGATTATAACCACAGACAACCTAATAAGAAGATAGAAAGCAGCCGAACAAAATTGAAAATTGTTGGTGAATTAGGTAAAAGAGCTTGTCTATGCATTATTGTAGTGCACTTGTGACAACGAATTACAAAAAAAAATCGATAGAACGTAGGATTACCCGCACGACAAAATCCTATTGACTCTCTGAAAATCGTATCAAACTATGTACGTCGGTATACTCTAGCTCATTATTTTTTAAGAAAAAAATTAATTTCGCTGTGGCCAAGATTCTGAAAGGAGATATAAAATTTCTGTCAAATAAAATTCTCATTTGTACCAAAAATATCAGAGAAATCCAACATGAATTTCTCAAACTTAATTTCTGCAGGGAAAAACGAATGTAAACAGAAACACGTGTGCGTTCAAATATCATAGGACTACGGAAAAAACTTTCCAGGTACAACAAAGGATTACAGCAACAACTTTGGAGCCAGAACATAGGACTACAGCAACAACTTTGCAACTAACTCTCTCAATATTTCAGAAAAACTTTTCACAAAGGCGCGGAATATTTCATTAGAGTAAAACCTGAAACTCCGCCCAGTCTTATTTATTTACAAAAACGAATCATTTGTCATTCTGTTGGTTGCATGTAATCTGCGCTTTCACATTTTTTGTCTTTATTCATAAAAGTTTTTAAGAGAGTTTTATATTTTTATAATTTCTTTTTTTTTCTTTCTTTCCTTTTCTAGCCGCATGCATTTTACATAAATGCAAAACGGCCGGAAATCTCGCCTGCTTCTTAACTCATTGTTATGTCAACTTTGATTGTAACCAGGGCCGATACAAATATCGTACGGATACCGTAGGCATAGCTGAGAGGACGATGTACTCAGTCGAGATGCTGGTAGGCAACTGATTGATTTCTTAGTTCGATTCACTGACTTATAACAATGGACTGAGCGATTTGCTATTTCATGTGGCACAAAAAATATTGTGTTTCTGTATATCACCGTTAGAGCACCCTTTAAAACGATTACATAAAAACATGTAAAACTCAATCAATCAGATGAAATTTTACACCCGAAAATCGAATTAAATTAAAAAAATGTATTTTCTTGTGTCCAAGTGATATTTTAATCGCTTATAAGGAATTAAACTCATTTCGACTTTAATTTTCAAAAGTTATATTTAACTGGATCCTGCTTATGGGCAACAGAGACGGAGCATGGTAAACACTATCTTTACCTTATTCCTTCTGAGGTGATTGCATCTGTAGCCAACATAAAAACATCAAATGGCATAAGAAAATGTTCCAGAATGCAATATTTTCTGTTGGTAGCTCCAACTCTGCCATAGGGCGAAAGACAGAACTGTAAAACTTGTGCCATGCTTTCCTATAGGAAAATGACAATACGCTCAGTCCATTGTTATAAGTCAGTGGTTCGATTCCTACTTTTATACTTTCCCTCTGCTGTACAGTGAAGGTCTTCTGACTGCTACCATTGTCGCTGCTTTACGGCTGGCATAGGGCTGGCGGGATAGTCTCGTGTTATGTACTTTTTACATTTCATACATTGTCGCATTTTTCACGACATAAAATCTTTAAAATTAATTATTAATTTTCATATTTTACGTAAAACGCATTTCAAAGTGCAAAGACGCACTTAAAGATCATTGTGAAATAATCTAAAACTTCCATAGAAAATCTCCATAAGCAGCTTTAGATAAACATTTCTTCAGAATCAAAAATCAAAATCTAAATCTTTTAAAATTCATATGAAATAATAAACAAATAACTAATCATTCAAATGGTTAACTGATTCATAATGATACCATTAAGCGAAAATCCGAATGCAATAAACAATAAATATCAAATTTCAATTTAGCGTGAATATAAACATTTTTTCCATTGCTACAATAATATTTGAAATTAATATTGGAAGCTTAAAAGCTTTCATATAAACATAAACTCTTGACTTAAAAGCATTAATGTAACAAAAGTCTTGGATTAAAAAGTATAAACATGAACTCTTGGAAATCTTAAATTCAAGTTCATAAATATAAACATGAATATCCAATTTAACTATGGATATTCAATATTGAATATATCATAAACATAAATATTCGCGCCGTGGCATTTGTTACGCGAATAGATATTTGTTTGCGCGCTTATTCATTCCCTTGGATGAAATCATGGTACGGGTAAATAAATGTATCATGTTACATATCATGCGAAAACATATTCAAGGTTTTGATTTGGGATTGGTTAATTATTGACCAATTGAATAAAATTTTATATCTCATGACAAGATAATTGCCCAATCAAATAAGGGTTTCAATTTCATAATTGGGAACCCACTAATGAATATATTCCTCCAGATATGCTCTTTTGGATAGAGCCCCCACCCTTGTAGTATTCTAGATCCTTCTAATTACGTATTAAGTTGGTATAAAAACGGGAACCTTTGCACTGGAAGTTTGCGTTTTGAAAATTGAGTTTGAGTCAAAAAGTGCATTTAGTGTGCACATTTGCTTTTTGAATTTTAAAAATTAAGTTTGAAAATTAAGTTTGAAGATTAAGTTTGAATTTTGGAGTTATAGAGTACCGAGTTTAGTTTAGACGGTAGATTGTCTGGTCTTACCTCGGTGGTAGTGCATCAACAACTGGCGCAATGATTACCGCCTTTTATATGCACGGCAATCCAGTGGTGTTGTGTGCAAATTTAGAAGCGAAATAATTTGAGTGGTGCACGGTCCTGGAATTGTACTCAGTGGAGAGGTGATTATCAGTGTATATATTTTCCTTTTATATTTTATATCATGGAGATTGGACATGATTGGTATAGTGGATAATCACGGTATATACACTATCGACAAAGTTAACTAAACAACAAGTTAAGAATCAAGCGAGATTTTAGACTGTTTTACACTTTTAAAATGTACATGGCAAGAAAATGAAAGGGAGGAGAAGAAAAAATAACAATAAACTCAAACTCTCTTTAAAACTTTTATGAATAAAGAACAAAAATATCAAAGCACCGATTACATGCAACGAAACAGAATCGTAAATGATTCATTTCCGTAGATAAATCAGAACGGGCTGAGTTTTTAGGTTCTACTCTCATAAAATGTTCTTGTGATTTTGTAAAAACCGGTTTTTATTGAAATACTGTGAGAATTAATATTTTTTAAAGCATAACCAATGTTTGTTGGTGCAATTCCATTTAGGAAAACTGGGGTTAAGTGATGGAAACTCCCAGTGGGTTACCAATTTGATTCTTAGATGTTTTTCCAACCCCATGGAATGGAAGTCGAAGGGAGATTATTAGAAATGTATTCACACATTTTCACACTTGGTTAGATCCATTCTAAATTTATACTTCTATTTAAAAAAATTATCATTGCCAATCTGTTAAGAGTAGGTAGTTCAGTCTTATTTTGTAAACGGAACCAGTGTAATAAATTTACGTAAATATTAAAACTTTATTTTTCACTTTTTAAGAATCGATTCGTGTGACGTCACACGCACTTGACAGCCCGAACGATCATACCTTGCTACTCTTTATACCGTGGTGAATAGTTCTGTGACTTCGTTACACATTGTTGATTTTTAGCTCCATTTTTGATAACCCAAGAAAATAAAAAAAAAAATGCTGCCAAATGGTGTCCGAGAGATTTCCAATCTTATGAAGTATAAATATAATAATAACCTTCTCCGCTGCAAGTCATTTTAGATACAGATTGCTCGAAGTACGAGCTCTTTTCGGCAGGACAATGAAAATGTGTTGATAAATCACATTCCGTACCTTATTGAGGTTGGTGGTTCTGTACTAGTATAAAAAGAAATATCGGTTCTTTTCCTTTAAAATAGATCTCCCAGGAGCAACTATGATATTAAAAAAGTATTGTAATATCTCCAAGAACCTCATTTTGGTATAAAGTTTACGCAAAGCACTTCAGACGAATTAATCCAACGTAAATCTTCTGACATTTTATCTAGCAATATTAACAGATGTCGTAACAGGCAACTAACAAAAACTCATAAACTGAGATATATCAGAGGTTGAAGAGATCAAACCTGAGATTTTGGAAACAAATAGATTTTGATTTTTCAAGTTTAGGCTTCAACTCATTTGTAACAAATCATTCAATAATTATGTTAAGTTAAGGCGGGCGATACAGTATTAAAATTAAACAAAATTAAACCCTTTTGCTATCAGCAGGATGTGCTCGGCAGTTAGTTTGAAAACAAATGAAAAATTTAGCTTTAGTAATTATAGTGGTTTTAGGATTTATGAGATGTTACAGTTTAGCCCAGGTATGTCGTCAAATTACTCTTCTGCAAGGAGTCTGATTGAGTATTGGAGTCTTTCGATTCTGAATTGAAGTTTCTTCAAAATGTTCTCGCAGTACTGAGAAATTTTTAAGTATTGCTTGAAGAATTTTTTCAGCATTTTGTGCAATGATGTCATGTGGAGTCCATTTTATTTTTAGTATGAAATTTCTATATCTCCAAAATAGTGATTGAGGAAATTAATCGAAATGTTGAATTGTTTTATCTTGGCTTTGCGAGTAAAAAAAAAAACGTTTGCTCATTTGGTAATTTCAAACCTGTTTATGAAGATTTTAGTGAAGTTCGGATAGAGTTCATATATCTATTCATCATCGCAAACACCTTTTCCTTGAAGTGGAACGTTGGTTGATGGGTATGCTATGACTTTCTAAAAGATCTAATCGTTGAGAAAAGATTACGTAGTAAAAACACTGCATAAGGTCAAAGTGTGAATTTTGCAAAATATTGGGGCGAAAGATATAAGCTCGCACAATTATACCGCTTCACCGCAAGTATCTGGAGATTTCTTCTCTAAATGTAATTCTGTGCTATATTGAAAGGACAGGTGGAATTTTTTGCTAAAACTACCATCAGCCTACCCATCAGTCTATGGAGTGTTGAAGATTGACTGTGATGAGATTGGTTTAAAAATTTAGGTACTTATAAGGCTAAAAAAATATAGCAGATGTAGTCCGCGATTTTTACTCGTAATAATATTGTTCCATCTCCGAAACTTGACAAAATGCTTCTGCAATCACAATACGTAATAATAATATCGTCTAATAGAATTGCCCCAGGGCCCCAGCTTGACAATGTAGCTGAAAACTGTTCTTTCAAGATTACTAGAGGTAATATACTCTATTGATAAGGTTGGTAACAAGGTGTCGAAATTATTGATGAACGTCGAGATATATCGGAAAGTGGCCATTTTATTCGTTACAACCGTGAATAGGTAAAATAAGATATGAATTGGTCCCAATCAATTTGGATTCTAAATCTTTTAGAAAAAAAAATTATATAATCCCCTTACGTCAGAAACTTGCGAATATGATTCTTTATCTGTTTAAAAATTGCCAACTTTTTGAATTTGTACTGAGAATTGTGAAATATAATTGCTGGTTTTAGGGATCTTTTGATTTTAGTTCAGGAAGTTTAGTATTTCACTTTTTATCCTTATGAAAAAGTGCAGAGCTTGTATCATATCCAATGAAATCGTGTAGAAGTAAAAGATGTACCCAGATGTTTTCGAGACTGTTGACACTTCGAGAAAAGTAAACTCTTTATCTGGTTTGAGGAAGAAAATCTCTTTATTAATCGCAGTACGCGGAACTAGAATTACCAAGAGATCCACCAATTCAACAACAACAACCGTTCTATTTATGCGTGAACACTCCAAAGCTGTTTCAATTATTAAAACGACAGCATCATCTTGAGCGTGTTTAACAACAATATTATTAGCTACGAACTTGATAGACAACCAAAGTTCCCTCGAAAATTGCGTAGCCGATTTTGTATTCTATGCACAATGGGCTTGTTCATTATTTTTGTTTTATTTCATTTTATAAAATAATTGTATCTAACAATGACAAAAATTCTAATTTTTGTTCTCATGTACTGCGAGATGCAGCTTTCCATACACTTATAATAGATGAAAGGACACAAATTTCAGTTCGAAAATTATTAATTTTATACTATTAATTTCGAATGAAAAATGAATTGACCTACAAAGCTAACACATACAGACAGTGCTTCTATTTTGATAATAATTATAAAAAAAATGGCCATGTTTACATCGGAGCAAGTGCTATGCTGCACAGTAAAAAAATTTTCCTTAAAGTGAGTGGCAACAATTTTTCCCAGTAAGTTTAGGTATAAGATTGGAGAAAAACTGCTAATATAAAACACTTGCTTTCGGCATGCATTAACAGATGTTAAGGTCCATTCCAGAATGCAATACCCATTTTACAATCTGTCTACCCTTTTCTAGTATGCCATGCGACATCTAGTTCTTGTGACATCTATGGTAGTACACAGGTTTCTCGCCTGCTCAGTTCGAATAGCATGCGTTATAATGAAATATTTTGGGGTTGCGTGTGCATTCATGCTTTCATTTGAATGAGCTTGAAAGTATTTATGCTTGAGTTCTGAGCTCCCTAAAGAGGACCCCACAATGTAACTGAACAGAATGAAGCTAGAAATATGACAGGAATTAAAGCCTAAACAGTTGCGACGGCAGACGACGAAAATGGTCCATGGAACGTAGGCCACAATAAGGCCCACTGTTCATTCTCATACTTATGATCAATTACTCATAAGTCCCAACCGCATGCTCGACCAAAATTCATGCAGTTTTTCCAGGAGGTGTGAGCCAAGGAATCTGTAACGTTTTTCTGAGAGGGCCGGACAGTGAAAGAAAAGGACTCACCCTTTCTGATTTTCTCCGAACCCTATGCATACCGGATCTTGAGCAAGCCCCATCCTATGCAGGTGAAGCCTGAAAATAGAGTGTTCAGTGAGAATTGACACTATAGTTTTTAGGTTTGGCTTTTTAATACCAGTAGCTTTCTCATCTCATTTAGGTTGAGTAAGCCCCGCAGCTCATTTGTGGTTCTACCTGAAGGGTCGTCCACCCAAAAGTGAGTGTTAGCATTCGGCCCAAGCCAAGATAGAAGCGGCAAAGGTGTTCTGGTGCGATCAGATCTGTGAAGGATATTTCCTCCGAGGGTGCACCAAGATGAGGAAGTTCGTCCGCTTTTCCATTTCTGCTAATACCGCTGTGACCTGGCACCGAAAGAACCAGTACTCCGTTGTTCCGAGGAAGGGAATTCAGGGTGGTTTTACATTCCAGTACAAGTTTGGAGATTGTAAAAGGTTTTGACAAAGCCATGACAGCTGCTTGGCTATCTGAGCATATGGCAATTCGTTGTCCTAAGTATCTCAGTTTAGAAGATACCCTTCCTCTTCAAGGAAGGCCTTGACTTCCGCCTGGAAAACCGTTACATGGCTTCCAATATGTATGGAAATCTTTATGTGAGGCTCCTTGCAGAAAACACCCGATCCGGTGTTCTCTTCCAATTTGGCGCCGTCTGTATATACATATGATAGGGTTTCTCAATGGTTGAAACACTTCTGCTCTTCAGCATAGTCTCGCGAAGGTGATCAATGTCGCTGTCTATGATAGGTGCGATGGCCTGCACGAATTCAAAGATGGATTTATCTGGAACTCTTCTATGACTCCAGCTCCGATTGTGATGCAGCCTAAGCGCAGCGATTGACGCCCCCTTCTTGACGTATATATTCATGGGTGTATGTTAAGGATGATCTCAAGAGCCCTCGAGCTGCTTGACTGGCGATAACTGTCAACCTCCCTTGCTTTCCACCACACCACAGTGGCGTAGGTTAGCATGGGTCGGATGAAGCTAGTGTAGATCCAAGGGATCATCCCTGGCTTAAGTCCTCACTTTTTTCCTAAGGATATGCGGCACATAGCGGACACTCGAAGAGCTTTATTCGCTCTGTCCTCAAGGTGCGATTTCCACCATAATTTTCTATCTAATATGATACATTGTGTTCTGCCTTTGAGTTTCAAACGTGTAGAGCCGAAGAGGGCAGATTCAATCTGGGAGTGTTCCTTTTCTTAGTAAAGAAACATGAATTTGTTTTCAATCGATTAATGGGAAGCCAGGAATCCGTAGCCTAGTCCTTTCGGAACGCGTTCTGCACCAGTTCGCAGAGCACAGATTCGTAGCTACGGGTAGCTAAAATCATCAGGTCGTTGGCTGAAAGGTAGTGTATACCAATTTTTAGCTTGGTTGGAGTTTTTCCGAAGATGAGTTCATTTTTTGCCTAAAGTTCCTGGACTATTATGCTTTGGTAATGGATTCAAAATTAATTGAATTATGCATTAGCAGCCACGACATATATCTGACATCGGTGATGAACCGACCAATGAAGTTTAAATGTAGGGGTAGTAAGAAGCAACAAAAAAGTCTATCCTGCAAGAAAAATGTCGTAAATATTTTATTTTTCGAATTCGCTGTGAAGTAGTCTGGATTGCATGAGATATTACAAGATGACGTAAAATCCGTGACTGTCAGAAAGTGCATTTTCGACGTATGAATATTGAGCCTATACTTCTTTAGTCTTTGGAAAATTGGTTCCAAACGCTTGTAGTCTTCCACGACAGATTTTACCACAATTAAGATATCATACAAAAAAACAAATGACACCGAATTTCTGTAAGGCTACTATAATTAAGCTGTGGATGTGTAATCCATAAATTAAGAGTCATACAAGTGAACTTAATGGTGCCGGAAGGAAAATCAACAGGAATTTGGTGACTTATGCCTTTGTAAACCGCATATTTTAAAAACATATCTATTCCAACTAGACGATAGGCAAAGACATGAACTAAAGTTGGATACATATCTGGTACAGTATTATATCAGTGAAAACTGTAGTCGCCTATATCAGACGCATAGTCTCCACTCACCTTTTAGATGCATTGATAATAATCAGTGAGCTATGTGGGTATATTTTTTTCTGGATTTTTCTTATTTTTTTGGCAAACTACGAGGGTCTCTTCAATTGATGGTTGGGCGGATCTGGCAAAAAAAAAATATAATTATTTTAAATAACCTCTTTTCGGTAAGAAATTCGAAAGAATCTCCCATCTCACGACGAAATTTTTGTTTGAAGAAAATATCAGTTTTTCCCAATCCTAATTTAAAACGCAGATATTGGAAAATTGTTTGAATCAAAACATAATCTTCTAGAAAAACGGCACTAAAATCATTTCCTTTCGTTAGAAATGGCCATGACTCTACAGGAATAATGCTTATGAAAGCCCATGTGACGAAAATCATTACAAAATGCTACAATCGATATGCTTCTACGAAGGTCATTTCTAAAGTAAACATCATTTGTAAGTACTAACAAAGCAAGTCAACACTTTGTAGTATGGTATACAACCTGTCAGAAGCTTATCCAAAGTTCTTTGTGAGGTTTTTCAGTGTAACAACTCAAATAATTTCTGGGTGCTATTAATGATGTCGTTCATCGAAGCTTAAGCCTTGAAGCTTGCCTCATTTTAGGTAAATAAAATTAAGCCTGCTGTTTATTTGCTTGATTCATTTAGAGATATTTTTTCAGCACTAAATCTTCCAAGCAACGAAACAGTTTCAAATGTTGACAGTTGCACAGTTGCAGAAAAATCAAAACAGAAAAAAAAAAAATTTCTCTATTGACATAAATTAGGTTCAAAGGAACAAATTTTTAAAATTTGAGTAAAATTATAGATAGACAGTGTACGGGATATTTTGAAATAATTCCTTTAGTAGGCATTCTTTTGAAAGGCACCACTGAAATATTGGAAACAAACCCCAAAATTTCAAAGAGGCATCATGCAATGAAAGACAATGGTTGTGTTTTTAGACCCCCAAGGTGTTTGTCAGGCTGACTCTGTGCTTTGAAGAAATGAAACAAATGCGAAATAGTGTTCAGTGAAACCTTAAGATGTCAAGGTATTATAGACTTACTTTGCCTGTAAAGGATAATAAACATTTTTAAAATATCCTTTTACCAAATTACCAGTTACGATAAGAATTCCTCTACACCTAAATTATTCCACAGTTACGCATTTAACGGAGCAAAAATTTTATAAAAAATAAACTTCCGGATGAGTTTTCGCATAGATATGTGAATTAATAAATGTATTAATCTCGGTTGATCCAGAATGGATAAAAATTGAACATATTGAATTTCACTTGCTTTTGATCACATCACATTGACTGTATTTGTGACGTGTATGTGACTTGGTAATTGAGCTGCGTATACCAATTCACAAATCTAAGATCTAGATTTCTATCAGATGAGACGTAATACCCTCTTAGAGCGTACACATATTAATTTTTTTTTATATAAATAGCACCATAGCAACTGTGATGTAACTAGGCAAACAAAATCGAGTCCGTCCAACACGTGCTTTGCAAATGTCCCACTTTGATGAATAAAAGAGGTAGGCTATTGGCTAGTTACTTCTTTTCAAGTCTGGGGGAGCTGCAAAGTATAGAGTTTAGATATATCCTGAGTTTTCTGAGAGAAGCAGGATTGATCTAGGTCAAAAGTCTTAGATATATCCTGAGTTTCCTGAGGAAAATAGGATGGATATGGGGCTTGGCTTGAAAGGTTATCCCATGAGATCTAGGAGGTCTAAGTGATGCAGGCTAGTCGTCTCACGGCACCGCTCTTTCCAAACCTAACCCAAACTAGGCTAATAATGTTGGATTTATCTGAAAAATAACAGATTAGGGATATCTTCTTGGGGTATGGAACAGTTTGCTAATATGGTTAGGTTGGGTTACGTAGGAGGGGTACGGCTATAAGTGCCTAGCCTGCTTCACTTAAGCCAAAACCCTCGAGAATACATCCCAAGCCATGAGACAGAAATCTATATGTATGCGTTGTGAGTCCGTTTACTATAATATTTTATATTGATACTTATAGAAAAGTGCCAAACATTGAATTTATATATGCTATAAATCCTAAACTAATATCCATACAGGATAATACTCTCCTAGTAATTTACAGCGTGGTTCCTTATCTTCCCAAAGGCTACACTTCCTATATACCTTCCTTACCAAAAAAATAAAATAGTTTTGATTACAAAGTAACCTTACCGTTTTACGCTCAATACCTCTCCGCTGAGTAATAATTGCATGTTCGTATGTGCAGCCAGAGTCCGAATCTGTAGGCAGCTACATTCGATATCATCAGCCCACAGCATCCCAAAACGGCACAGCGACATTACAATAATAACTCACCTGAGAATTTTTGTTTGAGGAATCGTAGTCATTTGGTTAAGATAAATTTTTTTAAATAATTTTTTTAGGAAAGGAATGAAAGCTTTATTACGGTTCGGAGGATAAGAAAGCAAACTTAAGATTATCAAAACATCATTTTTCTGTATGTCAGTTTTACATAAGAACACTGCAAGTATTACTCCGTTGCGCCTCGCATGTGGTAGGGAAGGAGTCTGTTTCATGGTTTGTGAAGTATTCTCGAAGGTTTTGCTTAGACCATCAACGCGTCCATTGTACCCCTTGTTCACACGAAATAACCTTTCAAATCGCCCGAGTCCCATCCTGGTTCTCTTAGGAAACTCACGATGCATCTGAACTCTTTACTTTGCAGCTTCACCATACTTGAAAATAATTAGATACCGAACAGCCTAGCTTTTTTATTCATCAGAGGGGGGCCCTTCCAAAGTACCTGTTAGACAGATTCTATTTCCTCCGAATCTTAACAGTTCCTGCAGAAATCGTTCGCCGCTATTCTCAGTGTTCTACCATAGTCTCCAATGGATCAATTACCACTAATGACTCCTAGTAAATTCCTGATATATGTTCAGCTGCCATTAAACAGCTCTCTTGTCCTCTTGCTCTCATATGCTGGTCACAAAAGCATCGCGATACCGCAGGTTTTCCTCCTCTTTTCAAGCTCGGATCGGGATCCTCACATAAGCGACCGCTGCGGAGCTATCCATTTCAGAGACCTTTTTGGGACAACTTAGCAGTCATATCGTTACCAGGGATATCCCTGTGACCAAGTACTCAGCATAGGGTTACCTTTTGCCGTATAATCAATTCATTAAAGCTGGCCTTGTATAACTGCACCAATTTTGATTTAACCCGCACAGAATGTAGTGCCTTAATAGCTGTCTGGCTGTCAGTGTATACACATATACTATGTCATGTGGACTCTCTGCACATAGATACTAATATTTCTGTCTGGTAAATTGCTCTACTTGCAAAACACTACATTTGTCCAGCAGTCTATAAGATTCATGCCACTACCTGCCTCTGATATTATGGTTGCTTTAGTAGACTTATGTTACTGAAAGAAGGTAATTTTTCGAAGAGAAAAAACATTTTTCAAGTTGTATCGGAATTTTTTTACTTATCTATAAACTTTTTTGAAAGCAAGCTATTATAAAAAAACAAAAGCCAGTAGTGATACGAATAAAGCAAGACCAAAATAGCGGGAAAAACGATCTGAGTACGTTACACCCAAGGAAGCATTACTAGGCCAACATTTTCGAAAAAAATCTAAAATCTCTTATAATTTCGAAAATAGTATGAAATACGAAAAAAAAAAATTAATGTAACATTTCGAATTGCAAATCACTTCATACTTTAAGGGTTTCAGTATTGCATACTCAAAGTAGAACACACTGGAATACCCGTACAATGACTATATTTCTCGCTTTCAGTTTGGTATGGAAATTTTATTGAAAAACGTGTTTCTCTTACAAAATCTGGACGTATTTGGCGGATAGGCTAGTCTAGATTTTCAGTTATGTAACCAGCGTGTAAGTAGAATATGTCTCAACATAAGTCTTCACTTATAATTTTTATTTGCTGAAATAAAATGTTAGAAAAAGATCGTGAAATTATTTTTACCTCCAATTCTCAAAGTACGTAAGAAATTTGTTTCCTGTAAGCACACGTCTTACCTATGTACGTACATATCATCATATAGCTACGTGCTTGCGTAAAAATACTAACAACTCCCAAGCTCCCGCAAATAAAAAGCATCCTTCCCTCAAGCGTCATAACAGAAATTGCTATAATTCCCATAACTTTTAAAAACGAAAAAAAAAGTTGACAAAAATGTAATTTCAACAGCGATTTTACCTCTTTAAAGTTGTCAACTTTTTCATAAGCGGGTTTGCCTCAGTTACCCTTGAAAAAGGTAATAAAATCCTCGTCTAGGAGCCGACTCAGTCCATCATCAAAAAAACCTCGTCTGATCTCATTCATGACACCATCATACACCGAAAACATCCAATCGAAGGGGATGACAGCCTTCAACGTACAACGGGTGGGGGTGTGGAAACAATGAATAGAAAAAAGAAAAAAAAACAGGTTCATGCGAGGTTGTGCAGGGTGAACGGGGATGGCCGCTATAGATGGTACGACGTTACGTAGAAGAAAGTAGAAATTGGGTAGTTTAGATAGGGAGGTAGATAGGTAGGTAGGTAGGTTGGAATATTCCCACAGAAAAATAGGCAATATCACCCCCAGAAGAGCTACTTCATGTGAATGTCAACGAGCTCAATGGAAAGTTTCTATACGCGCAATTCCTGTAGGTAGCGTTACAACAATGTCGGGAACAGTCGGTGGTAGGTCTATAGATGGCTCTACGTTGTAAGGTAGGTAACCAGTGTAAGATATACCAACTTACTTCGACGAATAATATACCAAACATAAATTTCACCAGTTAAAATGTGTACTACGGTTACGAGAGTGCGTACGATGAATGGGTGAGTTGTGTGCGAAAAACGCGTCCTGTAATAAAGATTGAACTGAACACGATGTTGGGTCGGGCCCATGGATAGGAAATTGCAGGGAAATCCATTAAATCTGCTGGGAGCAATTTTAGGAAAAGCGACAAAAAAAAACAACAAAACCGAAATAAAAATGGAAAACTAACAAAATTCGTCAAAAAAAAAAGGAGAGCTTCACACGGCACAAGAAAAAAGTGGAAAACATTATAAAAATGATGAATTCGGTCGTACAGTTCCTGATGAAATATTTATGCGAGTGAGGCTATTTCTGGTGACGTGAGAGTGGGTGTTATTGGTTACAAGATGGATATACCTACCTATTCGTGGGAGCATCCACCCGAATGTGGAGTGATTTTGTCTTACATTAAAATTCAAATTCTAAAATTAATCGTTAAAGTTTCTTCTAGAATGACTGAATGAAGTTTAAATAGGCCGATTTCATTTGACGACATCTGTCTGTTCAATTTCAGGACCCGCAACCAGTTCGTCTGCTTGCCAAGGAACAATACTATTTTCTCTATCGCTAAAATTCCGCTGTTCTCTTAATAATTCAGATTGGATGTTGTCCTCATTGCCAACTGGAATGGTCTTATTGTAATCTTATATATATATATATATATATATATATATCTGACAAATAACATTTTGATCCACTTTTCACCGACAGGATTTTATGGTCTTGGAGGGGTTTTGTACACATTTTGTACATCTCAATTTTCATCTCACTCGAAGAACATGGATTACTACTGGGATACTGATGGTTGAAATTCACAGCGTCAAAGGCAAATTCAAGTTGGTATGATAAAGTAAAAGAATGGATAGAAGTCACTATACATACTGGAAGAGATATAACAAAAGTATCCGTTTGACATCGTCATCTCCAGCCAGAGGAGCAAAAATTAAAACTGTCATCCTGGCTCTTGGTTCTTTAAGTAAACTGTTTCCCCATTCAGCATACATATGGCGATGAGCATGAAGCAGGAAAGATGGTAATGCCCGGGAATTTTCCATTTTCCACTGAATTGAGAGTGTTCAACTATGTAGGCTCCTTTGCATAGAATAAAGTCAAAAGAATAAAAGCATCCCTCCTCCCACAAAAGGACAATGTATAGAAGTCGAGAATTTTTCGTCTATTTTTCTTTTTTTTTTTTTGCTTTTTTTTTTTTTTTTTTTCTAAGAATAGTGCCACCATCATCATGCATATCTTTCCATTCCCGTTCATCTCATCCTTATTTTCTACTTTAAGGCGCTTTTCTTATTTTTGTTGGCATGTTATTTTCCTCGGATTATCATGACTCGTTCAAAGAATTTAAAAGTAAAACGAAGCGATTTCACCCCTCTTTATTTATGCTTCGGGGTGAAATTATTGTCGTCTTCGTCGACATCTCCTTGGTATTTCCCATTCTAAATTTTTGTTTTAAAATACGAGCAAATGTGGTTCTAATGTGAATTTATGAGGGTCATATGCATACAACTGGTCTGCAAATCTTCAGAACGTGCATGAAATTCTCTATTGAAATGATTCAAATGAAAAGGAAAAATCTCGGAAGATATATGGCAGAAGCTTTCCAAGGTTATTCTAAATACAATAATAGAAAGTGGGGGCAAGGTCAGTGATTTAAAAGAGAAATGGCCATGTATTTACCTAATCTAAAAGATTTTTGCTTGTGCGTAGAATCAGTTTTGTTCAAATGATTAGATGTTTTCGCCAGTTCTTCTGTTCTTTAGAAAAGCTGCTTATATAAATATTTTCTATTTACTACTTATATTTCTACTTAATAAAATACTACAGAGGTGGAAATAGTAGGTAGCTATCCATCAGATGCTGTTTTTGGTGCGGCATCTTTCTATCCATTCACCACATGTTCTTCTTGTGGTGTATGACTACAATTTCTTGGACCGATAGTAGTAGTATTGCGGTTGTATCCAATTACATTTACATTTATTTTTACTTTCGATAGCGATAACTTCTAGAACTGGCAATCTTTAGAGATTTTTGTTTCGACGGAGACCCACTTATACAAAGCTCTTCATTTTTAGTTGATGTGCTTTGTATTGAATTGCCTTCCATGTCAGAAAACTATGCCGGACTACAATACTCCAAGGTATAAAAATGATTTATGGTTAAACATGCATAGAGTCATGAAACTTTTGGATTTTTGTATACAGTCCGCTTGTAAACCCCCTACCCCTACCGCCGCTGTTTATTCGTCCATTTATCCTTCTGTCTGTTTATCTGTTAGGCAACTAGAAACTCGTGTTGACCCAGCGAGCTCAAATATTCATATTCAGTTTATTTAGAGAACAACTTCCCAATTAAATTCAATAAAGTTCGTAACAGTTTCATTATAAAATATGATGATCGTAGATAAGTTAAATCGAGAATATTCTTCCTAGTGTTGCCATGCATAAGTTTTTATTTTTAATAAATATCTACACTAAGCCATAAAGGTATAATTTCTCGATAATCAAAGTACAGTTGTAATGGAATCACGTGAAGAAGTAAAAACCGAATGTGCTTGATTGTTGATACGAAATATTGCTGTAAGAATTTGGCAATTAAAGCTTGGTCAATAAATGATGCAATCAAGCATTAAACATTCCATTTGTTGACATAAAGATCCTCTTTTGTGAGGGTGTCGTTACAATAATCAATACGTACAAATTCTGCCCACATGAAGAAGTCCTATATTCACTTCTAGTAAAATTGACCAGTTCGCAATTTAATGTATACACGGCTACCCGGATGATCTAGTGGTCACTATATGGGGCAAACATGATCAGGTCATGATCAGGACCACATGAATGAAAGCAAAAATCCCAGCAAAATAAATATCATTCCTTCCACGAGAAGAAGGAGGATTTCACTAATGGTTCTTGATAATAAGGAATTGATATTTTTGGATCAAGTCAAATATCTGGGGGTCACTCTCGCAAAGAAACTTACTTGATATTCGCATCTGTCCAGAGTGACAGAGAGAGTGGTAGGATATCTCAACACGTGTCGGCCACTTTATTGGTTGAACAT
This sequence comes from Dioctria rufipes, assembly GCA_963924295.1. NCBI lineage: Eukaryota > Metazoa > Arthropoda > Insecta > Diptera > Asilidae > Dioctria > Dioctria rufipes. The sequence continues at coordinate 270,192,965 of OZ002741.1, read as the reverse complement.
GAAGTCTGAAGCCGAGAATGATAGACTCGTTGTACACCACGATTGTTAGACTTGTCACATAAGTGGGTCTGCGCATAGTGGCGAAAAGTTAATCAAGAGAAATCTGAGACTCTTCCTACAGCAGCCATGGAATTCTAATTAAATCTCCCCCTCTGAATTTGCAGGTGAAAAAGAAAGTGATCTCCAGTGTTATCAGATTTCAGTGATTTACAGATGATTCAGAAACGAGCAGTGGAGTCGGACTGGGCGTATATGATACCAGATGTCATATCTCAAAAGCCCTGACCTCCAGCATTACCATATTCCAAGCTGAGGTATTAGTCATATAAGAATACTCCAACACCTGCGTTAATGGAGACATAAATGGCTCAACCATCAATATCCTTTCGGATAGTCCAACCGCTCTCAAAGCCTTCAACTTCTTTACTGTTAAATCAAGGATAATTTTGAAGTGTCTGCAAACCTTTAAAAATTAATCGAGGAGTTATTCTGAAGTATCCTAATACGAGGGCCATAAAGGCAATCAAATTGCTGATGCCCTAGCCAAAAGAGCAGCAAGAGCTCTCTTTGTCAGCTCAGAACCACTTTGTGTGACTTCAAAGTGTTACCTTAGAGCTACCGTAATTAGCTAGGAGAACAAACAATAATCTCTTAATTTCGAAAGGCTACAAGGACTTCGTCAAGCAAAAAATGCATTGACACCTCTGTCGAATAAACAAAGATACTCCTACTATTTAGTAGAACAGAGCTTAAAATGATCACAGAGATCTTCTCAGGTTACTGATCCTTGCGGTATCACCTAAACAAGATGGGTTTGACTGAGACTTCATGCTGCCGTTTCTCTTAGGATGCTTTTGAAACCTTAGAGTACCTGCTCTGCAATTACGACGCAATAGCCAGGAGAAGATTACTTCACATCGACCATACTTCTCCCTCACCAAACTGTATGTGGAATCTCAAACCCAGAATGGTTCTGGATTTTATTAAAATCTAAACCTAAAAAAGGAGTAAATTCAACAGAGACTCACAATTGATCTTTCAAGTCGCAGTGAATACGAGGCGAATGCCTGCGAACCCATCCACAAATTGAATTATAGTTTTTTTTTTTTTTTAACAGTTCAAAGCTTCTCATTTGGTTGATACTTAAGGTCTTAAACATTAAGGCCAAAATTTCAAAATTCTGTCACCGTCTTGAAATTATCTTCGAAGACACCCAAGACAATGTGGAACACTCGCCTGTTCCAGGGCAGAAAGCATGGTGAATGTGAATTTTCGAAGATGCAAACTGTGCACAAAATGATCTGGGATTCCAATTAATTATTATTAGAATGTACAAACTTTTGTGTTACTCACGGTATCTTTAGATAGGTCATGTTGGGATAAAATGATGTCATCTTATATAACTTATACATACGCAGTTTCGACAGAATCATTATACCCGCCTAAATATGCATGTAATTTCTATCATACGAGACCACAATAATTTCCACAGGTCTAGGACATAGAATGTAAATGTACAACATTTTATCACTTACCAACCGATTGTCAGAAAAAAATTCCAAGAACGTATATATAGTTAAAAATTGCTCCTCTTTGTCCATTTTATTCAATATTCACTGGGGGACCTACCGTACAAAATACTTGACAAGAGCTCCTGGGCTCTAAAACCCATCCATACCTAGGGGACCTTGTTGTCCAAATCATCTTAGCACAGCGGCAGCCACATAATGCTAAAGAGTATACTCGAATGCATTTTCAATGCACTCTCCAATTGCTGGTGGTGTTTTTGTGCCTCATATACTCTTCTGCCAGAATTGCATCATTCGAGCTCAATAAATCGCATTTTGCACAGTACTTGTCGATAAAGGTAAGAGGTAGGAACCCCTTGGCCCCATTTTGTGTTCCAAAGTGCATCTGTTCCAGTGGATGATTTTGCTGCCTTTCAAATAGGACAGATATTATAGTGTAGTGTATTTTTCATAGTATATCTTGGCTATGTGTATGTATAATGTTATGATATGTGACTATATATGATTATGACGATATAGCTGGTACTTGCAGTAGAACTAGCACGTGCTCTTCGTTCATCCCAGAGGTGCCCATTCACATCCACTTAGCCTGCAGTAGAACTAAGTACTTGATTGTATGTGCAACCAACAATACAATAGCACATCAGTTTTAAGCAGTTCCTTGGGATGCACATGAGTATCTCTAGTCAAATATATCTTCGTCCTTTAGCAATGTATATATACCGTGTATATTCCCCCAGCACGTAAGATTGTCAGGACAGACTTATGCCAGGAAAAGAAGGTGCAACTGAACTGCACTTAGTACAGGAAGTGCAGGAAAAACAACTTAGCTTGTACCATGTACCAGTATTGCAATACAAAGGGCTGTACTTAGAATAGCACCTCTTCCCCACCTATATACTTATACGACCATCCTATGAAACCATCTTTTCTCCATGCCTTTTCTGGAAAAATTTCTTGGTTCACTGTAAGGTTGCTGAATGCATTCATAATGAGATTCATGTACGGAAGGAAGTGTGTACGGAAATGGAGAGATAAAAAATTTAAATTGAAAAGTACAAAAAGTGTTCTGTACGCCGGCAAGTTAGCTCCGCAATAACAAACAATAACAATAACAACAACAGTATGCAATCTCCAAGGTAAACGTTTTCCCAGGTTACCTTGTAGCACATCGAAAAAGAGATTTTCAGATATACTCGGTGGCAATGGTCAGCCTGATTTGACGGATTTTGTGGAGTTGTTCTCCGGAAAGATGTGGGATTTAAACTATCCCTACAGATTTTAAGAATTACAAAAATGTAGAATATGAGCTTTCATCATTCCAACTGTGAAAACAAAATCTGCATTTTTGTAATGATGACGCCTGAATGCTTTTAGCTTGCGGCATTCATTTCGCTAAAATAATTATAAAAATTGGAAAACAGAAAACTCTGCAAGGAGGAAGTTTTTATGGAAACAAATATCAAAATTTGAATAAAATTGCTATTATTGCGGAATAATATTTTCGGTTTTGAGAGGAATAAAAATATTTAAATGCAATTAAAAATATAAAGAGAGTAATAATACATACAAATATCTATCTGTATTCTGTATATCGTATGGCTATAGAGGACAGTACTCTTTTAGTCTATTTTCAGTACTTCTGTCCTGCCTTCAATTAAATAATATGTCTTATGCCCTTATTATTCTTTACATTATTTACTGTCAAACTATTTCTCAAAACCTTATACCAAAAAAATATTTTCTGTATAGTAATGTAACCGTGTATTCTGTAGCTCCCTAGGGTTCGATTTTGGACCGACAAATCATCATATAATAATCTGAAGAGAAAAGTCCATCTGTATGCCCAACTTTTCTTATTTTTATAATTTCGCTTGAAGTGATAGAGAATGACACTTTTTATTTATAGTACGCTATCCATAACTATGGAATTTTTGGGCACTACTTTAGTCAGTTTTTCATAGTAAAGAATAAACTTAAGCGGAATTTCATATAAAGGTAGACCTAGCATTGCTTATGAAGTGCAAGAAAGAACCAGATGATCTCTTCAATGCGATTTTAATGTACCTGTTATAATGCTCTTAAGAAAATTTGCGAGTATTTACTGTAGTTGCAAAACATATAGTAGAAGACAATTTTGGTTGTTGAAAGAGAACAAAAAGAGAAAAAAGGGTGACAAAAATTCTTTCATGATCAGCTGATCCACTTTCCAACAAATTCAGCTCATTTTAATGACGGTAGGTGGTACTTTTACTGCAATTTCATTAAATGGGGTAAAATTTGATCCATTTGAAAATGAAGCGGAATGCTCCATTTAATTAAAAATTAAGTCATTATGGAGACAGTCTGTCTAGGATATAAGAGTCGTCGAATGCATTTGAAACTCTTTGGATGAAATCCCTAGTCGCATCGCATTAAGTTTGTCAATTTTCTCAAATCTTTCGTGGTACACAGACAGTTGGAAATAAAATACAAAAATAATAAGAAAAATAAAATCTATGAAAATAACTAAAAAAAAAGAAAAACTATAAATCTAAATCCTCACTGAAATGAAGTGAAGTGGCAATTGTACCAGTTTCTACTAACATGCACAAAGTCGGCAACCGAAAATTATGACAGAATAGGTATATGGACGTTTGATACATGATCAAAATATGTATCTTCCACTGCCCTAAAAGAAATGACGATATTATAATAACTGGAGAAGTCAAATCCAAGTTGCAAGTAGCATGATGCTTGCAATAATACAAAATCATATACGCATTATTCAACACTGATGATACACGATCACAGCAAGATCATTTGCAATTGAAAAAGACACCCAGTTTTTGACGCGGTTAAGAAAGTTGCAAGGTCGAGATCATTATGAATAATTATAGTGTTAAATTCCAAATCTTATAGCCTTAGACTTAAATCATATTAGCATGATCCTCGTTTATCCTAGAGATGTCAAGAACTATTGACAAGAGAGATAGCTCTAAATTTTCATCATAGGGTAAAAAGTTTTGCTACCAATATTAGTAATATAAGAAAAAACAACGATTTGATTAGGCTAACGATTCTCAATTTCAACATACATAGATCGAAAAGTGGGGAAAAGATAAAAAGAAGACAATCAGCAGACACAACATATTCTTAGGGAAATATCGAGCAAAACCGGAAGGGTTATGTCACCCTTATCTGAAGCAGAATATTAATTAAGTAGTTTCCCACCTGAATTGCATAAGCAAAGTTTCATATGGCAGAACCAAGAAGGGGTTGTCCAATTTAGTTCAATTGTGAATTTTATTTACTATTTTTATGAAAACGCTATGTGCAATATGTCAGTTCTCCATGTCGACGTATTCTAAGGTGGTCTAAAGATATACAGTGAAAATGCAAAGTTTAGAATGGCAACACCAAGAAAAACTTTCCCAATTTAGAACATTTTTGAACTTGTATTTGCAATTTTTATAAAAGCTCCGTGTACAAAATGTGAGCTCTCCACATATGGACTCGTTTTCAGGTAGTTATTAAATATATAGCGAAAAACCAAAACTTTGTATGGCATCACTAAGAAGGAATTTCCCGATTTAGTCCATTTCTGTTATTTTATTAATTATTTTTAAGAAAACACAGCGTAAACTCTCTACGTCGACGCGTTCTCAAGCAGTGTCCAAATTTATAGTGAAAAACGAAATTTTTGTATGGCAGCCATACGAAGGAATTATCCGATTGGTCCCAATTTCGAACTAAAATTTGCTTTTTTGTTAAAGTCCGTGTATACAAAATTTTAGTTATCCGAATACCCAAACTACCTCCAATAGTGTTTAAAAATATTATGCAGAAAAATTTTCAAGTAACTTCCTAAGAAAAAAGTAAATATTTCTCTATGCTGTTTTTGGACTGTTGTAGGCCCGGCTACCAATAGCGCTTAAAACTTACGAAGAAACATTTTAAAATAAATTTCTGAGGAAGGAGCAAGAATTTTATGGTGGTAGATTTTTGCCAACAGTACATACAGCTATTGCTTTCTTCCCAAGAGTTGGAACCTGATGCGTAGTCAGGCATACATTCACTGAAGATATGTGCAACAAAATGGGAAGAATTTGCAAAATGGTTTTAATTAGGCAAAGTTATAATGTTGTCAATCGTAGTAGAATTGGAAAATATCGAAACTACATGTAGACTTAAGTACGTCATCATAACCAAAATATCGGAAGTTTAAGATGTCTTACGAAACAGGAATTTAAGCATATAAATACAGGTAGGAATTTTGTGATCCCACAATGACCTGAATCAGGCCGTCCACATCTATACACATCTATTAAGATACTTATTTCAACGTTCAACATTTCAAATATATATTATTCCATTTCTAGGTGCGTTTTTACAGAGCTTATTTGAGTAAGAAGTTTCTCTAAGTGACACTAATTGATAAGTTACGAAGTTTCTAACAAGCTTATATTGGCGTAGACTTAGCTTAGTCCTTAATTACTTGAGACTTCTCCCTAAAAACAAAAATGCGTTCTGCAATAAAAACGTATATTGCACGGGCAGATTATAAAGGCAGTATGCAAAGTGTACAAGACATTTATCTCTAGATTATTTTACCTCAATAGCAATAACTTCAAGATGTTGCCAAGAGGATTTCTAACAGATCACGATAGCGACTTGGATACAAATTCAGGTACTTCCCCGCTTCCACATTAATACCGCAGTCATTCATCATTGTAGTTAATGTTAAAATCAAGTAGCGAGACAAAGGTCGATGAAACATCTGCATTGAACCACATTTCCTACATTTATATAAAATAAATAATTTTATCACCCTTTTTTAAAGCACCTACCTTATGTATATAATCCTTCAGAAAGGTGAGGTCTTCTCAGTCAAAATATGCCCCAATGGGTCAAATGAAATTGCTTTTATCAATAAATCATTGCTTTCAACATGAAATGAGTAAGTGAAATACGGTTTTAATCTTTAATTTGCAAAGCGGTCCGAAAAATTCTACAATTTTCAAAGTAATAAATCCTGTTCTCAGACGCAAACAAATTTAATAATTTATTTAGAGTGACAGATAAGCTGCAAGCTTATGACTTTTCAAGATTTTTTAATCCTCCTGTAAGCTGTTCAGTGCTTTAGATCTGAAACATTGGTAGCCCTTACAATAACATCTGCAAATGGTCACAGCAACTATTTCGTGAACTTTTAAGTTTTTTTTTTTTTAATAGACTTCTATATGATTACGATGGACCTAGCACTCTGATAAAAGAACTTGTAGTGGGCCAGCGGATTATTTTCGAACAATTCTATTCTCTGTACTGTTTCGTTCACAATTTTATCCTTTGTTTTACGGGCAAATGATGTCAAATATATCTATGTGGTAACAATGAATTTAACACAGTGAATTAATTAAAGAGAAATGATTTTGATTACAGTATAGAAACGCATAACTTACGGACTGCTCATCTAGAACAAAAGCCAGAAATTCCAAGTTCGAATAGAAAATTGATTTGACTTCAATCTGATGTAGTATTTATTATTATTGACGAATTTAAGTATCTAGTTGAAACTTTTTCTATTATATCTAAGAGCGAACCGTTACAGTTCCATTGATTTGGGTACCTGGACTTTCTAGCAACCTTAGGTATAAAATATGCAAAAACTACTGCAGACCTTCGAAACATTTCTGCAATATTGCATTTTTTAATGGGTTTTACTTATTAATCCGCCTGTCTACCTTACCTGTTATTTTATCTGAAAAATTTTCTATGTTGAAGGTAGATTATTTTAATTGACACCGGACAGTTACTGTCTGAAGCACATATTTTCTGCAATAACTGTCGAGTGCAAACGTACATTTAAGTAGCTTCTTGCAGGTCTACGGGAACACTGGTGGTAGAAAGAAGAGATAAGTGTTAAGAGATAATGTGTCTCGAATAAGGACTGTCAGTAAGTGTCTTACAGAACTCTCAGAAGTAGAGTGATTTTCTTTTGCATTTTTGTGTCGACAGGATATCCAATAGAGTTATAATCGGGAGGGACTAGGCAGCTCCTGGACTAAAAAATTCAGTAAAATCAATATCACAAGAGACAGGAATTTTGGAACGTTAAATATGCATATTTTGAAAATGGAGCGAAAAAAGCGATATGTGAAAGTAATTGTCAAAAAAATTAAATGTGTCTGTGGAAAAATTCTCACACTGTACGTGATCATCTATTCTCTTGTTAAAATATTATTATATTTATGCATCATATTCATATCTCTTCAAAGAGCACTTTTTCACTTTCAGTTGTTTTTGTTTTGTTTTTTATAATCTAATTATAATTACTTCCGCAGCAAACTTCTTCCTTGAAAGTCTCATTTCCGTTGATAATTTCTGCCAGTTCAGCTAATGTCTGAGATCTGATCTGAAGAAAAAAAATTTGTATCATATGTGAACAGTTTGCACACTTGATCTTAGCTTCACGTTCTAACACATTTGTGATCTGCTATCGAATGAAAAAATATTGAAGCTTTTATCTCAGGGACTTGAAACCATTGAATAAATAACTAATAAGGAAACAGCATATCAAAATGAAACCCATGGTATAAAGACTAACAAGGTAGGTTCTTCTCAGCATGAGAGAAACACTTTTTTTTTTTGCGTCATCACTTGCCAAAATTTTTACAGCTGTTAAGAAATCTCAACATTTAATAGAAGTTAAGAAAAGGAATTCTTTTGAAATGTTTAATTGTGCATAAAAGTTGCAAAAAAATTAAAAAAGAAATTCCATATATTTCCTTGGAAATTTGGCAACCAGTGACGTTTTCCTTCATTATGAAAACCTAAGCCACTCGGCGAAATGTATTAGTGTGCAGTGTTTGTATTCGTTTCGTCATGGCAGTAGTGAAACAGTGAAATTTTTAAAAAGTGGCCATTTTTTATAATTCTAATTATTACGTAAATTAACCAAATTTTTCGCGCCCACTTATTTTCAGATAATATTTCTTGGCGTTGCCTATGATAATATAATGGACTTGTCACAATGAAATGTCAGAAATCTTAGAGCATAGATAGTACAGGAAGTGTGTTAAGCCAAATTTGGCGTAGTCAAAACCTGGTTGGGCTAGTATCTGTTGCGGCTGTAGTTGAAGATCAGTATAGACGTGTATTAGAATAAATATAGAGAGCGGGGCAACAAGACATTTGGTTGAAAATATTGCAGTTGCTCCCACCGAAAATGCTCATAGTCGTGCTTTTAGTCGCTGCCACTGCGTCAAAATATCCAGGGAGCTTCTCAGCTATCACAAATGTAAACAAATCTTCAATAAAGAAATATTTCATCATTTTTCTAATTAATTTCAATTAGTTTAATATAAAAATGTGTGTAAAGTACACAAAATAATATTTTATAACTATACTTGCCTAAAAAATGAGTTCCCACTTATATTTTCACCAGATTCAAATTGTTGCAAATTAGGAAAATTCGTTTGACAGCTGAAAATATATTTTTCTCATTCTTGAATATAATTCTGACCTACTTCACGATACCCTAAAAAAATCCACGCTCATGCGCACGAATTTTAGAGGTATCAACACTTCCTGTTGTCTCTGTATTCAAGTCAGAAATCAAGCAGAATTTTGAAGTAGTGACCAGCCCTCTTATCATTTCTCCCCCCGCTCAATAGATTTGATTGTCAGTAAATTGCCTACTCACGTACACTGTATTCGCACGAAACTCCGCTTCCTTATCAGTTATTTATTCAATGCTTGAAATATTTGTATCAGAAATAACTGTCAATTGGAAACGTAGTTTAATTTTAACTGATGTAAATTTATAAGAAAAACAAAAATTAATTCTTATCTGAGCTGTGCTTATAAATATTGTTATCAATGAACATCAGGAATTTTAACAATATTTTGGGTCGCTGTCATCTTGGTTACGAATACATAATGTATCCGAATTCTGAACAAATGTTTTCTAGTAAGTTTCAAGCGAAGCATTGTCTTAAGTCCTTATTTTGTCTATGGTTATAATCTGAAAGTACATTTGAAATTTTACACGACATTAACTCGAATACCCGTTTGAGTCAACTGACTGAACTTCATAAACTCTATAATCTTCACCAAAAATCATTAAATTATTACTTCTAGTCGATATTCATTCAATGGCGGCTCCGGTATGATAATATTAACTACTTACAATATAATAAATAATTTAATACAACTACTGAGGCAATTGTGCATATATTTACTCAATTGCACCAAAAGTAGTATCCATTATAAATTAAAAGCGAATAAATTAATTAGTTCATTTATTATATATTTATTTTCAGTTCCCCTTATTTTTGACCATTGTAGATACAGTCTCGGTAAAAAAAAAAAAAAAACAAAAATCCCATAACTTCCACAGTAAAAGGAAAAGTTATCCAACAAAACTCTTCCGAGGTGTTTACACTAGAAATGCAGATATTCTCTCCGCAGGGTTTACACAAAGTTTTGCACTGAAATTTCTCTGAAATCAGATTAATTTTATGAAAGTTTAATGTGCTGCTGCAACCGTGAAATGGATTTTAATTTTTACCATTTTACGCTACTTCCGTTGCCCTGATGCTTGAGAACAGGAAATATGTATAAGCAGCAACAGGTTTATGAAGTTAAACAAAATAAATTAATAAAACCGGTAATGTATCGGAAATTGAACCTCAAAGAGTGTCAACATTTATTTACCCAAATGGTAAAATGGGTTGAAGTATCGATGTGTGAAAATTTATGTTTTTATTTAAAAAATTTATGCTACCCATATAAATCGAAATTGTTGAGAAGCATTTAACCAAAGACTCTATAAGACAAAGATGTTGCAGGTATATCGTATAGCCCTGCAAACAATTGAACGAAAATCCGCCGTAGCGTAATGAATTCGAAATAGAGTAAACGCTCGTAGCTCGAAATCTCTTCCATTTTTTTTTAACTTAAACAAAGTTTTAGCATCATTCCATAATTTCCGAGAATTCGAAATAGATGCATCGTTTATAGCTCGAAACTTCTTCGATTTGTTTGTTTTATATAAAAAGTAGGATATGGTTTATGTCATTTTCCGAGGATATCGTTAAAGCAAATATTTTCTATTCAAGAAATTGTTCTGCGCAGGAATTCTAAGTTGAGAATTTATTGAGTGAAATGCAAACTGAAGTTTTACTACAGTGCGTATTTACTAATTATTTATTCGATATCGCATTTACTTAGAAAAACGCCTTGCAAGAGAGATCTGGTATCGATCGTACTGTTAAAAAACAGCGAATCCAAAACGAACTACCAACACATACAAGAACTTCGAAAGAAAGTCGGGGTAGCGTACCACTGTCGGGTCGCCAATACGATTCGATATCGTGTTCCGTTTTTTTCTCCTGCAATTCGCAAGCACGTCGCAAGCGAATTCGATTTCAAAGCTTAACTTCACTTAGTTGAATTGATTTACTTCGAATTCGACTCGATTTTGAACCGCAATGTTTGCAGAAAGCCTGTCTATAGAGCTCAATTTTCTAAAATAAAATTGAGCATCTGAAACTCTACAGTGTTTCACGCCCAAAAAATTTTAACAAGAAAATAATGCTTATTGCGTAAGGCGGGTTACCACAAAAAAAAAAGATCGAGATTTCTGTTCTCAAAAGCACAGTGGAACATAAACGCATGGAAGTATGCAATTTGAAAATTGAAGCAAATCACTATATGTACATGCAAAGCTACATGATGCTGTGGTATTGGTGTGAATTGTACTCCAAAGCATTTCGGCCACTGCAAAACAGTAAGATGCGTAAGCAAGGCGAGATTTTAGAGTTGGTGTCGGATTTTTCACAGATTTATTTTTATATTTTTAGCTTATAAAATGTTTTAGGTGAGGAGCAGGCAAGGGACTGTTGGTCTGACACTTTTCCTTGTAATTTGCCTGGCTTCATTTATTGCTTGGGCAAATTTTCTTTTACTGGAACTCATAAAATAAAACTATCCCGAGAACTCTGAGTTGTAATGTTTCATATAATTTTAGCAATGCTCACACTATGTTAGTTTTACCATTTAGTTAACTAGATAACCAAAGAACTACATTAAACAGCTTGGTTTGACTTTACCAACAGCCATTTTCTCCACTCTACAGCTTCACTAAAACCCATTAAGATCCATACAATAAAATAAAAAATATCGGGACTTCATATTTTGAGATATTCAAGAATAACCGAAATATCAGTTATCCTTGAAAGCAAATTTTCAGAAAAATGACTTTGATTAATTTTTCTCGGAAACCTAAAAGCTTCCCGAAATAAATAACGTTTATTTCATGGAGATATGATGATAACGTTACATCTACTAAGCAAAATTTCCCACATTTTTCAAATTTCAAAAGACCGTATCTCTGTCATATGTGGATCGCAAATTTCATCAAAATCAAAAACAGAAACACAAAAGTGGTCAATTTTCTGTGTAACGGCTTACACGATTATATATTTCATATACACAAATTTACATACCTTGTAACATTCAGTTTTCTCTTCTTTATTCCATAATAGTTGGACTGAATTTTACTAACAATTAGAAACAAATAGATTATAAATAGAACTGCCAAAATAATCTTTCAACTCCCAAACAAAAATAAGAAATTACCAATGATAAAGCTTAAAATATTCCGCGAAATCTACACTCATATACCTAATGCAGAAAATGGCGACATACACTTTCCGAACGTAAACACTACAGCCCGCCGCAAATCATTCCATCTGACGGTGATGAAATGAATTAAAAACGCCAAATTGTGTGCAAAATATATAAAAACAAGAAATTTTTGTCGTTACCATGGTTATCATTATTGACTGTATTTCCTTTATCATTGCACTGAACAATTTGGGTTTTGCAAAATAAATAGAAAAAGGTTCGATCTTTGTTACAAATTGAACTTTCTTAGTTTCTCAGTTTCTCTCCGTCACTTCCTCTTCCACTTCAAGATCTTCCATACTCAAGTACAAATTTATCTACTTGATGTATCATTATTACGTTATTTTGTACCAAACTTTGCAAATGTCCTGAATTCGAGAGTTTTCTAAAGCTGATTACATATGTACATATAAAACCCCAAAATCTTTATTTTTCACACGTCATCACCTAAATTTATGCTTTATCTCAAAATATGTGGAATTTTGATCATGATAATACGCACAGATTTGAGGCAAGGTCGTATTAATTTTTCGTGTTTCTTAAGATTTCCGTAATAACCCCCATTAGCTAGCGTCTACGCTTATAAAAATTATTAGCCACCCCGCACCTATTATCGGCCAAATGCATACAAATTCTGAAAAAAAAATATCCAGTAAATTTCTAAGAATAAATTGAGGACTTCCCTATACCATATCCAGGTTGTGGTGCTCATAATTAGTGGAGGTGCAGGCCGTGTACAATGCGAAGTGTTTATAGTTTCTCAATAGAGGTAGAGTCTCGGAGATTCCACATTATTTTTCACTGAGGCCAAACTATATAATGAGTGCCTGCAATATCTTTGTATTATAGAATCTTTGATTTAACGCTTGGCAACTTTCTCTGCCATCACATTCGGAATATCATGTAAGTTACATATCAAGATTGTTTTTGCTCTTTCCCTTCTGTGTTCTTTAAGAATATCTAGAGAAGCAAATATTCACAATTACTATATAAACTCTTTGCAAAGAAAATAATCTTATAAGTGTTATAGAAAAGCACTGCGAAAATTCCATTTTGAACACATTCAAAATTCGCTTTGTAAACAAATATTTTCTGAAGATTTGTCTTTTACGTTTCATATTTTATACATCAGGCGAATACAATATTCTTAGATAAATGGAACTAAAATATTGAAAGATCTTATCCCAGGCTACTACAATTATAATGACGGAAATTAAAATATAACTAAAAACAAAATGATATTGGGAAGATGTAAATTTAAAAAAGAAAATGTGTAAATTATTCAAAGCAAATTTTAAAAATATGAGGTGAAATAAGATTAATTAAAGAAAAATTATAGATATGAAAAAAATGAAGATAAAAGAAAAAAAATTTAAATAAATAAATTTCAAGCTAAGCAAATACTTGGTGTGATTGACGCTATTCTACAACAAATTAGTTTTTTTTTTTATTTTTCCCGCGGACGGGAATCGAACTTACTTGTTGGAATCGGACAAAGATGAACAATAGAAGAAGACCGATAAAAGAATTAATTCAAATTAACCTAGGGAAATTTAATGTAAATTTCAGAAGATCTGCAAATAGTCTCTTGACAAATTTATGCATATCATAGTTTATTCCATAAATGCGCGCATACCCAGTATACTACAAACACACAATCAAATAATAATAACTAAACGTAAACTTAGTAGTCAAGCAACTTACTTACTTATATAACAGACGCAGGTTTATTCCGCAGATATAGAAGTTTAATTTTTAGTTTTAAGTTTTGAAAAAGAACTTTTTGGACTTTTCCTCAACCTAAAATGTAATTACATCCTGAAATATAAAATAATAGGTAAGTATCATAAATATTAGAATGGTAAGAAATCCATAGTATTTCACTTTCCTTCAATGAATGTAACTAGACAAGCATACACAAATCGCTGTATACAAAAATATGCAAATATTTGTACATTTTCATTAAATTTGATCCGGTTTCTAAATACTGCCTGGAGGTATCCGCTCGAAGATAATGAAAGTCCATACGAGGAAAGCGTTGAATATGTTGCTTAACTTTATTTATTATTTCAGGTTCAATTTGATTTTTTACGTGTAGTGTAGTGTTGAACCTGATTCAATATTATAGTTATTTTTAAAAAAAAATTGCACTCCCGCTTTTACCTAATATCCAAAGTTAATAGGAAGAGGGATTTGCAAAATTGTAATTTTTCATTGTTTAGCTCCAAATCATATTTGAACGTGTTGGTTTTTTTAGAAATTTCTGCTGCAGTTCTCTTCCTTCGTGCTTGCTGTCGTAAAAAGAAAATTTTGCTTAAAAGAACCTTTTCTCTTCGTCTGTCAATGTCAAAAATGTGTCATGAATTCGTTTGCGGTCTTCTTCTAAAAAATAGCGAGAACCTTCAGACGGGCATTTATATCGACCAATTAATGATTTAACGGACCTTTGCGGATATTATTTCCTCCTTTCATTCGTGTATTTCTTTCCTTGTTCCCGTAACCGTTGTATAATTTTCTATCTCCACATAGAAGGTCGGCTTTTTTTTGCGTGACGTGCGCCTGTAATTTCAACAGAACGTGGGTGTAGCAATTGAGAAGATTTTTTGAATATTGAATTTGAATCTGTACTGTATATGCTTTGTACAAGCTCATGAGTAACATCTAATTCTTTGATGCTCTTGTCACACTTAGTTTGAGCAATGCTCATTTCTTCAGAATCTGAAGTGTTAACTTTTTCAATCATTTCTTCATCAGAGCTACTTTCATAAGATGGACTTATAATCACATGAGTTTTTGGCAAATATTGATGGCTCTGATGGTGTTCTTTTTATATCGGATGAATCAGTTGAATCATCTTCAAGACATTTAGACAAAATTCTAATAAAAAAAAAGCAGATATACATTTTTAACTACGGTGAAGGTGATTCACTGTTTTCTTTGTTTCCCATTTTCAGTATAATAGGTATGTTACAGGATTATTAAGCCATATACTCTCAAATAATTTTAAATAATGTGTCTTATCGTAGCAAAAGAATTACCAATAACTGAAAAAAGTAAAAAAACATCAGCACTCGTTTTACAACTTCACTCTTTCAGCAGTCGGAACAAAATAACTTTGGTCCTTTAATATCTGCCTTTATATACAAAATGACTGCCATAGGTAGATTCATATAAAATTGAACCTTTAAGCAATAAAATCTTGGATAAAATTATTTAAAAAAAAATTATTAAAGTCATTTTCAATGGTTCTAAATCCAATTTTCAGGGAGCTTGGACTCTTAAATACCAAAGCATCCATTTATTGGGAAACAACATAAAAGAGACCATTGTAGTTCATATTGAGGATATTAAACTGATAAGAATAAAATGATTACAAAAAATAACCTAAATTTTGGTCTATTGAACTAAACGAATTCTTTATATTTTCGGTTTCGTAAAAGATAAATTAATTTAGGTAAAAAAAATCGAATAGAGCGCATTTTAAACCTAAAGGTTCAATAAAAATCTTATAATTACAAAGCTTGCTCTATTCAACCTTTAAGAATTCAGCCTGCAAATTGTATAATTGACCTTCACTGGAGTTATAAAAAGCTGAAACAAACTCTATACACTTTTCTGTTTGGAATTTCCATGCTTTACTATTGAGAGTAAAATTGAATCAACTCAAAATTAAGAATAACAAAAATTCCATTTTCATTCTAATTAACAAAAAAATAATAATAATAATAATTTCAATGAGTTTCACTCAAAAATTACGAAACTCTAATACTTGCTCTGCGATTGACTGATTTATGGATGAATTATTAGTTTATTTATTAGTCATCAATCAATCAGTCGATTCCAGCACTTAAACAAGTAGCCAAATTGTTAATTACTTTATTTATTTATTGATTATTAGATATTTACTTATGGGTTTATTGCTATTTACTTAATTTACAGCGATTATTTTGTAATAAAAACTCAAACAATTCGCATCCTTTTTCTCATAACAGTAGGTAGAAATTTTGTTTAAAAGAGTTGGAAGAGAGGGGATTTAGGTAAAGGTTTGGTTCTTAGATTTTACCAACATATTTTCTACTTTAAAGAGCTTTGTAATCTCAAGGCCTTAGTGAGAGCCGAGTTATAACACAGAACGTTGTCGCCACTAACAAAACCACAAACAATCCAATATTTGTGTAAGTGTGATGACTAACATATAAGATAAATAACACATAATAATAATATGAATAGATAATTAGTTTGTCTCACACTGTAAAAAATATTAGGACTATTTCCTAAATTTGAGACACGTTTTTCCCTAAAAATAAATGTAATTTTCTCTGATAGAATGGGAAAATCAGTTTAATATCCCCAAATCAATGGAGCATTCGATGAATTTAGGTATCTGGCGCCAGAAAACCTTTAAAGTACGTAAAATTACCGAAATCTTAAGCTCTCTTGGATATAAGGAATAAAACATTCAGCGAATTAGGCATTATGCTACATTTTTTATGGAAATAAATTTTCATTTATATAATTCACACATTGTTCTTGAAAACAAGTCATATGTTGTTTTTCAATATTTTGCTTGAGCGTGCCCAGTGCACGAATATAAGTTCCATACTACTTAGTAGTATGGACCATAAGAAATGACCTATTCAGCTCATTCTTATGTTTTTTTAAAGGGGTGGGAATATTCCCTAAATTTTAGGAGGAAAAAACAAAATTCCCTACATTTGAGGAAGAAAAACCTACCTACATTTTAGGAATAGAAACCTAATCTTAATTTTCCAACGTGGAGCTTTCCCTAATCTTATTGACAAATGCCTAACCTGTGTGCCACAATTTGTTGCCACTCACTTTAGGGAATTATTTTTTACTGTGTACATAAGATAAGAAAATATTAAAAACCACCTTGTAATCAGTTTATAGAGGACATCTAGTTCAGAAGTCAAATAAAAAAAAAGTCCAGTTGAAGTCTAAGGCCAATTTCACACGAGCTTCAAAATGATCGCACGAGTTAGATCATGGTCTGATTCTAACAAAATAGAAGAGACCAATTTCCAAGAAATTCTAAAGAAATATGTAGAATCAGCAAAAGCAGAACAAATTTAAAGCATTCCACTTTCCCACACTTAAATAATTTCCAATTTAAAACATTTGATTTCCCACATTATAACTACGATCTAATTACAGCTTTGCCCAACATATTTCTTACGAATTTATCTTGCCTCGCCGTTCTTAGCGATGAGATTTCATTTTGTACGTGACAAATATGTAAAAATGTTTTGTAGATAATTATTATGAACGAATAATTAAGTTAGTCTAACTTAAGTTTTCACGGAAAAGGTTTAGCAAAAGCTGACCACGGTTACAAAAGTAATAAAAGTATTAACTAAAGGTACATCAATCTAAAGATTGTTTTTTTTTGTTTGTTGGAACCAGAACGATTTATCTAATTCACGCCTTGATGAAATACTCGTTGTTGTCACCTAGAGCGTAGCTTTATTCGCACAACAGAAAATTATATTGCTCTTTGCTATTAGCTATTTAGCTTGATTTTAACTGTTGATCAAAATAAATGTTCCAAATAATGTTTTATTTTTATATTCTGTTGGAAAACTTTTAAAAAATCAAAAAAAGGAAAGAACTTTTTGCGTTCACTAAACTACACCGTAAAAAATATCTATTGAAAATTCCGCTACTATAATAGGCAACAAATTGCCAACAATGGCAGCGGAAATTTACACAACTTTATGCGCACTGCATAACCTTATGTAAAGCAATTTCGCACTGTATGTAATTTTACATTGTTTATGTATTTTTCAATTTCCGATGTAAAATGCGATATGTAAAGTTACATCATGCTGTGGAACTAAGTTACATAAGTTTAATGTGATTTGACATTATTTATGAATTCTTCAATTCCGTATGTGAAATGCGAATTTACCAAAATTTATGAAATTTATTTCAATTCCCAATGTAATGTTTCGTCCGGAAATTAATAAATTACTTACATAAACAAGTAAAAAAAGCTAAAATTGGTCTAAGACCAATTCTTATGACCATGGCAATAATAAGTATAGATTAACAATCAACACATAATAGAAGTAACACTAGTTTCGATGCTAACAGCTACCTAAGAAATCAACATTTTAAAAATCAATAAATATTTGTAGGTATGCAGTATTTCCATGATTGAGCTTTTTTTTTAGCTAAATTCAATTATAAAAATACTGCGTACCTAAAAATATTTTTTTTTCGATTTTTAAAAGGTTTTTAAGGTAACTGTTATGATCGAAACTAGTAACATTTCTTTACATGTTTTATGATTATTAATCCATCACCAACTGTACTCCACAAAATCAAACTTTACACTGACCGGCGGCCACATTCTGATACAATTTCCCGTAGAATGATTCATAGCATAGCAACGCATCCTGATAAATGTATGAGCATGAACAGAGTATTGAAGGAAAGAATAGAGATAAATGCAAAATTCATTACTTATGTTTTATTGAAATTGAAATTTCCTTTATAAATATGGGCAATTCAATGCAAATTACAGTATTGTATGAAATTTCACGTAACTTTATAGTACGATACAAAAGTTTTGTATGATTAAATGAAAAATCACAGTACTGTATGTAATTTTACACAAATTGACAGTACGATACAAAATGTTTGTGTAATTAAATGTAAAATCACATAAATTATCTAAAAAATTATTTACTTTACTTATTTTTCCAATTAAAAATAGGAAGTTTGCAGATTACGTAAAAAGTATTTAATTTCTTAATGATTATGTGTATATACATACATTTTAAGTGGTAGTGACTATTTTAATCATAGTAATTTTCCACAAAGTTAGTTCATGATTTTTTACGGTGTAGTATTATCAACTATAATCGTATATGTTATTATGATCTTTGTATATTTCGTTGCTAGTATTCCAAAGATCCGGTCTCTGGCGTATCTCCTCTCGCATCATTAATTCTCCTATTCATAATTTAAAAGTTTTGCACCATATCAAAATCACTACGCTTCTAATTTCAAATAACGCGCGACCATTTGGCAGCTAGTGTGGCAATCCAGATTCTTAGCACTAGTCCTCATGACGTTCCACAGATCGCGCGTCTTGATGGTAGAATGGGCGGCCTTTTGGTCGCGGGGAGCTCGTATGTACAGCTCCATTATATATAAATACTCTCATGGCGCGCGGTCAAAAGAGAGCGCGTCATAAGCCGCTCGTGTGACAATGGCCGAAGAGTTTAATTCAAGAGTTAAGTTCTCGAATAAAGGTTTGATTTAAAACATGAAAAATGAAGTGTTAGTGAAAACGAATCCCCTTGCATACCTATGAAAATTAAGACTACCAATTCTGCAGTTATAATTGCAATAAACGAGTATTCTCAGAACATATTTACTCTACAGTCTCAATGTAAAATCCGAAAATAACAAATTTATCTTACATTCAGGACATTCTTTGAAGTATATATGTGGGGTTGACAGCTTCTGAAACTAAACACAAATGTTTCCGTCATAACCTTAAAGCGAACTTTATAAAACACAAATATATAATCATATACTATAAGGATCTCTTATGAGTTCTTGTTCCCCTTATGCATACGCATAGTATACATCCTTCACCTGTGAATATTCACTCACCACCTGTACACCTACCATTCCAAGCTGAATGGATGGATTTTTTTCTTAGCGATATATGCATGCCAGATAAATAGAAATAGAATTCAAACAAAAGATATACTGGTGGTTCTCGAAGCGACATAAAAGCAATAGAGAGAGGATAAGGGAAGCTTTTCCCTGCTTCATCCCATTCGATATTTTCTCAGAATTTCAATTTGTCAAAAGGAGGAGACACAACAGGAGATAGGAATGTACGATTACATTCCTTTTATTTCTTTTGGAAACTCAGGTATAAAAGGCAGAAATGACTTTACTTATAGGATTTATTTGAATATTACATTTATATTAGCTTTACATTGCGAAGACAAATTTGTTCTGGAGGAAATATATTTTTTCCTTCCGAGGTAATTTTACATTTATGTTTTCAAGTGGAAGCTGTGAATGTAACAAAATATGTTTTTCACCCTAGTAGGATAGGATGAAGTCAAGCGTATATACATACACATATATGTATGTATTAAATTTGTGTTAATAATTCGAAGGTGTAGAAATAATGATGGTATAGAAAAGTGTATTGAATATGTATGCTCTTGTGAAAGATCGCTTACTTCAATTTTGGTTTTCGGTCTGTCCAAGTGGCATATGTGCTCGTCCTTGTTAGTCTTGATATAATAACATGTTAATCCGTATTTTGTAATGACTTAAAGGGTTTAAAATGTTAGTTAAAATTCCTGTAGCATCGTACCGTGCTAAATGATTTCAAATTCTGTAATATCGTGAAGATAACTCTTGTGCAAGAAAATGATAAGCCTTTACTTTACGAAGTTACTTGGAGGCTTATCCACTTATTGCGCCAAGTCTTTTAATTAAAATTTAATATTCTCACCGAGATTTAATACACTTTTCAATTTCCTTAACACTTTCGCAGATCTTAAGCATTTAGATACTTATCTTATTGAAGTATATGAATGTATGGATAATTTTATTTTACTTAAAGTGAACTTTGTTGAGTAGTACATCCTTCGGCCTCATGGAAATAATTTAAATTTTAATTGCTTCCTTTCATTTAGCATACTTTATGATTACCGAACTGATATGAACTATGTCAGAAATATTCAGTTGTTCATTTTATTATTTATTTCAAGCTAATCAATGATTGATTACTATAACTTGTTTCAGTGATTCCTTAATAATAAAAATAATATAAAATATAATACAATTATACAGCCCACAAAAATTAGCTAAACTCATTCGTCATAAGCCGAGATATAATACATATCGTAATTGGTGGTGTGACGAGCAATTAGGTAGAAGTTATGAATGCATTGTCTGCGTTAGACAAGGTCCAAAAGAAGGCCTTCCAGCTTATTAGTGATGACATCTCTATAGCAACTATTGATTCCCTAGAGCACGGACGTAATATCAGATGTCTCTCTCTTTTTTATCGCAACTCCTATGGTTATTGTTCTGATAATATTTCTAGCCTCTTCCTATGCGAACCCCACGAGCTGTAATTAGAGCTCACCCTCACACCCTTGAAGTAAGTCAAATGCAGACGTACCTTGAAATTCCGTGAATAGTTCATAAGAAGTACAGTACGACGAATGTGGAACAATTTGCCACCCCTCCCCCCATCCTGCGACCGGCGAAATATGAACCACACATATTCAAACGTAATGTGTACCGTCACCTACTTGTCTCAACCCATAAATCCTCAATTCCCTACCCGATTTCTTCCTTTCCTGTAAAGGATGTGCCAAGGCTTAATATGGTATGCCCTGAGCTTGACATCTATTAAAAAAAAACCCAAGCGAGGAGGATTCGAAATACTAACGCAGTTAGAAGTTAAAGGAATGGAAGAGCAAACCTAAGGAATGGCATGAACTGCTTAAAACGGAGAGATAACTCAGATAAGCGCCCAATAGACAGATTTAGCCACTCTCTTCCTAATGTAGTCAAAACGATCATCAAAAGAAGCCCGAAAGTTGAAAACTACATCAAGTCACTCAAGTCATAGTCAAGTCATACACAATAAAATCAAAATGGAAAAGGCACCTCGGATTTTACTAAAAGTATTTTTAATTGTAAAAGGATGTGAGCGGCTTACAGCGCGAGTATTAAGTGAAGAGATTAATCTACATGGAATTAGATTAGATATTTCATCAGAACATTGATCATGAATGTAGCGATAAAGGAGCGAAAAGTACCCGACATTGGCAATGAGTCGATAAGACAAGTGATTGCCACATCGCTAATGAATTTGAAGACTCTCAATTGCGACCAGCACCTGCCCAGAGAAGTTATTAACAGTCCAGGTTAATTTACTGGAAATATTAATGCCAATAATGCTTAGTGACAGTCAATAGGAAGCTAATGCTCTATCAAAAGAAATGGGAGTGGTAAAATGATGATCTTTCGTTAAAGGGATCAGACTGCTTTGAGTTTTTGATGCATTGTTCGACCCAATTCGCTTTACCCCAAGTGAGGATTCAAAATCGTTATTCATTTTTCTAGTAATGCCATGTCGTTTGACACATTTGACATTCTCTCTGGAGCGAAATCAAGGTTACTATAATCAGCAAAACGATGGTTTGAATTGATCAGTCATGAAAATAAGAAGACAGATGGAAAGATAACAGAGCTCTGAAGCACACTGGCATTTATAGGATAAGGTTCACCATCTAATATAACCCAATATTAGGCGATCAGGAAAACACTTTCAATAATTAAATTAATCACAAACTATGTCTTTTGAAAATGGCTCAGATCGGTTTTCACCCGAACACTATCTCGCTATTTTCATCTTACTTGCATACCAGGGATAGTATCGTTGTCTTTAATGGACAACAATCTTCTCCTTTCAAACAAATATCAGGTGTCCCCCAGGGTACAATACTTGGACCCCTCATATTTTTAATCTACATAAATGACCTACCATCCTTAATTTCATCCAACTGCTTAATATTTGCAGACGATACGAAGATCTTCAGAATCATCAATAATGTTACTGACTGTGTCTCCCTACAAAAAGACTTACTCCAAATGGAGAAATGGTGTCGCGATAATTGCATTGAAATAAATGTTCGCAAATGCCAATGCATCTCTTTTCATCGTAAACATGATATTATTAGCTTTGACTACCAAATTCACAATACATCTATCCCTAGGGTGGAGGAGATCAAAGATTTGGGAGTAATATTTGATCGTAAGCTCCTTTTCTCTGCACACATAAATTACATCACCTCTAGGTCCTTTCGTCTTATGGGCTTCATATTCCGTACGTGTCAATCATTCAAATCACCATCCTCCTATATTACTCTCTACAATTCTCTTGTTAGAAGCACCCTTGAATATGCTAGTCAAGTCTGGAATCCATTTTATCCTTCCTACAGTTTGCAAATAGAAACTGTTCAGCGTAGATTTACCAGATTATTATTATTTAAATTAGAAAATTCCGTTCTTGAATATAATGACAGACTTGTGAAATTCAACTTGTTATCACTGGAAAAACGCAGAATCTTTTTGGACATGACCTTCTTACATAAAATACTGAATAGTACTATAACTTGCAACTCACTACTTTCTAGTATAAACTTTAATGTTCCTTCTCGCAATTCAAGATATCAGAAACTCTTCAGGCTTCCGACATGCAGAACTAATTTGAAAGAAAAATCGCCCTGCTTTAGAATTCAAAAGTCTTACAACACTAAATTCAATAATATTGATATTCTTGGTACTAGTTTACTGACATTTAGAAAGCTTGTCCGGCTTGAGATCAGTCATTAATTGCTATAAGTTCCCATTATGTGATTGAATTGAATTTCCGTCCTCCGCTAATCCCTTTGCTTTGCTCGTATCCCAATTCCTGTTTTGCTCAGTTGTCTTTTTGCCTCTCTTATTTTTTATTTTTTATTTACTTTTTATATTCTTGCTTTTCTTTTCATGCTCTCCATTGTTATAATTTTATTTTTTAGTAGTTTGATTATTATTGCTTAAGGTATTTCATTTTGTTATTTTTATAATTCCTTTATTCCGAATTTCTCTCCTCCACTTACTTATATTTCCAAATAATTTCCTTTGTTACCCTTAAATTTCTTCTGCTCTACTAGTTTATTTTTACCTTTTTAGTTTTGTATACTTTTCTTTATATAGCCTTAGTTGTAGCTCTTTTGTTATATGTTTCTGTCTTCTTCAAACTTTCTTTTGTAGACTAATAGTTTAAATTTAAGGTAGTATATTATTAGAGTTATACTCTGTTTACTACACTTGTTAATTGCTTATTAAATAAATAAATAAATAAATAAATAAATACATACATAATAGAAAAGGAATGCTGAGAGACCAAGTACCTACTGTCCGTTTGACTATAAGGTCAGAATAACAGAATCGATGACAGACTTTTAAAATTTCGCACATATCTCTCGTACGTATATGTATTGACTCTTGTATACATCTATCCGGGAGATACAAAAAAGGTTCCTGTGAACTGTGTGGAAGGCGAGAATTTGAAGCGAATATTAAAGCCAAGTCAACAATCATTTCACTCTTATTAAGTAGTGACGGTGTAGAGGAACTGGTGAAATTATTTCTGATGTTCTTGTCGATAGGCTAGAAATCTTTACTACTTTTACAGTTTGACAATATTCTTTGTCTAAGACTCTGGGCAAAAAAAAAATCCGTCTGAGTAGTGGACTTGCAGGGGTTCCATTCAGTCCTATACACTTATTTCAGTTCTGGTCATGGATGTAACTAATGCTAACTTCTTAGCTCTTACAGGTTGGTAACACTTATCATTAATCCAAGAGCAATTTTGCTGTTGTTTAGATCTACTGCAGGAATTTGGAATACCTTAACGCATGCCAAGACTTGTTGCTAAGTTCTAGAGTGCACATCTCTCGAAGCAAACCCAGTCCACCAATCAATCTTCCTGAGGTATTGATTGATACTTTCCCAATTTGCATTTTTATGGTATCAAATAAGCCTATTTGGTTGTGGGTAAGTAGGACGGCAAAGGTTTGAGGCAGATGAAATTTTTGTCGGGGTTAGATGATAGAAATAAATTTTTAAAAAATCAGTGGTAAGAAATTTCCATATATTAGACAAAAAGTGGTTTTACTTTGCGCAGAATTCCAATTTTACTATCTATCAATCATGTATATATTGAGTCCACTGCCGCCGTATTCGAAAAACAAAACGTTTGCTCTTATACCAAGATACCAGTTATGTGACATTCATTATGCTTATGAAATATCTCCAGAAGACGGAAATATTGAAAACAAAAGAGGCGGTATGATTTCTTCACTTGCCGCATCAACCAGAAATTCTGTTTTTGTGTTTGTTTTGTTACCATTCGAAAATTTAATCAACATCTTGGAAGATTTTTGAGGACAACTTTTATATTTTTTGGTAAATGCTCAAACCTATTCAAGATTCTTTAATTTGTGTCTTTCAGATTTATTCATTCTAGGTAATCACGGATTTCTACATGGCAGTTTCTATTTAATTTCAACTGCGATCAGTAAGGCAGTAAGGTAGCCGCAAATCGCATTTACTAAGTTTTATGCAACATTTAATAAATGCGTTTTCTGTGGAAGTAGTTAATACTGTGCCAAGCCTTTTGTCAAATTGTGTTTGATAGAATTGAATATGGAGTCAGTCGGACTTTAGCGGTAGACATTTTTTTCATTTCGTATGAAACTAAATCCTGCCTCCAAGACTTCTTCAGTTTGTACTTTTGCAACTAGTTATTTGTTTTTAGGTCATTATTCAACTATTTTCAAATATAAATATTGATGTATTTTGGTTTACGGACAGACCTGTAATTATAAGTATATGGCGCCGGAAATAAATCAGTTATACTTAGATTCCTATGCAAGTCTAACTTTTTATTCTATAATGAATTTTATTTATAATTCACTTTAACCAGATTCACTATGATCATGTGAAGAAGAAAAATAATTTTA
Source organism: Dioctria rufipes (assembly GCA_963924295.1). Lineage (NCBI taxonomy): Eukaryota > Metazoa > Arthropoda > Insecta > Diptera > Asilidae > Dioctria > Dioctria rufipes. Next base: position 270,167,176 of record OZ002741.1, on the reverse strand, counting down.
TTATTAAACTTATTCATATGAATCTTTATTTTATCGCTATCTCACTCAGCTAGCACAGTATTTAGGAATGCAGTATGATTGACAAAAAAATGTGCTCACACGTTGCGTTCCTATCTAATTTTGGTTGGTATTTAATTTCCGAAGTTAACCGGACTTAGGCGCAATAACTTTAGTATTCTTGATATTAATATTTCTATGCCAAGGAAGGAACCATAGAATGAATTTCTGAGAACGTGTAAGAAATATTTCAGTCCATAAAATCTTGCACTCTTCTACAAGTCCTACATCAGACTTAGAATGGAATTCAATTCTCACATCTGGGCTGGGTTTGATCGTAAAGCCTTATCTTCATTGGATATTGTCCAAAAGAGAGCCTTCAAGGTCACTCGAGCACCACCGCAATTATATTGTATTATTATTCTGGCAAAGTACACACGATTTCACAATCTTTTTAGTACGAAAAGTATCGGAACTACATTTAGGCGCATTTTATAAAATAAATGAAAATATCGAAAATATTCAAGACCAAAATAAAACTAAAATTTGAGAATTAAAATTAAAAACAAAAACCTACTGAAATTAAGCAAAAATTGGAAATATATATAAAAATAACAGAAAAATTATGAGTATCTACTGCTAAAGAAAACAGGCAAATAAAACTAAAAATGAAATAAAAATAAAATTTAAAAAATTATAGCTAAAATACACGAAACAAAACAAAATATTAAATATAACTGAAAATAATTGAAAATTATAAAATTACAGTAATAATAAAATTGTAAAAAATCTAAAAATGAGCTACGCCGTGATACAAGAGAATTGAAAAAGAGGAAGATTAATTGAAAACGTGTACCCTGATCGCGCGTTCTTATAACTGGCGGGAAGACTATTCCAAAGACGGGATATTTAGACAGGATAAGAGACTTCCATAACTAATTTGTAAAAACGTAGTATTATCACATTCTGATTGCATTTTGAAGTTATGTACTGGGAAAATTCACGCAGATTATACGGTGTGTTTATATGTAACAACCTATAAAAGTGATTCAGTCCTCTCTGCTGGAGATAATCATGTATTGAGCAACTTAGCAATTTTGTGCGGTAAGGTGAAACATGGTTGAACATACGAAATCCATAATGTAGTGGATACAATCATTAAAGGCAACTTCCGTCCTTCGAAGACAAACGCTGCCGAGTTTAGGGTATATAAAACTAAGGTAGAACTAGGGCTTTGACTAGTTTTGAGCTGATTTCGAAAGATAACCAGTCGGCAGAGAGCCAGAGCCTACGAAGTACAGCATAAACCTTACCGATAACTTTGTATTGTCTCAGCATTTCATATGTTGATTCCAAATGATGATGCGATATTTAACTTTAGACACGAAATCTAGAATTGTACGATCCAAACCCACTTACATTGGGACTTGTCTGGGTTTAGCTTTAGGCCGTTAGCTTTGGACCAGATATTGATTCTCTCCAAATCATCATTAATACCAGCATAACAGTCCTCAAACAACCAACAGGTCTACTTAAATAGATCTGCACATCGTCAGTATACATGCGCACGCTGACGTCCTGAGCAGTTTCAAAGAGATCATTTATAAATAAACTAAATAACAAAAGGCCCAATATTGAGCCCTGAGGAACACCACACAGCAGAGGCAGGGAGCAGGAAGTACTAGAATCCACTTATACCACTTGCTTTCAATCGGTCAGAAAGTCCTGGATATGAGCAACGGCGGGGGACTAAATGCTAAAGCCAAAGCAGCAATAGAGTTTCCCAATCAAGTTAGCGGAACAATCTTAAACATGGAAAATAGTTTTTCAAACGCATGTTAAATCTTTTATCGTCCTGAAAGTCACAGAGTTTTCTTATTTAGCACAAAATGAAATAATGCACCCTAGACTCAATTCCAATTGTGTTGCTGTGCCTTGGAGCATAGAGTATCCCCGAGCTTGGTTTAGTAATATATATATAAAAAAAAATTAATAATTTGCCGAAAATTTGTTTTTATTTTTATTATTTTGTAACGATTTGTAAACTGCGATTTAATATAGAACTTTTCGCGATAATTCCGTGCAACTTCAAAACGCTACTCCATACATTCGTGTCAGTCGCTAGTCTATTATAATCTGTGTAATCAACAAATTACCCCCACTACTATTATTTGTCATGTATTTCAACTTTTTTCTTTGGGGCACCATCATTATTTCCCTGAAAGCTACATATTAATTATTTACCAGTTTGGAAAAAAATTACTGGTTGCCCTCGTTCTCGTCCCACAAAATTAACTGTTGCTATCCAATGAAATCTGTAATTACTGTATGTGTTTAATGTAGATACTAATAGAATGCACCCTTCACGACTATTCGAATTAACCTCAAAACTGTGGTTTATTTTCATTAAAATTTTCTTAAAAATATTGTCTCAAGTTAACATTTACAACTCAAACCTGCTGCTAACTGCCATATCTTCATCTGCTTTATTAAGTTTTGAAATGCTCCACAATTCTATTTTTACTCGTTCTCCTTGCCTCATTTTCAGTGAAATATCTTAAGTAATTAAACGGAATCGTAATTGGTGTTTCCGTTGCTTTAGTTTGTTAGGGTTGTTGTGAAAAGTGGAGACTTTTTCTGCGGCAGAAAATTTTATACCCCCGAGATTGAATAATTATCTTAACCTAGGCAGCTTGTTATTCATATTTCATCATAAATTTAGAGACGTTGAGACGTAACAAGTGGCTCGGTGTCTTTTTTACAATTAGTGAAAGATTTGTATGCGAGGGATTAAAGGATAACAGAGGGGTTTACCTTTTTTTCTATTATTTGACAAATATGATTGTCATGTTGTCGTGTATTTCGATGAGTGTTTATGCTGCTAGCCATAATAAGCCTTTTTTTAGAGACATCAAATAAAAATTAAAATGGATTCTATTTTTATGTTTTAACGGTTTTAGACATAAAACTGATGCTAAGAATAGCTCAGAATGTTACATTTAATTTTTACCTGTACCTTCACGTACACACCTACTTACATGAAACCCTTTAATGAGGTAAATACGTTATGATACATAAATTATGCCTAGTTAAAAAGTTTTATCTAAGAAACGATTGTATTCAAGTAGATACATGTGAAAATTAAATTTACCGATAACAGGATTTGAAAGTGATATTTTTGGTATGCAAATTCGCGGAAAAAAGTCAAAATTTGCAAAAACTAGAAAAACTTCTCAATTGTTTTGCGTTCGATGTCCTATAAATCCCGAACAAGTCAAAAAGATTTTTGAAACATTTAGTTTACTATCATTCGATATCCAAAGCATCGGTATAGACTGTAAATTAAGAATATTTCAGGGAAGATAAAGTACACAATTTTAATCAGAAATACAAAATTTCCTTAACACTAAAACAACGCATCTTATTCCTCATCTCTCTTCATCACACAGTTTATTTTAATTCATTTATCTAGATCTCAGCTTCGAACAACCTGAGAATCGCGTTGATAAAGTTTGCTACAAGCTTTCTTCTGTAAAGCATTTCACATACGGTGAGGTAAACAGATTGCAGGTTAGACACCCTGGAGTTCATGCTTTGGTATCGATAAACTCCGGTAAATTATCTTTCAGCTGTGTGGTCTTGAAGTTCGGTTATATCTATAGGCAAAAATGAATGAAAAAGGAACAAATCAGAAAGAAAAGGAAAGCCCAGCAAACGTCTGCATAATATTGTACAGGGTGTTTCAGAACGATCTAAGTATTTCAACCGATTATAAAAACAAGGAACCTGATAGATGCCAAAATGTACACAAAGAACAAAATTTTACTTTTCAAATATTAAATTGGTTAAATAATGCCCGTTTTTTTGGTGATACTTTCCAACCTTTTGCGGAAATTTTTAAAGTTTTTTGTAAGAAGTTTTTGAGGAATCAACCTATTTCTTCTTAAATGAACCAAACAGCTGCCAACGAGTTGTTAGTGGTATGCGCCGTGGCTCCATCTTGCTAGAACCATGAAGGGCGATTGTAATGCTCACATTCTTAAAGCTTGGACCAAAAAAATTCTGTATCATTTAGATATAGCGCGCCAAATGCACTGTAATCGCTCTGCTTATAAGTTCTTCAAAAAAGTAAGGTCCAATAATGCACTTTGCCCACATTGCGGTCCAAAGTGTAAATTTGAGGATGTGTAAAGGGCCGTTCATGTAACGTTTTTGGATTGATCTCTGCCCAAAATTGGCAATTTTTACGATTAACATAACCATTCAAATGAAAATAGGCCTGGTCGTTTAAGAAAATATTATCAAAATCGTCGAATCAATCTAACATTATGTTCATGTAATTAAGTCATAAAACATAATCATTTTCGTTCAAAGCCTGCACAATCTGAATTTTGTAGGGCTTAAGATTCAAATCGCATCGCATTATGCGATGAATCAACGCTCTAGAGGAATTGCGCTCCTCAATTGCGGTTCTCGCTTCCTAATACTACACGGGGCTGTCGACTTACAGAACTCCAGGATTTCTGTTGTTCTTCGACGTCAATTATGAATCTCGCCTATTGTCGACCAAATGTTAAGATCGAGCTATGCTTTAAAAAAAAATTGCTATTTCAAAATGTCGAGTGTATACTAACAAGAAATATCCCTTGAATTGAACTCTGGAAACTGTTCAATACACCCTTATTCACCATTATGTAAAAAACAACGTGCTTGGTTATTAAAAAATGTAAACATTTTTCCTTGAAAAAAAAAACAAGTATATTTCTCTTTGTCACACACACATGCTCAATTTCCTTAAATGCTACAGGCAATTATTTCTTTCAAAATTTGGATTCATTTTTCAAATGACGCCAACTCTGATTAGTAATCTCTTTCCATTGAACAGTTGTTCAAGAGATTTCTCTCGTTAGTATACGCTCGCTGTTTCAAACAGCAGTAAACTTGACTTCGTTTTTCCTAAATCAAAAAACCGAAATAAATAAAATAATCAAGTTTGACAAAAATAGGACAGGGTTATACTTTAACAGCGATATCTATTGCATGAAAAATAGTAGAACAAGTATCCGAGTTCGGATACAAAAACGTAAGTGTACCTTAACGCTCTCAAGAAAATCAAAGGCTAACTCTACATGGAAATATAAGCCTCACTCAATATCTAGTAAATGAACACCCGTACGAGCAATAAAATTTTGTATGAATTCCTAACAAACAATAGCAGTTAAAATCTTACAACTAATATAAATGAACGTGACGAAAAGATTCTTTGTATAACGATATGAATATTTTTATAACAGTTATCTGCTCTGGTAAAACTGCATTTTAATACAAAACGTGACGAAAAGTAGATAAAAGATTGTCACTATCCAGAGATTTACTGATTTGTCATGGGGCCCCCTATCACTTTCAATAGTAGACTAACCGATGACCAATTCTTCAACCGGCAAGACAAGCTATTTCAAGTTAGTTTAGTTATTAAAGTTTGACTACTGAACGTAGACCATAGGATTTGTTCGAAATTCTATGCATATAAATATATAAACAGAATGTCATTCTCATTATATAGTGTCAGTATTTACAGCTCCAGTAATAAATTTACTAAACTTCCCGTCCCATGGTTTACTTTCAGTAGCCAAATTATATTTGGTAATCCCATGTTCTGTTTTTGATTGTATTTTACGTTAATACCTTTGTTGATAACCCAAAGTACCTACTCAGTTTGGAAAATAGTTTCTGCTATACGGTCCCAATATCCTAAAGTGTCCTGGGTCCCCAATTGGTTAAAGATGGCCCTGGTAGGACTATGGCATTAAATTTAAAGGACATCATAGTGGCATAGACATTCGTACATTTCATTAACACGGGCAGAAGATATAGAGAAGCCTTTAAATGTACTAGCTGCACATAAATTGTCAGAAAATATCGCGATCGACTGATCTATGAGAACGTAATGTCGTAAGCATAAGATTGAGCTCATTAGGATCGGCAGTTATCAGCATGAATTGTCCAATACCATTGGTCTGAGGGTTACTTAACTTTTTTATAGTTTTTGTTTTAAGGCAGCGGGACAGGAGATCCTATTTCAAGCACGGAGGCCACATAGCGACCCATTGTGCTGTCCTGGTAGAAGACCATTCAGCGAAACCTTTCTGTCACCTTAACGAAACACATCAGGTCTTGGTGAGGCAGTATTCTCAGCTCCACAAATAGAAGGGTAAAACCTGGGGTATCCAGCCTGCACCTGATGAAGGTCGGACATGCACACAAACAGTGTTCGTTTGTCTCGCGCAGGGCAGATACTCACGGCTGTCAAAAGCTCCCATCCCTGTTAGATGAGCGTAAAGTGAGCTGTGGCCGTTGATGATTCCAACCACAGTTCTATATTGTTTCCTTCCGAGCCCCATGAGGAAATCGGAGATACTCCCATTGGGCCCATCAAGAAACAGTTTTGTTCACCTGCAAGTACTCAGGTTCGCCCATCTCTGCTGATGTTTTCTATGAACATCCGCTTTGATGATAGACCCGATACTCGAGGTTGCAACGCCTACGACGGGTTCCGGTACGAGGAACGGTAAATCAGAGCCAGCCCTTGGTAATAGGTCAGCCACAGAAGGGACACCTTGTTGTGGATACACAGTTTATCCACAGATGACCTGCAATCCTCCAATAACTTAGATGTTATTTGAGAGCCAATCAGCGCCATCAAGGCTGCCTGAATATCCGAAAGGATATTGATTTTCATATCAAGGGCTAACTTCGCTGCCATCGATATGGCGAAGACTTCAGCCTGGAAGACAGTGGTATGTCTTCCAAGTGAGTACTGTATCCCAATATCAGGCTCAGGAAAGTAGACACCCGCCCCAACTCCCGCATTAGTGAGAGAGCTGGCGGTGAAGATTTTTAGAGCGGACCGGGGAAGGCTCGATAAGGCACTTCCCTCAGTCCACGATTCACTTCCAGGAAAGCTCACATAGAAACGACGCCCAAACCGAAGCTCAGGTACCATAGCATCACGTGGCATACTGACCAGAAGGTTTTCCAAGTCCAGCGGGTACGCCAGAGAGCAATGAGAAGAGCCAGTCCAGCCGTCCTCCGAATATTCCCATGAGCGCATCCTACACACAGCCCTTTTGGTATCTACCTGAATGACTAGATCCCGGGGTGGCAGATTATGAAGGACCTCAAGAGCAGCAGTATCTGTAGATTGCAGGCCCGCCAGCTTTCGGATCGCAGTCCCCACAAGCGTCCTCGGCCACCATACACCAGCGGCATATGTAAGCATGGGTTTAATGTTCGAGATGTACAACCAATACACGAACCTCGGTCTCATGTGTGCATCCAACACCATTGGTCTGCGGTTTTTTCGCAGTGACTATTGACTACTTAACTTACTACTGTATTTTGTAAGAATCGGAAGTCTCCCAGCTGGTCCGAGAGTGTCTCCATCTGCGGTACTTTATGCTGTATAATTAGCATGGTATGTACTTTTCGAAAAAAATCACTATCAAACCAGTTAAGTTTTCAACTGGTTCATGAAAAGATATCAATTACTAGATGTCACATCTCAAAATGATCTCAATGCTGCATTACGATCTATTGAAGTCGCCTGTAACAGTAATTTGCGAGCAATTATAAAATAGTGCAGAGGAGATTGCATACAAGGTGCTAAGAGAGAGAGAGAGGGAGAGAGCGAGCGAGAGAGAGAGAGGTAGAAAGAGAGAGAGAGCAGAAGGATGACAATAATACTAACAGCACAACTTTCGGAATTATTTCAATAGGTGTAGAGCCCTTTCAATTTCGATACAACTTAACCATGTTAAGAATTATTTATGTGTGTTGTACCTACTCATAGAATGGTAATGAGTGAGATTACTAAAAGGGCATTATGAAAACTTGCAGATTTAGATGGTCTGTGCACATTGCATATTCGTTGAGGCAATGTGCGGTAGAAAGCGGTATTGAATTAATAAATGGATATCAAGAATCGACGAATGCTTCCAATGATCTAAATGGATTCTATGACACAGACCTTATTATCTTTATTATTACCTACGAGGATAATCCTGAGATAATATTAGATTGATGAACCATCTATAGAAGCTGCTAAGATATTTTATGTGGGTCATTAGCCAATGACGAACATACATAATATTGGTTAAATTCTTTTTAGATTTTTTTTACTGTAATCTAGCGAATTTTTCAAATAAATTTTTTGGTTCTTCAGAGCTTTTAAAAGATGTCCATAAAGATTCTAAAAGAAGGTTCAAATGAAAATTCCTTACTTGGACCTTCAATTTGTATGATTTCTTTATTTACTAACTATAAAACTACCGGCCAAACCCAACTATTACGTAACAGTTTCCATATGAATTCAAAGATAAAACAGCCGTTGCAACCATGTTATAGAAATGATGATGTATCTTAATTTTGATTTGGAAATTGTTACGAAACTTTCTCCATAGAACTATGTTTGTTCTATACTTGCTCAAAATACAATTCTGTGTTATTTCCAAGTTAACTCATGTCTCGCAGCTATATCTGCATATTTTAATGAATTCTTCGATTTATTTAGGAGTGCGAATCAAAATTACATAATACATATTTTGAAATACAGAACAGTAATAGCTATCGTCTATCGTAAATCATTTTCCATTTAATATTAATAAATTATCAGCAAACATCACAAAAGTAATTCACAGATGGAAACAATTTTTTTTTTATTTTTACATTTTCCATTTTCATTTCAGGGTCGAACATCAAGACTGCACTAGCAATACTGAATTGTATCTTGGCTCGACAGCTGTGCTTCGAAGATCCATCTTGTTCAGCAATTCTAGAAATAATTCCCAGGGTGTGTGGACCAATTCCTGGTAAGTAAATAGAACTTCGAATTCATTCTATCCTACCCTTCCTTAACGCCCATAACACTTTTCCCATTTCTCTTGTTCCCTTTCACTGCTTTCACCTTAAAACAGATGCCATAAAGTGATATTCATGAGAATGCATACTAAATTAAGTAAGTAACCGTTAGTTAGGATGGGGGAGGATGTATATCCTGCACAAGAATCAAGTTAAAGACGGCGATAGTCTATTTATATGTAAATGTTTGTCATTTCATACACACCAGAGACACAGAAAGGAGCAACAAGGAGCAACAAGGCGGACATATCCATATTTATATATATGCATATATATATGTGTGTGTATATATATATGTATATATGTACGTACATGGCGTACGTAAAATTTCAAGATTTATTAACAAAACTCCACTTGATGGTGCTTGCTGCTATTTTCCCACTGTTTGTACTAGTAGTCGGGATGCCGGTGCTGGTCCTACTGAGGCTGATGTCTTGCATAAAAGGCCCCTCGTTTTAATTATGAAATTTTCTTATCAGATTTTCCTTAAGCAAACGTGGAAAATATCTCTCTATATATATATACAAGAAAGGTATAAGTAACCAGTGAGGCAGAGACTCTAGGAAAATTATTGACGGTGCTAAGTACATTTAAGTACCCCAGTGTCGTCCTAAGTGCCTAATAGGATTGGGTAATCTAGAATGGGAGAAGAAAAGAAATTTGCTCTTGCGACCAAGGAATAAAATCCCTAGCCAATACCATGAAAGAATTGTCTTGCTTTTCTTTTTACTTCGCTTTTATTTGCAGATAACATCGGATTATGACAGTTTTTGATTACATCAATAAAAACAGAAGAAAATTATTATTAATGAAGTGGTTTGCGGTGATAACGGACGTTTTATCTGTTTATCTGTGACTTGTTGCTCTTAAAAAGTCTTTAAAAACTGCCCAAGAAAGTTTAAGAGTTCTTGACACATTTTTTTGAATTATAGCAAGTCCTTGGAGATTAAGAGCTTCAAATACCAGAATCTACAGACATATCATGACGATGACAATTAATAATTGAAAATATATGAGAATAAACGAAAGAATATTTTAACGATTATTGTGATCTTAAAAACGCGGTGTGGATTTGGTAATTAAGTCAAGATATTCACGGTACACTGTAAAAAATATTAGGACTATTCCCTGAAATGTAGGGAATACTCCCTAAAATTTAGGAGAAAAAAGCCTACATTTTCCCGTATATTCCCTACATTTTAGGGAATATTGCTTACATTTTAGGGAATATTACCTAATCTTACCGAAATATACCTAAGCTTTGTGGTAACAATTTCTGCAATTTTTTTACTGTGTATATTGCGAGCTGTAAGCACAAAAACTAATAACAGAATTTTTCTTTTTCTTTTTTTCGGAATTCCTTTTATATAAAATAGTAATAATAAATTTATTCATTATGGTTTCGTACACAAGATTTACACTCTTTTATCGTACTAAAACAGGAAGGTATAACTAGAAAAGTAATGAATTACAAATTCAAGATTAATAGATTCAATAATTATCTGAAAGTAAGTAACAAAAAGTAGTAAAAGATATTCAATAATAAAATAAATTTATATCCAGTAAATTTGCATTCAGAAATATTCTTAACTGAACTAAATTAATATTAAAGTTGAGAGAGAAAAAAAGAAATAGAAACAGACAAATTAGTATGTAAAGATGCAATCTTTCTTTCTATATTGTGACAGATCTAATACTCTCTTTCAAATAAGTGACAGAGCCCTTAAGCTGAATACGAGCAGGAAGTGAATTCCACAATCGCGCACTCTGAACAGGATAAGAACTTTCCATCACTGTTCTATGAAAACGCGGAATAATTAAGTTTAAGTCTTGATAGGAGGTTGCTAACCCCAAATTTTCTTTGAGGTAATCAGACTTGCTGTGTAAATCAAATTATGAATAAATAAACGCGCTTTATGTTTTAAATAAGTAGCAATGAAGAAACCCAACAGCCTAAATTTAAAAAGCGAAACGTGATCATATCTGCGTAGATTAAAGGTGAACCTAAAAGCCACTTCAACCCTGCGCTTACACAGTTACTATCCAAGTTCATGTATACCATTCTACCAAAAGTAAAATGAGGTACTATAAGCGCCTGAACCAATTTTATTCTCATATCAAGCGACAAAACGCTAGCAAAAAGCCATAACATTCAAAGACCTGCATAAATTTTTCTTAACATCAGGTTGACATTTTCACAACATTTCATGTCTTCGGTTATCACCACTCCAATATTTATGACTTCGCTTAGAACAGGTTGTATAGCACCATTAAGATATATTGGAAGACTGTCTGACTTGCACAAACGACCACCGTAATAAACGAAATAAACTGGGACTTTGATGAGTTAAGAAATAATCCATTCGTTGCAGACCATTTATAAATTCTATGTAGATTACTATTTACCCGTTCAATACAATCTTCCAGAAGTACAATAGGCCTACTTAAATATATCTGTACGTGATAAGCATAGAAATATACCTTCACATCTTTTACCACTTCTACAAGGTAGTTAATAAATAACTTAAAAACAATGGACCCAAAACTGACCCTTGAGGTACACCATTTGATAGCTTTAAAGCATCAGATATTGTACTGCCGATTTCAACAACTTGGGATCTATCAGAAAGGAAACTTCCTACTAGAGTGATTGTAGATTGGCTGAAATTAAAAATATTGGAGAGTTTACGCAGAAAAATTACGTGGTTACCACAATGAAAAGCTTCAGAACAATCCAAGAAAAGAAGAACACTAAAGAAATTTTTATCTAATGCTCGTAAATCAATAGTTATGTAATGATTGCTGTTTCAGAGCTGTGATGAGGCCTAAAATCTTACTACCATTTGGATAATAACGTATTATGACCTAAAAAGTTCACGAGTAATCGTATATAAGCTTTCCCAAGATCTTTCCCAGAAAACAAATAAGACTTATTGGTCGATAAATCAGAGAGTGCTTTAGGCGGTCGCTTTTTAGATAATGGGAAGCCCGTAGCTAGCCTTATATAATTGGAATACGTAATGCAGGAATTACTAATATGAAGAATATAGGGATGAATAAGAAGAAGTGGAATTTTCATATAACGAGGAGGTGAGCTATCTGGACCACTCGCTTCAGATTTAATAGTATAGATACCTTTGAGCATTTCTTCTAAGCTTAATTTGGGGAAACTTGACTAACTTGAGCGCTCATCACTGAATGAAGCAATGGTTGTTCTAGTATCAGAGTCAATGTACGGTCGAGTAGGCAAATTAACATTACCATAAGATATGAAATAATGCTTAAGATCATCTGGGTTGAAACTGTACTCCTTATCATCTTTACCACTAACATTATAGCAGCTTGGGTTGAATGGTGGAGTTAAGCTTAGAGCCAAAGTATAAACACTTTGACTGTCTGAAGGGGAGCTAAGTTTGTTGCGAGCCATTTTGTATAAATATCTCAACCGATCAGTAGTGAGCTATTTACATCGCCAGTATAAGTATTCACTGTCTGCAATAAGAACAGGTATTTTCCTCTTGAACCAAGGACAGCTGCCACTAGGAAAAAACACTAGGAAATAACACTAAGGAATAAATCGTCAAGTTGGTCACTGCACTGCCAAATCACAAAAGAGATCGAATCAAGTCAAACTGCTGTTTATATAGCCATCGTTTGCACACGGCACCAAAGAACGGTAGTCAAAAGTGCATGGCAACAATATTGGCATAGCAACAATAACCTGACGTGGCAACTGCACCTCATCATTTGTTCATGAAGTGTTACAATTTTAGTTATTGTTGTTAACAAGTTGTCCTAAACTTATTATCAACAAATACTTTGAGCAATTTTATTTTCAATGTACTATGTTGTAAAGACAAAAACCGTTCGCTTTTTGTTGACAACAATTCAAAGTAATTTATACATTCTCCAAGCAGTACATCAAGCGGGCGTACACGTAGCCGGCAAGCAGTACGCACGAGTTGCTGCGCTTGTTCTTAGATGTGCCATCACAATATTCTGCTGCGTAGTGATTTCTTGTGCAATTACCGCAGTTCGTATGCTGCTCGTGCTGCAGTTCGAAACTTGAAATTGCTTCATATTCTCGATATTTTCTCTGCTTTGTGTACTCTAATACCTGTTAGTAGCGTACACGCCTCACGCAATGCTTCAGTGGAAATGGTGCTGCTGTTTCGTTCCAGTACATATCTTGTTTCCATTTAATTTTCTAATGCTTTTGAATTTCTGAAGTTGTCATTATTGTATTAACTATTGGTGTTTGACATTCAGCTGACATCAGTAGATGTTTATTGCTAATGTTTTGTTCTATACGAAGAGATGATAGATATTCAGCGATTAAGAAGATTTGTTCTGCTGAGATTTCAATACTGTCATAGGTAATCAATCCCAGAACACTTATCAATGAAGCTAAGAAAAGATCTATAAACAGATCTATAGTACAGAAGACCATTGCAACTCAATTGCAAATCGGGCTTTACTTTGTGGAATGTGAAAATTCTATTCCAACAGGCGATGATTTGCAAAGTACCTGTCTACTATGATGCAGGGCAAAAAAGGGGTCTGTTGCCACATTTGTAGCTTCGCTTAATGCAACTTGCAGTTTGGAATTATGACAACGAACATGTCGAATACATGTGCATACAACCATTACGTAATTTCATTTCTTCCGATTTTTGTATAGAATTGATTTTTGGTGGTTTCTTTTTCTGTTTTCCAGGATAGAGACACTGAGGTCAGCATATACTGCTGTCACTGTGTTCGATCCTGAACAAATGTATGAGCATATATACAATTTAAGAAATAAGCCTTCATTTCTTTTTAGAAATTTACGGAAAATGTTTCGTAAGAAAGTTACAATTGGTCTAAGAACAATTATTATGTTATCCTAGATGAATGCCAGTATGTAATTTGGTATGGTCACCCATATTTGAAAGTTTGATTTTTGCAGTGGTTTTTCGCATATACAGGGTGGCCCAGACTAATATGACTATATTTTGTCAAATGATTCCTCTCGCCCAGACAAGTAAAAATTTGTATGGCAGGGAGGGGTAAAATGTCACCCTACTGAGTTACAGGGTAATTAGTAAAACATGCTATTTTTTTCATTAAACAGCCTATATCTTGTATAGTGTAGGGTATGCTATCCATTTTAAGACGGCATTCTAATTAGAACCTCGAGGTTTTTCCTATAAATATTGAACCACACTCATACGTATAACAGAAAAATAAAAAAATAAAAAATTTGAAACCGACATTTTGTATTTGAAGCATCAAAACTCTGGAATGGTGGGGGTATGGAGTGGTTTAAGATCCGTACGAAAGACCTCAAGGTTCTGGTTGAAATGCCGTCCTAAAATGGACCGTAGATTTTGTACTTTTTAAGATATAGGGTGTTTAATGAAAAAAGATTATTTTCTACCAATAGCAATGTTACTCGGTATGGTCACCCCCCCCCTTCCCACCTAATTTTTACTTGTCTGAATATGGAAAATAATTTGGCAAAATAGAGTCATATTTGTTTGGGACACCCTGTATTTCTGAACGGTTCGTCGGACCGTAAAAATGATAACAACCAATTTCATAAAAGTGCATATTCTGAGGAGCTTTTCAGTACAATAAAAACGTCTAGGACTGATCATTTTTACTGCGTACGTAGCAAAATATTTATATGGCAACACCAGGAAAGGGTTGCCCGGTTTAGTGCTTGAACTTGTACTTACCGGCACTACTACGTGTACATAAATAATTTAAGTTCAGATTCTAGTACTGGTACTAGTACTTGGAATGGAATTTTACAGGTCTTCTTCATACTCGCATGTAACAGACGGCTCGTTCCAAGTAAACTTTATATTAAGACCGTAGCTTAAATAACTAAAAGAAAAGGGAATTTAATAAAACCAAAGAATAAAACTAAAGCATGAAAAGCTAACTAAAGAATGTAAATGTAAATAATGATGCCAAGTACGGTCCGCACTAGCAGAAAAATCTAAAAATTCGGTATATACATACTCCGTAAGATCCTCATGCTTTACATAGGCACATGCAACCCATATTGATCAATCTAACAACCGCTGTAATAGGAATCATTGCAAAATAAATATAATTAAAATTATTAAAACTAAATAAAATGTAAATGTTAAAAAGTTGCATGGAATATCATGAACGTTTGACGATATGTGAAATGTACCACAAACAATAAATAAATACAGATGCGTTACAATAATCCTCCTAGATATTGCTTCACTCGCGCCGCAATTGATAAGCTCAGATGTACGGTAACGATAAGATTTCTCTGAAGTATAGAGCACTTTCCCTGCTGTGGCAGATGGCGTTGTGGAGTAGATTTAAGGCCCTTTATAGTAGTACATTATTGGTTTATGGGGAATATAGGCGCAGCTAAAGGAACTGAGTAGATAAGTTAGGCCATTGTATACACGAATAACAATTAATAATATTACTGTTGGGCTTAATATTAGATTTAGACAGAGAGTAAGTATTAAGAAGATAGGTTAAGTTAAGTGGATAAGGTAGTCATATTTGGTTGGTGGGCGAACGGCTTTAGGCCTTTCCATCGTTGCAAACCGCGTGGAAGGGTCCGAAGCGTAGTCCGAAGCAGGAAGCAGGTAACTTGACGAAGGCGAGTAACCATTCGGTGATCGAGATTTGTACACGAGCGCATCACGAGCTACAAAACTAAATCTAATTAGAAACGGAGACAGAAATAAATTAATAAAAATATAAGAAAGAAAGCCAAAAGTAAACGTATATAAGGGACTGTATCTCCAGAAATATGTGAACAAAAAGAGTAAAGAAATAATCGCAAAGGTAACAGCGCTGGAGAAAATTGTGAGGTAAAGGAAGGAGAAAATCTATTAAAGAGAAGCCTGTTCAAAAGAAGAAAAGTGGAATACCAAATAAAGTGGCATTGCATTTAATTAATGTTTTTTGTACAATAGCTGTTTGTATTTTGGCCGAGTTGAGAACAGGATATTGTAAAAGAACGGGGAGCCGAGGTCCAGTAAGATATTTGGAAGATACGTGTCAACAACATTATGGTCGACCTGGTACCACTGGCTGATCCAGGATTCTTGTGAGGGGGCGAAACTATGGTTTAAAAATGGTATATGCTGAAAACTGATCACGGAGACAATCGCCATCACTCGCAAATGTCAGATGCACAAAATTTATCATTTAAAAGATACGAGTCGAACAGATTGGCAAGTGGCTACCACTCGCAACGAAGAAAGTTGCTTAAGGTTCTTTTCAACTCCGAAAAGTCAAAGGGGATGTTAGATTTATAATTTTGGTTTGGTTTGTAAATGGTGGAAGTGTAAAACTTCCCAAATTTCCATTTGAGTTAGTAAAACTAGGGAAATATATTTTATTCAAATTCACGCATCATCCCAAATTACATCTTTGTAAAATACAGGAATTAACAATTTACATTTATTTAAAATAGCAGTAACAGAACAGATGCAAGCCATACCTTGTACGTATATATCTTTATCGGCAAGTTAAGAAAATGTGCATTTTTGTTTTTTGTATTATTAAGCCAAGCTCAGGAGTTATCCTTAACTACGATGCAAAGAACATCATGGCATGAAGGTAATAAAGAAAGGATTTAGGGAACGTGAGAAGATTGGCCAAGGTGCCGATGTATGTCACCCTTAAACTTTCGCAGATTGTATGCCGGAGGAAAGACCGAAGATGGTAGACTGTTCCACGTTGGAACAGTTCTGGATAAAAACTCATCACGGAATTTTACTCTACGGTCGAAAATAATTTTGATGGGTAAAAGGATGTACGCGGCCTGTTGTGTGAGTACTACATGCACGAATCATGGCTCAGACTAGATATTTCATCAGAACATTGACCATGCATGTAGAAATATAGGAACGAAACGAAACCAACATTGCAGCGGTGCTCGAGTGAGCCAATATTACAAATTTTTGCCACATCGTCAATGAGCCGAGAGCTCCATTTTGGACAATATCCAATGAAGCTACGGCTCTGGGACAAGCCCCGGCCTACATGTGGAGATTGTATTCCATTCTAGGTCTGATGTAAAACTTGTAGAGGAGCGCTAGATTCGATGGGCTGAAAAATTTCTAACATCTTTTCAGAAATCCAAGATATTTCGATGTTTATTTGGCAACAGAGAAGATGTAATCCCTTCAGCTTAACATACTGCAAATATTAATGTCAAGAATGCATAAAGACGGTGTATCGTCAAGAAGTGCTCCATCAAAAGAACCGGGAGTGGAGTTTTAAAGAGATGAGACAGATTTGGGACTTAGATACATTGAATTCGATGCGATTCTGTTTGCTCCAAGCGAGGATATTATCATCGTGGTTATTCGAGGATCTAATCATGCAGATCTGGTTTGACAGATATGACATTTCCTCTGTATTCCGCAAGAATGTCAAAGGGGTAAGCGAAATCAAGGGTATTGCCACCGGTCAAACGATGGATGGGATTTAAAATAAGGAAAAGCAGATCATTAATGAAAATTGAGAAGAGAGATGGAGATATAACAGAGCCCTGAGGCATACCGGCATTTACTGGCTGATATATAATAATATATAATCCGTATTAAGTGACCAGATAAAACACTTAACATCCAATAATAGAATAGGACGCGAGAGGCAAAGTGCTTTAAGTTTGGCTAAAAGGGCTGAATGCCAGACACTGTCAAAGACCTTTGAAATATTTAGGGCAATGATTTTGGACTCACCAAAATTATAAAGACTACGGCTTCAACGTTCCATAAAAAAAGTCAGAAAAAGAAAAGGCATATTGGCTATCGATGAGAGTTTGATTAGATTCTAAATACTTCATTAATTTGGAGCTAATAATAGATTCACAAATTTTTAAAAGAATCGAAGTAATTGCAATTGGTCAATAATTTGAGGGATATCTACCCTTTCCTCTTTTGGAAATAGGCTGAACGTGAGCTAGTTTCCAAGCAATTGGAAATTTTCCTGTCGAATATTACAAATAGAATAGTTTTCGCAGAGCTTTAGCCAAGAAGGAGGCACAGGTTTTATTTAACGGGGGCTTGAAACAATCAGGACCTGCAGTTATAGGGACATTGATCTCCTTAAGGACCCTGAACATAACTTTCGTATGGATGTGTATTGGCTTTTGCACACATTTACAAGGGGAAAATATGAAGTGGGTGGAAAAGAAGAATTTGAATTAAATCTAATAGTCAAAATATTAGTTTTATTCAGCGAGTCAACAATCACTTTATTATAAAGTAGTGAAGGAATAGAGGAACTGCTCAAATTGCTCCTGATAGTTTTCACCAGGGATCAGAAACCATTGCTGCCTTTGCGTCTTGCCAATATTCTAACATTCTGGTCAAAAAGAATTTTTTCTCTTTGGATAGTGCTTTAGTTCTGGACATGTATGCAATTGATAGGTGCGTTTTTAGTGCTTGGTTGTACTTATCTGTAAACCAGGGGCGATTTAATTGTTGTGAAGATCTGCTGTATAAATACTAAATGTACTCACGCATGCCCAAGACTTAGAATTGTACTAAATTCAAATGTACATTCATCAACATCCCTTAAAGCAAAACAGACCGACCAATCAAATTTTCTAGGATACTCATTGAGACTTTCCCAATCTGCAGATTTAGTTTGTTTTTATTTAACGTTTGGGCTAAGTATTCTTAAAAACTATTACATTTTACGAGATAATAAAAAAAAAAATAATTAAAAATTAATCTCTTGCTTTAAATGTAATAACACTCACTACAAGAATGCACAATGACTTGTTCGCCGTAGTGTAATTTCGCTGAATTTCTCCAATTACGCGTTATAATTGTTTCTCTTAAGTTTTGTTTTGCCTTTCCACCCCGATAATTTCATAAGAAGGCGTCGTTACATAGATGACTTATCAAAGACCCTTTGGCAGCTATTTTCAATTAACACAAACCTTCCATCGCGTTTACATAAATAGACTCTGTCCTGCTTCAAACACCCCGAGCAAAGCGACGCGCAGGTACAGGTATCCGCGCTTCCTGTTTACTCTATACGCTTCAACAACCACGGCCTTAATTGGAGCGCAGGCCAAGGTGAGAGCTGGGGCTTGCGTTCCTAAATGTATCAAATTGAACGCTTCCACAAATTGTTTCGTTTTTTACAAAAGGTGCAGTAGAATAGAAGTAAGTCATTTTGTTAGAAACAATTCAGAAGATCTACTGCAATTTTTTCAGATGTCTTCCGGGGGGGGGGGGGTGCTAGCTGGATCCTCCCCTGATATATGGTCTACTATAATTTATAGAAACTTGAGTGAAACAAGTTCAAGTTTTTCATAAACAGGAATTGCAGTGGTGTACTCCATAGCTTCAACTATCTACAAACACAAAAATAAAACTTCATTATTTGCTACTATATGCTGATACGTTTCGTTTATGTCTTCTTCTCACTTTACTTAAAAAAAAAAAGAAATAGAAATATTACGCGAATGTTTTTTTTTTTTAATACCTGTTTTATGAAGCTTCTTTGCTGTCGGACTCCTGGATATACTAATTTCATCTCCTAAGCTTTTATGAACCCATTCTACTCGTTCTCTGTCTGCGATTTTAAATTTCAATTAATTTCTTATCGGCAAAGTAATTTTTTCTCAACAAAAGTAATATGCTTTTCAAATAGTGAACAATAACTAATTAATTAACAAATTCCAGTGCATTCTTACTCATGGAGCCCAGAGGTATTTTTATGCCCATATTAAAATCGATTGGAACTGTGCCCTACATTGCCATTAAACCGTATTATATTTACCAGAACACAAATTTTATACGCAAAAAAACATTTTTGTTGGGTTATTATTTTACCACGATATCCCTTAAATAAGGCCAGATCGAAAGTAAATACCGCAAATATACATTTATGCTACCACAGCCAACAAAAATTTTGTTGTTTTACGTTGAAAATTGTCTTGTTGAGATATCATTTTACGAAATTGCAGTGTAAATCTGCACTCACCTGCAGCACCAGGCGGTGGACGAAGAATCAAATTTCATTTCGAGCGCTTACTATGGATCCCACTGAACAGAGTGTCTACCCCATCTAAGTGTAGATATATTTTCTAGCAAATGAAATTGTAGTACTGCATTGCCTTCTAAAAGCATGAGAACTATACCCTTTACGTACAGTTCGAAAGTAGACGACATACTTGATTTTTTGCTCCTTGCAGACCTGTCTGAAGGTAACTCCAATGAAAGATTATTTTCATTTCGTTTACAAACTGAAATGTTTTAATCACGTGTCGATTTCATCCGTATTAAAACGATTGTCCATTAGAATACAATTTTATTCGCTTTAAATCTCATTCGGCTCAACTAACAACATTCCAACTAGCGTATTCGACCCCTAATTTGACCCGACCCGACTACCATTTCACTTCACTACAACCCTATCCGCCCCCATTGTCTGTTATTTTTGAAACTCAATTTTGTAAGATTTTCCGTTTCCCAACTTGTGTTATTTCATCAGTAAATCAATAACATTGGTATAAGGGATGAGAACCGAGGGAATGGTAGTTTTCCAACACTTTTCTGTTAGATCGATGATGAACTAAAGGTGCGCAAAGCGAGATAGGAAAAACTGAAGGATTGCGTGGGGGAGTGAGGCTTACTAACCTATTCGAGAAACCGATACAGCCGCTCCATAAAATTCGATGGATTCAGGTTTCGTGCAGTGATGACACCAAAGAATTGTGATTGAGGACTTGAGCAGGACGTTCTTGTTGTTTTTTTTGTTTCTTTTTTTTTTTATATTTCTTGATATTGAAGGAGGAGTAGATGGATTTAATCGCAACAGGTGTCCTTTGTTCAGACATTTTTATTTGCCCATTTCCTTTCTGATGGGGTGCTAATCAATCGAAACGCTTTGTAGGTGCCATTATTAAGCTATTCATGGCGAACAAAAGCTATAATGAGGTTATATAAATATTGAAGATTTGAATAGGAAAATTAATTGGGTACGTGAAGCACCGTGACGTAGCATGATTGCCTGGTGCCATTGTAGTTGCGCCAGCCGCCGCCGACAATTTCTGCCTTTGCTGATTCAGCACTTTAGGTGCACCTAGAAAAGAGTTTCGACACTGGCAGAATTTGGGTCACAGGATGAATGAGATTTGCAAAATGAAGCTATTGTGTTGGGAATTTTTAAAAGGTGTGGGGGGGAGGGAGTGTGTAATCGCTTGTTTATGCTTTCATTAGGAACTGAACAAGTTGTGAAAAACGCAAAACGGGAACAGGAAAATTGATTCAACTGTTTTGAACCTTTCCATAAAAGTACTAAAATCCGACGACGAGTTTATGTAGTGTGACTATGGAAGCTTTTACTGCTTTTACCTCTTATTATCTCTTCCAGTAAGGACTTTATTATATTAAGCTTAGATGTAGTCCAGTCCCACTAATATTAATTATGTTACAAATATTCTGGGCAAATTACTGGATACTATTTTCACGAATGACGATTATGATTTCTATTTATTTCAAAAACCGGACGAGGCGATTATTTTTTCTCTTGTGTTTATAATTTAACTTAAAATCGTTAAAAATTAAAGTTCTCGAGAATTCTTATATTCTATCCATATATTTATTGGCATCTATTTGCACTATTTATGTACTTGAAATTAATTTATATATGATGCCGAAAAAAAATTGGTTTTGCTTTTGCTTGTTCGATCGTGTTTAACTGTAAGGGGACCCCTTGACGAATTTCGATACAGGGCCCACTCAGGGTTAGCTACGCCACTGGCTGTAGATCTTACTTGACGTAATGTATAGCACGAGATTTTCAATGTATGAATGTATGAAAATTAAACTTATTTGGGTAACAATAAATTTTCATTTATGAGTAAGAATAAGTTTTTCTACTTAAAATTGTTTTTAAAAAGCGTACAGTGTGGAGAACAGAAGAATTTCAAGAACTTTTATTTTTAATGATTGAAAATCAAATCATAAATACAAAAGGAAAAATTGTACAATTTAATTCGTTCTATAGACTACATGCAACGATCAAAAATTTTTATAATCTTGTCCTCTGCAAGTGTCATTAAGTGAATGTGCGTAATTTAGGTTGGTGCGAATACCCTTTTGAAAAAAAAATTATTAACAAGCGAGGACTAGTCGAAAAATTTAGCTAAGGTTAGAGTTAAGAGAAAAAACAAAAATTGCACACGAGATAAAGGAAAATTGTAAAATGAGCCCCCCCCCCGAGGTGTTTATGGGTTGAAAATGGTTACTTAATTTACATGAGATTGAGTTTGATTTACTGAAAACATTTGAATTTACTTGATACAGAAGTACTAGTTAGTCATTATCCTAAATGTTTCCACCAACCTAGATGACAGAATAGACACTATTCCAAAACGAGCTCGGCTGTTTTCCTGGCCCGGCTCCTCTTACCCTCCCCCCCACCGCTGCTCTTCCAGTTTAGACGGGCTTGAACCTTTTATAAGTACCTATTTCAAGTACCTTCCAAATTCAAAATTTAGTAAATTTTTCTACCACATTTATATGAATAAGTTAAAACATTTTTTATTAATTTGTTATTTATTTAAAAGTTTCAGGATGATTTCGGCCTCTTTCTTTAATTAAATTCATTTCATTTTATATAGTGATATTACCTTAACTAAGTTCTGTCATTGTAATTTAATCCATTACGAACAGAAATAATAAAACAATTGAAAATCATAAAAAATATTCAAAAATTCGTGATTCGAAAAGTCATGTTTTTGGTTTTTCTCAATTTCAAGCTGTTTCATGAAAAATTAACTATCGACATATGTAGACCATTTTAAGTAGATATATCAACGGTTAAGATGAGCTCCGATGGAATATTTAAATTGAAAAAAAAAACAGATAAATTTTTCCGTGGAAGATTTTTTTTCCAGATTTAAAAAAAAATCATGGTTATGCAATGCAGCAAAAGGTATACTTTCACAAAATTTCATGAAAATTGAATTATTTTTACGAGAGAAAAAATAAAAAACCAAAACATCGGAAAATTTAAAGTTATGTTGAAAAGTGGCCTACAAAAAAGGCTTGGATTTTTTTAGTATCTACAACTTTTGTAAAAGATATTTACCGCTTGGGGGTAACCTATCGCCAAAAATCAGAAAAAAAAACACTTTCAAGCCCTAAGCACCTTCCATTTCATAATTTCACTTTATCCCGTGTTTAGTTTTTGTTCTTTCTCTTAATTATTATTACCTTAACTAAATTTTTGGGCTGGTCCTTACCTCTTAATAATAACTTTTTTTTTTTTTAGGATTCAAAATCCGCTTCGGCTCTAGACTATGATATTAAGAAATTCTGTTTTAGTAATTTCCTACAACTTTTTTATACTTTATACTTCAAAGCAAATGAAACAAATTAAACCCTATACCATAAGACAAAGCCTAGTCACTTATTCCAGTGCGTGCAACAGGCGCCAGACGAAAATATTTGATCAAACACAAAATAAAGGAAAACAGTATATTATGATATATTTTTTGTATAATACGTATTACACAGTTAGTTACAGTTCATTTTTAGTAAGTTTTACAGCTTTCAAGTTATTTACTTATATATAGGGTGTTTCCACCTAGGTAGAGCAGCATAGAGCAGGAAGTGATAGTACTCACCCAGCAAAAAAAAAATTGAGTCGAAAGGGGGCCATATAAACTGTTTCAGAGTTACAGGGTGGTTAAGAAAATATTCTAGTTTTTCACAAAATACCCTGTATCTTAAAAAGTACAGGGTATATTATCACAGTCAAGAATCCATTTTATGCAGATGGCCCTTCCAACTAGTGCTTAACCAGCCGTATACTACTCTCCTCTCAGGAGTTATGGTGATCTAAACTACAATTTTTTTTTTTAACAAAAATGTGGTTAACATAACTTTTTTTTATAAAAGCTGTAAACCATGCACTATCCACTTTAGTTTAGCCTATTACATCTATGTGCTAACTGCAGCCGTTAAAAAGTTAACTCCGAAACGGTTGATATGTCTCGCTAGGTGAGTTTTATCACCTCCTGCTCTATGCACCACCTAGGTGGAAACACCCCATATATTTGGGCACTGTCTCAGAACGCATCTACGTAGAGAGCTGAAACTTTGTAATTAAAAAAAAACAAAAAAAAACGGGTTATAATTATTTTTACTATCCTATCAGACCAAATGTTCTAGAAATAGTTGCGGAAAAAGATTTCAACAATCGAACTTGCACGCATTCATTTATGGTATCATAAAAATTTCTCTTAGACCAATTCTAGTTTTCTTTATATAGAGAAAAGGAAGGTTTAACTTTTAAAACTAGATATTTACTTATATTAGCATCTTACACTGTTAATAATAATTATGAGCATGTTGTTGTTGACGTTTCTTCTAAGTATGTTTTAAAAATAACGTCTAAATAATACTTAAGCCATTTGTTCTATGTTACATTGATGCCATTTCATCCGATGTGTGTTTAGTTTATTATACTAATACTACCCCGACTAAGTGTTAAGAAGTATGTATTCTTGAATGCTTATTTATTAAATGTGTCACTACAACTTTAGCCCCGCAACATCCAGACATAAGAGATATCTTAAACGATGCATTATAATACTCAGAACATATTTTATTAACAATGCCAGTTTCTATCAAGCGGGAGAAAGAATTGGCGATCAGATGTAGCTTGAGCGACTTTCTTGGCTGAAAAGTGGACTTCTCTACTTCTCGTGATTGTGCGGAATTGGTGCGTCGTGGAAAATGAGGAAAATATTCAAAACAATGCATCAATGGGCATGGAAGAAACTACTGCAACAATATATGCGAGATGTAGTAGCTGGGGTGTATGTGACCCAAGCGCATGAAAACTAGTTTTCCGGCGGTAAAACCGTCCTGAGAAAGTTTTCTGAATCGGCAAAAACATACACCACCCAATAGTATTTGGTGAGACCTTTAATTTGATATGCAACATGCGGTATTGGAGCGAGCCACCCCCCGCTGGATGTTCGTACCACCCACCCTAAAAGCACGCAGAGAAACTTTTCTTCCGCGAGCTGGTAAGGAGCTAAGGCGAACAGTGAAACCCGTTTTCTAATCGGGCATAGCTCTACCGAGTTAGAGCTGCTCTAAGGTGCGAAAAATCTAGTAACCTCAATTCGAATAAAAAAGATGGAAATACTAAAAAAGGAGTATGGGGATGGCTACAAATAGCTATTTAAGCCTCTGAGTATTACAGTTTGGGTACTCCAGCTTCTTCTCAAGACCTAAGGAATTCGATTCTGTACTACATTTTCCATAATGCTCTAGATCAAGCTTTAACCCCTACCCCAGGCCTTGCTCCAATTAATTGAAATAAATATTGTTAATAAAATATATTCAGAGTATCATAATGCATCCTTTAAGACATCTTTTATGTCTGGAGGTGTCGTGCCAAAAATGGTCACATCCTTTTTATACCCATATGAGCTTGAGCAACTCCAATCTGTCAATTTTGATACCTTTAATTATCAGCCTAATAATTTGTTATTCGAAATGCGTCGTCATCTAAACAAGCCTTGTCACGATTTTCTCTTGGTGGTCTTAGCTCTACTCTTACAGTACTTGAGAAATGTATCTGGCATTTAATGGTTGTTTTAGTTTTATTTTTGTATTCCGAAGATTCGATCATGTGTCACATAATAATTTTACTTTACTAGGGTGATCTATTGAAATATATTCCAAATGTAAGATATTTTTTTCTGTGTAAAACACTTCAGAATATCTGAAACGTTTTAAATGGACAGAATAATTCTACTTTTTAGGATTCCGTACCCAAAGAGTAAAAACGGGAACCCTATTACTAAGCCTCCTATGTCCGTCTGTCCATGCATCTGTCTATCGCCGCTATAGCAACAAATAATAAAAATTAAAGACTATCGCCGCTATAGCAACAAATAATAAAAATTAAAGAGGACCCTCATACAAGAAACGTAATTTTTTCGGCTTTTTTTGCTCGTTTTCTTCTCATTTATTATTATCATAAGTAAGAATTATTTTTTCAAATGACGCCAACTCTCATTTGTAAAATAAATAAAAGGTAAATAGTGTTAAATTTTATACGATAGTACTTGGCGGCTTTTTTTATAAGGGGTTTAATTACGAATATTAGGATTTCTAATTTAAAATGTTTCCAAGCTTTTACTTTAGTTATTTAAGCAACTCGGTTTTGGAATACGTTAATTACAGCAGACTTCTCATATCTTTTCGAAAATTATGCCAGCAATCCAATGTATGTTGCCTTACCTTACATACATAAGCTACCTACCTATCTAAGGTACATACCTTTCTAAGGAACCTACCTATCTACCTGTTTTTTGCTTACTCCTATTTTAATTTTATGACAATAATTTCAATATTCTGATTCAGATACCCTGAACTTCTTAATGTCTGAGTTAGTTCTAGTTGCAATATATATAAATTCCTGGTTTTATTTAATAGTCGTAAATTATTGTGTGCAGGATTTTTGTATCTCTTGCCTAGAATTAAATAACTTAATAATAAGGACTGTGAATTTCATATACCTTAACCCTTTCAATGGTATCGCCGTATATGTACGGCCAGCCTCTTGTGATCCAGATAGAGTATCGTCGTACATATACGTCCAAACGTGGTCCAGCCTAGAATGGGTGGTTTTTTGTTTTGTGTTTTGCATAGTTCCTTTTTATACTAATATTTTATTTGTATTTTTATGTCTAAATACATATGTATATAATAAATGAATATTGCTGAAAAAAAAAATATGTAAGCATATTATAGAGCTTGTAAACCCTAGACATAAATTGTTCATATTTTTAGAGTTGCAATGCACTATAACCTCAAAATGGGAATAATGTTGAGAATAAAATCTCATAAATATAAAATATTTTATATAAAAGGTTGATAACCCCTTACGGTATATTGTTCATATTGTTAGAGTTTCAATGTACTATATAACTAAAATAGGAAAAAATATTTTATGAGTTTTATTTCTTTCTAAATGTTGAATTTTCAACTTTTTAGCTTTTTGTGCAAACAAATTTACAACCCGAGCATACAAAAAATATTTTGGTTTTTAAATAGTTGTGAAATATCGTTAGAAATCTATATTTCAAATTTTATTAAAATCGGTAGATGGGTTTATAAGTTATTTTCAATTTGCGAAATCTATCTAAAATTTCAAAAATCTCTCACTCCTGGGACGTGTATGCTAAAAAAATTAACTAGGGTTAATGAGGATTCACACAAACTAAGTATTGTCAAAACTTCATTCAAGACGAATTATGAGTATTTTAAGAACAAACAAGTAAAAAGCTAAAATTGGACTAAGACCAATTCGTATGATACCCTAGATGAATGCCCGTATGAAATTGCGTATGGTCATCCACCTTTGGAAGTTTGATTTTTGAAATGGTCATCCGCATATATTTCTAGAACGGTTCGTCGGACAGAAAAATGATTATAACCAATTTTATAGGATTTCGTATTCTGAAGATGTTTTTAGTACAATAAAATTATCTAAGACTAATCGTTTTCACAGTATACGTAAAAGACTTGAATTCAAAAGCACAACAACACCAAGGAGCGGTTGCCCGATTTAATCCATTTTTGAAATTTTATTTGCTAATAGGTACTATGAAAACACTATGTACTAAATATCAGCTCTCTACTTCGACGCGTTCCCAGGCAGTATGCAAATATATAGTGAAAAAAGAAATTTTTATATGGCAACCCCATGAAGGAGTTGCCCGATTTGTTTCATTTTCGAACTTAATTTTTCTTTTTTTTCTTTTTAAGTCCGTTTTGCAAAATTTCAGCTCTATAAATATACGCGTCCTCGAATTATCGTGCGCACAGATAGACAGACAGGCAGACAGACAGACGAGCGGACATCTAAAAATCAAAATAATTTTTAATATTATGCTTGGGTGTCCAATTCATTTTGATTAATTGTATGGTTTCGGCAGAGATTGTCATTTTGAACCATTCCTAATCTCACGTCGATAGTTTCGAAAGTTTTCAACATCTGTTTCGAAATACTAGTTTCTAACAGATATCGCACTGATAATTACAAACTGTAACTAACGAAAAATTGTAGCTATTTTTTTATGATTGAATTTAAAAAAAAATAAAGTCAATTTAGAATTAAAATTTTCTTATGTTCGAATTGGCTTATCAACTCAATATAGATGGTAGTCGTTCATTTCGAAAGTGTCCATAATAAATTTTAATTGGTATTTTGTGATAATTCAAATTTTTCATAACTCATTCTATTGTGACAATCTGTGTTCTGTTTTGAAATATATTTGAAATGTTAACACATGATAATCTGTTACATCATTTTCATATCATTTCGAAAATTCCACTCTACTCTGTCATTGTAAACGCTCCTTAAATGTTGGGCTCAGAATAAAAAGGCTGGATAATATGTACTGACGGAATTTCCTAACAAGATAAAAACAAAATTAACTCTGGCCAGTCGGATTTTATTTAAAAAAAAAAAAAACATTTTAGAAGTGTTACACTTAAGAAAATGAAACGCATTACTTTTCATAAAGTGTCGAAAGTAATTAGGTATGAACAAATTTACTTTTCAACTAAATCAGAAGAAACTCTCACGCCAATTATTCGACGTCCAAGTGAGTCAACTTATGTTTTCAAACAGAAAAATAGCTCCAGATGTGCAACTACATAGAGTGCTTTCACTAATTATAACAACTCCGTGTTAAGTATGAGAACAAAAGCAAATCCTGCAGGGAGCTACTTTACTACGTGGAAGTCCAATGTGATGATAGCCGCCCCTTTCTACTTAAGATTTATCGCACCAAATGTAGGCTCCTCTCACATGAGCTTATGATCCACTGTACGATGTTTTCACCCACAGTTCTTGTAGACTACAGAAGCTGCGCTATGGAACGGCCGTCAGCCATATACGAAATGTGAAAATAAAAAACAGAAAAAGAAAATGTTTTTAACTTCCACAGCACAATACGATTCCGTTGTGAAGAGTTAAATTGCATCAAGTCGACTACGTTTCCTTGTGCAACGTGTGGACAAACAACACCAACTCCTATCCACCCTCACTCCTATCCGAAAAAGGCAGTCATTTGGAAAATTTAAAGGATGCAGTTCAAGTCAGTCACACCGGGCGATTTAACTGACTCCATAGTCGAAGAAACAAAGCTTAAAGAAAGGAGCAATGAGCGTGCAGCTGTTTTATTGGATAGCAGCAACTCATTTCTTAGTTGCACGCTGTGCTGAAGTTCGTGCAGTTAAGTACAGAAAAAAGTAACCAAGCAACCTTAAGAAATTGCTAAAAGTGGTGATGGGGGTAGACAGTGTGCAAAAAACTACCAATACAATTTTGCTACTTTTGTATAAGCGCACCCTCTCATCCATCCTTCCATTCATTCCAACTGTGAAAATAGGTACAAGAGCGCAGCTCAAGGATCCTGTACTTTCTTACTTTGAATAAATGAATCTTTTGTTTTCACTATGTCTACGTCGCACCGCACCACCATTTAAAAATTGCCACCTGCTTACCTGTATTTTTCTTTCACCTGTTGTATATACATATTCAGGTCGTTTCGAGCAGCCCTACAGTAGATTCTACTATATCCTTCACCATGCCATGCAAATTGTTTGAACTGTAGAAAAAAAAAAGTCCCGCAAAACTTAGATCGACAAGCGCAGAAAAATAAGGACAAAACCTTCAAGAATTCTAGTCTGTGCGCTGATTTTATCCGAAATTGAGTAGAATATAGAAACACCAGGTGAAACCAAAAGCAGACGGAGCAAAGTGGATAATACAGCATTCAGCTTAACGTGCTAAAAGTAGTTTGTAGATACATAAATACAATGGTACTCCAGTACAATACTACACCAACTACAACTACTACTATAGTATAGTCACATCCCGCCGACCTTGCCAACATGGGAATATTTTCCTACCTCTTACTTAGGAGCCAGCACCTGTGTACGCGACGTTCACCAGAACCCATAAGCTACCTCCCGCTAAGGTAAATAGCATACAATAAATTTTAAAAGATTGAAAATTTCAAGTGTTTTAGTTTAACCAAAGAATTTCGGGATATAACCTGATAAAAAAGCAAACAGGGAAAGAAAATGCTTATGAAAAATGTCGAGTGTTTTGTGGAACGGGTGCAAAAAGTTTACCACTTCCGAACTTTATCCTCTGCGACTCCACCCGCACCATTTACGTGCAAGTTGCAAGCAACTAAGAACAACAGTGAATAGCGAAATTTCGTTATTTATTGCAACTATAACTTATCATCTTTGAGATTTTTGCGGGAAAATTGGTGTTATGTGCGGGAAAATTTGAGGATTTGTTAAAGGTTTCCCCAGGTTGGGAATATTATTTATGAAATATGTTAAATCGTTGACGTTGTGATAGTTTCACTTATTTTCTTCTCTTCTGATTACTAAAGATGTAGGATGATTGGATTTTATACATAAAGGCAAAGTTATTAAAGAGAATTCTCGTAATAGCTTTTATAATTCAGTATTTTAAGGATATTTTTGATCTTGAAACCAAAATAATACTTATACTCCAACCAATCCTGATTCATATCAAATTCGTACAATTTTTTAAAATTTAAAATTACAGAGCTATCCTCCTTTCCACCACTCTCTCCATCTCTCTAGTCTGACTATTTTTTTTGTTTTCATATAAGAACTATTTGGGCATCTTCACAGACAGCCATGGGCTGGTATTAGTGAAGAGCATTTCTCCTATTCAACAATTCTTTCCGTTTTTAGTCACTAGTAATCATTGTTACATACTAATCAGTTTACACATCATACTATTGCAACATTCTCATGTGCAAATTTCTTTATTAATTTCTTGAACATGTGCACTTGCTCTGTATTTTTTATTTCCTCTGGTAATTCATTGTACTAAAGGGCTTTCCAATAAGAGGTGTTATTTTGATATTCAAAGAAAAATGCCATATTTTGAGATAAATGATCGGATCTTTATTTCATTATAAGGAGGAAGGTATGCCGTTAATAATGGAAAGTAACATCAGCCAAATGACCACCACGACCACGCCTACAGGACCATATCCTTTTCATGAAATTTTCCATAACCAAATCGCAAAGTGGCTGCCCTATGTCCTCGATAGCCTCACGAATTCCATCTCTGAAGTCTTGAATCGTCGCTGAGCTGTTGGTGTAGACCTCCTCTTTCATGTGCCCCCCAAAAGAAGAAGTCGGAAGGTGTTAAGTCACAAGATCTCGGTGGCCAATTGTGATCATCTCTTCGAGAGATAACACGGTCCGGAAACTTTTCCCGTAAAAGATCAATGGTTTCGTTGCTTGTATGGCACGTAGCGCCGTCTTGTTGAAAGTAAACGTTGTCCAGATCAATATCATCCAATTCCGGCCATAAAAAATCATTAATCATCTGTCGATAGCGCAATCCATTCACCGTAACTGTTGCTCCAGCCTCATTTTCGAAAAAGTAAGGTTCAATGACCCCGCGGGACCATAAACTGCACCAAACAGTCACACCTTGAGGATAGAGAGGCTTTTCAGCAATAACTCTTTGGTTTTCCGAGGCCCAGATGCGACAATTTTGCTTGTTGACGAAGCCATCGAGGTGGAAATGGGCCTCATCACTCAAGATGAGTTTTCGATGGAACTCCGGATCATTTTCATGCATTTCAAGGACCCAATCAGCAAAGACTCGACGTTGTTGATGATCGGCCGGCTTGAGTTCTTGTGTTAACTGAACTTTATAAGCCTTAAGACCCAAATCTTTATGCAAAATACGGTGTAATGACGTTTGTGGAATGCCTAATTCCAAAGAACGACGAGGAATGGACAAACCTGTGTTTTCTTCAACACTTTCGGCTACAGCAGCAATATTCTTGGCTGTTCTTGAGCGACGTGCACGGGTTTTATTCTTCACATCACTAACTTGTCCCGACAGCTCGAATTTGTCTACCAATTTCTGTATTGCGGTTCGACAAGGTGCTTCACGACGACCCAAAAATGTTCGAGTTTTACGAACCGTCTCTGCCACATTTTCACCATTTTTATAGTGAATTTTAATAATTTCAATGCGTTGTTGAATTATGTATCGTTCCATTTTTATTAATGGCGTAGTTTCTACTTGTCAAATGTCAAAAAATGACAACTCCAAAAGTGACATCTACCGAAATAGCGCGCTAATTAAAATAACACCTCTTATTGGAAAACCTTTTATATATGGGTACAGCTGTGTGTTTTAGACTCTTGAGTTTTCTGTCTGTTCTAGCGTACGATAGACGTAGATGTTGGCGTAATCGTGTGTCGTAGCTATGTGTTTCACCATGCTCTATTAGGTTTATTTTTGACTTTATCTTCTTTTTTCTTATCTTACATATCATTTTAGCTTTTTCCACATAAATTAGTTGTTTTAAGCTCAGAAAATTTGTCGATTCATATAGCTCATGCGTTGGTGTGAGTCTATGTAAATTAAATATGGATTTTATTGCTTTGTTTAATACCGTATGCATGCAGGTCAATAAGTGATTGCTACATTGTGGCCAGTTAATTATATTATAAGTAATTATTGGTAGTATAAATGCATTGTAGACTAAGATTTTCGTCTGACGATTAAAAAAGTCTCTTCCCCTCATGATTCCTATAAGTGGTGCAACTTTTTTCATCACATATGAGGAGTGTCTTTTCAAAAGGGGATATTTACGTCCTAATCGTTTTTTCGTAAAATCGAAAAAACTGACTGTAGAAATACCAACAGCTTTACAGAATAATAGGAGGAATATATGGAAAGGATATGATAAGTTATCTAGAATATATTATTTAAAAAAAAATTGACTATTACTTCCGGTAATATTGGCTTGCAAAGTTTGGAAATATCCCCTTTTGAATAAAAAACTTTATAATATCCCCTTTTGTTCTGTACCATTTTGTAAATATCCCTTTTTGTGTTGTACGTTTTTGTAAATATCCTCTTTTGATTTGTACATTATACTAGAATAAAATTATTAAAGCATATTTTGAGTATTCTTATCAGTTTTTATTTTTTAATTCTTACTTCTATTTTTACTCAAAAAAGTAAAACAGAAACAATTTATTTCGACCATAGAAATCGTACTGTAAATATCCCTTTTTGAAATGAAACGAAAGTAACAGTAATAATGTCATATTTTTTAATGTAAATATCCCCTTTTGATCGGAACAAGTGTTTTCAAGTAAGATTTCCTATGAGTTTATCGCGTTTTGTTTCGGTTTACAGTGACGAAATCTTGATTTTCAGAATAGAGAATATAATCTCATACTTAACTTAAAAAAAAATGAAAATTGTAAATATCCCCTTTTGAAAAGACACTCCTCATATGTTGTCTGTAGTTTCCAAGTCAGTTTATCGTCCATTATCATTCCCAGATATATTATTGAATCGACTCCTTTAATTGGTTCTCGTTCCACTTGCAGTCCAATGTCCAGCTTTTGCTTTCCTCTCTGTTGGAAAACCATAAAAGCTTGTTTTTGATGTATTTATTGTAAGTTTATTTCCATATAGCCATCTTGTGTACCGTATTAAGTCCTCATTTATTACCCTCTCTAAGTCATCGCCATCCTTCCCACTATACAGGCGCAGAATATCATCAGCAGATGTGTAATATTCCGCGGCCAGTCCAGCCTCCATTAAATTTTGGATGTACAGAGAATAAAGCAGCGGACCTAGAATTGATCCCTGCGGGACTCCAGTATTCATCGCTTCATTCTCACTATAGCTGTTTTCCACTTTCGTATAACATTGCCTTGCTTGCAGATTATTACTTAGTAACTGGTTTGCTTTTCCTCTAATTGCCAATTCAGCTAATATTTTTAGTAATACGGTATGATCCACAGTATCAAATGCCTTCTTCAAGTCGACAAATACTCCAATAACATAATTACCTTCATCGAGTTCTTTATTAATGAACTCCATTACATCAGACATAATAGCCGTCGTGTTGCTTTGCTTTTAGAATCCATATTGCTTTTTATCAAATCCACCATTACTTTTAATAAATGCTGTAAGCTGATTATGAATTAATCTCTCATATATTTTACTGAACACATTGAGGAGCGCTATGGGTCGGTAGTTGTTTGGGTCTCTTCTATCTCCTTCTTCTATTCTTCATATGAATGAACTACTGGACTGAAACGTGGCGCAAGACAGCAGTAAACAAACAAGTTGCGGTATAGAGCTGTATTCTTGACAGCTTTTTTCCAGCTAGACAGTTTGTGATATGTATGGATGCTTCACATATATGTATGTAACGAACCTGTATATAGCGAGACATATGTGGAACTCTTTCTGAAAAATTTTCCATATAAAAGTTTCCGTCGCTTATAATTCATAGTTGCTTACTGAATCAATATTATAATTAGGGCAATAGAGATTCACATTAGAGAGAGTCATCCGACCGTCAATCTCCCACCCGATAGTCTGATTCAATTATTCTAGAAGTTGAACTGGCTTGGTTGGGAAACCTAGAATATCCGTCCTCGTCTATCCTATCGTTCGTAATTGAAAACCGAAGAACTAGTAGCAGTACGTGGACAAACGGAATCCACTAGTTAGTACATGTGCAACCGAAAGCCCTCTTGTTCTACCAGTACTGGAAAAATGGGGAACTAATGGTAGTACGTGAGCCACTATGGCCACAAGTCAGTACGTGTGTAACGAAAAGCTAACACATCGTACCTTTCAGCTAGATTTTATCATTCTTATACTTACTTTAAATATTTTACACTTACATTAGGGACGCATGCAATAATACAAGTAACAGAACTCACACTAGCTGTTTTCATTTGGACCACTTACTCCACTGAAGCTACCCAGAGTGACATTTTTTACCGAGCGAATGAACTTATTGGCATCCGAGCAGACGACGTCACATGGTAGTCCTTCGTCATATAAAATTCGAGTATTTTCCCAATAGATTGTTATTTAAAGTTTGCTGAAAATATCAGTGTTAATTTTGTTGCATTTTTATTGCAGTTGTTTTTTCTTAAATATAACAAATTTAAGGTATTGTCATCCCCTATTTTGAGAACACTAAATAACACTTAGAAAGTAAATTTCACATGAATGTGGAATTTCCATCAATGCAAATTTCACTTTGATATTTTTCGCAGTAACCAAACCTAACTCCAATTTCCGAAAGAAAAAGCACTTTAGTTTTACTTCAACTCCCACTAAAATTTAGTCATCTTCGCTGTGTGTGGTTTCATTTGTTTGAAATATCACCTGAAGTTTTAAAAGGTGCCTTTCCGTAGATGCTCGTTTGAACAATCGCTTCCTAATCATAAGTCTTTTGTCTTGACGTTTTTTTCTTTTTCTTTTTCTAGAAATCCAGCTCTTATTCCTTTCCTATAACTTTTTCGAGAGTACAAGTGTAAGTTAATTTGCTGACGTTATTCTGATGTTTTGTTTTTAAGCGATATAGGTCAAAGGTCGATTGATTTCTCTGCAATTGCAGAGTCCTCCCTTCGTTCTCAATATCCATTATTCTCTTTAAATTATGACTATTTTCATAGTTCACCTTGCCCTGAGAAGAACATTCTACAATACCAACAGGAAAAATTTGTCCAGAATCTTTTTACTGTTGAAAGATATTATTCGAGTATCTAGCATGGAAACTTTTCAAGATATTTTCTGTACAAAATGAACTTGCAAAATGTTTTATTAATGGTGCAATGTCATTTAAATAATTGCAGCTATATTTTGTAAGCATTCTGAAAAGTTCGAAAACTATGATTCAATGTAATGCTAACGCAAAGTATAGGAAAATTATTCCGTTCTTACTTCCATGATGCAAGAAAAAGAATAATAATCATCGTCAAAAGGTAGTAAAATTGGATGTGTTTGCGAGCACGACAAATGTTGTTTTAACAAAAATTTTGGGATACAATATAAATGCTTTTTCACATAAAGCCCGCATATCCAAAGGGTTCTCCTTTTACAAGGCCTTTTTATACTTTTGTTAAAGAAAGATAAAAATGAGCGGCAGATGATTTCCGATAGCGTTTAGAGTTCTCAGAACTAAGTCAAATCTGCCCAAAATCATATATTCAAAGACATTATTTTCCAAAATATCTTTACTATAGCTATAATGAAGTCCGCCATAAATACTTTTCGTCAGTAATTACCGCTTACATACTGATTAGCAAAGTTACACAAAAAGCGAGACAACTAGAAAACGTGTAGGTGCCTGAGCAACAACTTACAATATACCATATACAAAGCCACGTTCACACATATATTACGACTGATCAGCCACTCACTGAGTTCTAGCTGGCTAAATTAGTCAGCCGTATTGATAGCCGTCGCCCGCCGGTGGCAACCAATGTTGGGTTGTTCGCCTGCCGGTGGCATCGAGTGCTATAAAAGGCGAGCCGTCAGAACATGAAAGGCAGTTGATTTTGACCAGTCAACCAGACAAGATCTCGCAGTGCGATTGCTAACCCAGTTCAAGTTTGTTCAGAGTGGACATCCTACCAATCATCCGCCAGTCTAGTTAGGGGAGACCATCCATCTAACACGACTGCTTCTAGTAAGCACGAGACTATCCGTGTTCTATATTTTGAAATGTGTAAGCATCCACATCTCTTCTAGTGAATACGAGGCCATTCGTATTCTAACCTCCGAGGCGTGTGTGTACATCCGAAGCAGGAGACCATTCGTGTTCTATACTTTGAGATGTGTCTACACCCACGTCCGATCTAGCCAGTACAAAACCATGCGTATTCTATTCACCGCGACGTGTGTAGACCCCCGCCTAATTTTGTGAATACTAGATCATCCGTATTCCGATCAGAGATACAATTGCATAGCTGCAAAGAATTTGAAATTAACTATTAGTCGTAGATATGCATAAAGACGAGAATTAAACATTTCAGAACTTGAATTCAACAATTAATGATAAATGTACGTAGATTAGAAATGCAAAGAATTCTTTTGTTTAAGTGTTAGTTAAGTAAGAACTAGTGTAGTCGTATTAGGGCTTTAGTGAAATTAATAAACAACCATTTGAATTAACATCAGCATACGTCTTCTCATTTATACTGGACAATCCATTCACCTTAAAGTTACATTTTGGTACCCGAGTAGGGACTTGATTCGTCTTCTTATCGTTGAACTAACAATTTTCCCTGGTGTACTATACAGCTGACCCGCAACCCAGCCCAACCACGTTACTACTGATGAAAACTTGACTAAAAATGTTGAGATAAGTCTGCATTTATTAATTATAACTATTTTTGCAATTTGTTTACCTTTCGATTACTAGAGATGACACAAGGACAGAAACTAACGGCGAGTATTGATCTTTGTTCTCCCGTTACTTTTATGGATATTGCTTTGACGAAATCTCTAGCCTGATGTATTATAAAATTCTCCCTACAAGTATGAGACGAGCTCATTTTCGCCCGTATCCTGAAATTTCGGGAATGCTTCATTAGCAGAATAGTATTAATTTTGAACGGTTTATCATCTTCTACCGTCGTATATGCAAACAGCCTTAGAAAAGTAGCACATGGAAAAAATGAATTACAACTAGTTCAAAGCTGGAGAATTTGAGTTGTGTATATAGAAATTAAAGAATTAACATGCATACCTGGAACAAAACTAAACTAAATTGTTTAGTAACGTGGCAATAATTACAACATGTACTAGTTTCTATTCCATAGCAAGAATAATGGGTGTATGAAATTGCAGGCAATGTACAAAAGGAGTGAACTGTTGGGTTGGGATTATACTGAATTCATTAAATTATATTATGAGCACTAAAAAACGATTGTTAAGGTTGTAACTTATGTGGGGCAGTCAAGATCTGCATTTGGCTCATGTAAAGGTATGGAGAGTCAAATGTGCTATGTTTCTATAAAGCTAAGAAGAGTTTTTGATTTTCCTGACAAGGAAAGGAAATTTTTAATAGATAGAAATTTTTTAGTAATAGTTAAAATAAAAAATGTAGCGGGAGTTGGATTCTTCTTCTTAATAGACCTAGCATTAGCTGCTCTAGAGTTGCAACCGAGCATTTCGCCTCTTATTTATCTCATTTGACCAGCTGTTTATACTCTAGATGAAATCCAAAGAGCATACTAAGTTTGTCATTCCGTTTGTAACACCTAGAACTTATGATGGTAGAGTAAAATGGACTAAACACCCATACATAAAATAAAATGTTATTTTGATTTTTGCATGTCCGTCCGTCCGTCCGTCTATCTGCCTATCTGTGGCACATAAGTTAGAAAATGGAACAACTCGGGTAACTCTTTCGTTGGACACTACCTGTGAACGCGTCAATGTCGAGAGCTGAAATTTTCTACATACGCTTGTCATAAAAAGAGTAAATATAATTTTAAAATGGACTAATTCAGGCAACCCCTTCTTGGTGTTACCATATAGAAATTTAAGATTTTTTCGTATACTGTGAAAACGATATTTAATATAGTAAAAAATTCTTCTGAATATGAAATCCTATAAAATTGGTTAAAATCACTTTTTCTGTTCTACGAATCGCTCTAGAAATATATGCGAAAAACCACTTTAAAAATCAAACTTACATAGATGGGTGACGTTACGAAATGAACTCATAGTAATACATAAGATGATCTTTTCTCTTTACCACTCTTTACCACTTATAGTAGTAGTCGAATTAAATTAAGGTTCCCTCCGAATTCAACCCGATTTGTACTAAAACTTCTTCTGTTAGATAAATCCATATTGAAAAAATGAAATCAGAGCGAACCTTATGCTTTTGTGTTGCAACCAGATGAAGCCTATTATATTTGAACCCATGTAGGTATACCACATAAAAACCAAGTAGATCTTAACTAATGTGGCAGCTAATTATATGGAAAACAAGTTCTGAACAAACATTTGCGGTTAGTCTAAGTTCTTAATTTTTTGTGATAATTCCATTATACCACACGTTAATTCCCAATTTCATCAAAATCAATTCAGCCTTTTTATTTGTTCTTGTCGATTAAAAAATTGTTGCTGCTAGTTCAACAGGTATTTAGTTTTTTATTTTATTTTATACCTAGGATACGTATTAATTTTTTACCGAACCTGAACCTAAAATTTATTTAGGATGCAAAAGAGCTTAAGCGAGTAGGTCTTGATTATAATCACAGCTTTAAATGAGTTTTTTATAATAGAAGAGCGGGATAAATCCTGATCGTATTTAGAAGGGGACAGGAGCATTCAGAAGAATAACCGAAATATGTCTAATGAGGTTGCAAGAGACAATGTTTAGAACTAAAAATAATTCCAGACAAAAAGTTGTTCTTTTGTTATCCAAGCCTAGTACTTGTTAATCCTAAATTTTAGCGAGAGCATTATTTTTGGGTTTTGATTAGAGGTGGCACCACCAGTAAATATCCAAAACATTTAGCTTGAATTTATCCGCCCGGGCGCTAAAAATATTTATTGTCAGAGTTCAGAGATTTTTGATAAATTTATTGACTGGATTTTAGTCGTTACCGTTTTGTACGTCTTTGCTGTAAGTACGGATGAGTTGGATTTCTTCTCGTGACCGTATTTTCAAAATCACTGTTTTTTTTTTATGTGTACATTATACATATTATTTTAATATTTTTAATATTTCCAAATAATTTTAACTGCTTGTTTTTTTAAATATTATGACCGCGCGCTGTATTTCCGAAAAAACTTGCAAATACTCCTTTTTACTATATATTATCTCTAACTCTCCGCTGTCATATTTTAGCTGCTAAAGAACAGCCCGATATTAGAGACTCGCTAAATTTTAGTTTACCGCGGACCTTAGTACTAAGGTTTAAACTTAGAACTTTTCAAATCAACTTCGTATCCAATAATTTAGGCAAATGGTTAACGGAAATAAAAAAAAAAAAACATTGAAAACTTCTCCGAGTAACAATTTACCTAGTTGACGTAAAAAATGACTGGCAACCCTACGATGATTTTGCCCAATATTGATAATTTTTAAGCAATGATTTTAATTTTTTTTTTTCTTATTACTGTGACTAATGTTTCAGCTAGCTATACATTATTGGGCTCTCCACTATTTTTACAGCACGTAAAACTCGAAATTTTGGTATTGCAATACTATGAAGTGGTTGCCCAGCTTGATTCATTTTCGAACTTAAGCCTACAACTTCATGGCATTATTTTACCACCATATCTTTTCTACATTTTATCTAGTATATATATAAAAAACAACTTTAATTTACTTCTCCATCCAATTTTAATACTCCGGTCGTAGTTCCTTTTCATACAATATGTAAGTTCTTTTAAGTTGGCGTAGGACTTGGATACCAAATAAACAATAGAACCCTATTAGTCAAAGTAGAGTTTGCCCGTTATAAATGTGATGTGTGGGCTTCAATTAAAAACTAATTCAGATTCATTACTCGTTTTTGATATTTTAATCTTTTATGAGTTTATGTATACAACAGCAGATAAATAGTATTTTGTATTATCGAAAAGTGAGATTGAATTACTTGTCTGATGTCCTCATGACACTTCTGATAAATCTCCCTCCTGGATTTTGTGGTATACTGGAATGTTTTCAGGAATTTTTATCCAATTAAATAAGGCAGCTGTATTGAACTCATTAAGCCTCATAAAGCCTCACAAATGAAAGATTTATTAGTGAATTGGGTTTCAACATACATTATCATCTCCTTTCTTATGAACTTGCAGCAAACTTGCACTTACGACATGCACAACCAGTCTTCAACACAAATCCACTCCTCTCCGGAGCTATGGCGCTTTAATATAAAAATTTCGAATTTTTACCTCTATTATTGTCGGAATTTCATACCCGCTCACATGAGGGTTAATAAGAATGTTAAATATAACTTTAGTTTAAATGAAGTGCAATTATGGGAACTGCTCTTTAATTTAACCTAATATACCTATGTTAATACTGCAACCGTTAAAGACTTATTTGCTCAAATCATTCAGGTCAAAATTAATTTGTTCCTTTAGTAATTGAAAACGCGTCTGTTGAAAAAAGTATTTCTTCTAATTCTATATATCGGACTAGGAGCTGTTTGTTGGGAGGAGACGCGGTAGAATCCGTCTTATGGCCAGTTTCACAGTCTGAGTTTAAACCAACTATTTAGGTTAAACTCGACGAATGAGTTTCACAGTTTGGTTTAAACCCCGGTTTAAAATAGAGTTTAAACCATGTCATCACTCGGTTTAAACTCAACATAAAAGTATTTGAAAAGTGTGGCATTTTATTTTGATAGTAGCATTGTTTGTTTGTATCGAGAAAATAATTTTATCATAGATTTCGATTTAGACATTTCTATCGATGAAAAAGATTTTTTTGAGTTAAATTTACAACTCTATCAACGACTGAGAGTAATTAGAAATCTGCCAAATCATTTTAATGAAAGGGATTACGTTGATTTTTATGCTAGGTTCCGTTTAAGTAAACAACTTTGTCACTTTGTCTTCGAATCTATTCTTGTCTGTTTTCTTGCGCTCTATTATAATATCTTTTTTTATGCACTAGGGAAGGCAATAGGTCAACTTCACTGCTAAAATTTGCATCCTTTTTGAATGTTGGCATATTTAAAATTAACAAATTAGAAATTAGAAAAACAATAGTGGCGATAACTAATTTAGTTCACAATTTAATCAGTACTACCAACGTTACTAAAACAATGGACTGTGAAACCCGATTTGGTTTAAACTACATTTAAACTTGGAGGAT
Organism: Dioctria rufipes; assembly: GCA_963924295.1. Lineage (NCBI taxonomy): Eukaryota > Metazoa > Arthropoda > Insecta > Diptera > Asilidae > Dioctria > Dioctria rufipes. The sequence continues at coordinate 270,125,514 of OZ002741.1, read as the reverse complement.
GGTTTAAACTCGACTATGAAATCGGCCATTATTATTTGTGGTAGTCTGGTATACCAACTTCAACTTCATGCAGTTCATGTAGGAGTTATGAGCTTAAGAATCTATAACGTCTACTAGAGAGAGCCGAACAGTGACGGAGAAGGTACGTCACCGTTTCGGTAGACTCTCTGAAACCTCTGCACACGTTCTTTTTGTGATGTTGAAAAAGGTCTGGGGCGCCCTATGATCCAAAAGCATAGCCCTGCCCTGGATTGAGTCAACGAAGTGACGGTATGTATTTCGCTTGAATATTTGCGGCTCATATCTGGCAGAAAAAACAGGGGATGGTAAACCGTTCTAAATTCATACTGTTCTACTTATGAAAGACTTGCGGAATTTCGTGTTATAGCTAAATTCGAATTCAAGAGTGTGTAGGTGAGGTTGGGTTATAGCTAGCATAGAACGCGTAGAAAGCATTCTATAGGGGTTTGTCAACGAGTCCCATCCGGTGCATGTGACCTCTAAGATATTAGTGTCCAGTAAGAATTGATTTTGGGGCTTTCATGGTTGGCTGGTTAAGTGCTAGTAGCTTTTTTTTCTTTAAATTAGGATTAAGTTTACCCCAGAGTGCATTTGTTGTTCTACCCTTGGCAAAGACGACCGTGTTGAAGTGGGCGCAATCCGAAATATAAGAGGAGAGATGTTTTGATGAAATCCGGACAAAGGAAACTCCAATAGTGCATCAAGACGAGCAAGCTTATCCGACTAAACGGACCTGGTACCCATAGGACGAATACTTCATTATACCGAGAATGAGAATTCAGAGTGGTTTCGCACCACTCTGTACTTTAAGGGAATTTGGCAAGGCGTTGATAGCCGTTTGGCTATCTGAGCAGACGTTATGTTCAAGCAGAAGGGCTATTTCCACATGAGGGTCCCCACAGATAACGCTTTCTGCGGTGTTTTCTTCCGAATTGGAGCTGTCTGGAAAGATAGTAGAGTATGTCAATGGTTGAAGTACAGAGCGGGGTTCATATTCTACCCTAAATAGGATTTTGGATTTGAAGTTACTTCTACCATAGTCTTGAGGAGGTGATCGCTGTCCCTATTGATATCAAGTACGACTAACTCCACAAATTCAAAGATTTATTCGTTTACAATTCTGTGTGAATCCAGCAATTGTCGCCTCGATTTTCATGTAAAATTATACCAGTTTTCGAAATCCATGGATTTCCCCCACAGCATAGAGTCGTAGCATAAAATAAGTCGGATAACGCTATATTCGCGGTTAAGTTCCCACCAGTGCCCTATTACTCTGCGACATATTGCGAAAGCTAAAATTATTGTTCGCGCTCCCTTTTAGGTATGGTTTTCAGTTAAACTTTTTATACAATAATATTCCTAACTATTTTACTATGTCGTTTAGTTCCAAACGTATGGTGCGAATAGAGAGAATCCAGAAACCTCACATGTTGAAGGAAACTTACACTTGGAGGACATGCTGTAGATTTAAAATTAATATTAAGCTCATTTCTAGGACCAGAGTCCTTGGTTTTGATGATAAATGGAAAAGTAAGCATACTACCGGTATTGATGAGTCAATACTATTGTAATGTGAATTATTTATGCCCTGATAGTTACTGAGTAATGAGCTAGAAATTATGTAAATGTATACTAATTCAGAAATGGACGCAATGAAATTCTTACATAACTTTTAATGTCATAATTCTGCTCATCTTTTAAGTACCTTCTAATATGAACTAAAACTATTGTTATGTTAAGAGAATATCATGATCATATGTTTACTTCGTTTTGGGCTTCAGACATTTAACTTTAATACTCAAGAGTCCCCCCCCCCCCCCCTGCAACACCTCTTTAGTTTTTTTTTCTACTTCGATGAGAATGAATCTTAACTTTTGTCCTTTAAATGCCAACCCACTCAAAAGTTTCCATATTTTCTTCAAGAAAACTCAGAAATTGTCTGTGTTTTTCCTCTCAATCAAATCCTTTCGAAAGTCCTATTTAATCTCCACTCCGTCCTGTGTCCCTTATTCAACTTTGTGAAATTATTACCATCATAAAACTTGTGCTTCTTTAAAATTCCAAACTGACCTAGCGTTATTATCTAGAAGATTGAGTGCCTTGGTGAATGTCCCAGCAGACAGGACATATTTATATATAAATATGTAGGTCAAGAGGATTCTTTGGCATCGACCTAACCCGGTTTCGCCTATTAAACTTTAACGCTACGACAAGGCAAATATGTAGTTGTGAATTCGTGTAGACTTTAAGAATGAGAACAATGAACATATTAGAAGCAGTGAATGTAACAATCACAAAGCACTGTCAAACGTGCCTTGACAGCTACCACTTGGAACCACGAAAACTTTTGTACAGAGCATTTTGCATGCCACTCCTTCCTTACAGTGACAAAGTATTGGGCGGACTGTTCCAACTTTTTAAAAGTTTTCGTCATTGCTCACAGTTGCCACGATAAATTGCCAGAAGAAGAGGCCTCTGTACATAACATAAACGAATTTAAGAGGTGGAGGTATTGAAGGTGATGTGGGCATTTATTCAAGTCGGTTTTCATGCAGGTATATATGTAGCTTTCTAATACCCCATCAGACCCAGTCCATATTATAACCCTGGCTCCTGCTTGTATAGTTAAAAATAAAAGCACTAACAACAGCAAGACGCCACATTAAATGTACATTCGCTGTTATATGTATGCGAACGGATGTGGGTGGGTATGCCCAGACCCTAAGTATAACAACAGGCGAAAAGTGGTTGAAGGATTTTTAAGCAATCGTCATATCACGAACAGGGGCAGGAAGCAGAAATCCATGCTGAAAAGTGGAAGCTTTGAGCTCGAGCCAACCCTGCACGCTTAGTTGCCTACAACAATTCTTATAAATTATTCAAAGTTTTATATTGATCCAGTGACGCTGGGTGCCTAAGTCGACCTACTCTATACTCGACTCATGCTGAAAGTTGTGACATGTGTGCGTTACAACATTCTGACCTAGCGTAGGTGACCACATAGAAGAAAGGAGTATATTGAAGAAAGAAAAAAAAAAATCCAAGCTCATTTTTTTCACCCAGTTTTTTGCTATATCATAATTTTGTACAAAATATATTAGTTTTTTGCATATATTAGGACAAGCACAGTGGCGTGCGAGACTAATTTCATCAGAAATTCCCTTGGGGGCAAAGATTTTAATAATTTCTTTCTGCTGTTTTATGTAAATTTCTGTTAAATTATGACCTTAGGTACATGGCTGCTGGTTTCACGTATGAGTACAGCTTTGAGTGGAAATTAATTATGGGTTCATGATGGTGAGCAGCCAAGTGAGTGCACGTTATGTAGGAATACAAAAAAAAAAAACTTCGTTGAGAGTAAATTTTTTCGGTTGAGTTAACAAATTCCTTCCAGGTTTTCTGAGGCCTTTCAACTGCAATATTACAACAGCGAAAAAAAATGTGAAATCAGCAACACTAATAGAAATATAATTCAAAGACGGCAAAACGAGACTTCTTTGTTTCGAATATTTTACATAATGAAAATTATTTCCTGGTTAAATGCCGCAAGATGTTATCAATAAATTTAAGAAGGCAGAAACTGTAGTACGTATATGAAAATCTTGAGTTTCGGTACGATATTTCCCCACCGGTTAAGTATTTCAGCGAACGAAATGTAAATGCCCGAGGAACTCTGAAATGCGATAATAATTTTTAGAAAATTAAGAAATTTGAGGAATAAAGCAAGAAAGTTTTACTGAATAGATTTTATTGGAAGGAAACCTAGAAAAAAAATCTCATATTCACTGAGTAAGTATTTCGACTAAATATAGCCTTTCAAAAGTTACTTTTTTTACTTTTTATGGTATTTGGTATAGTTATATATTAATTTCATACAGGGTGATCGATACCAGTGAGAGGAACAAGAAAATGTTTGGGAAGTCGTGAGGGTTGTGATTTTGGTTAGTTTTTTCATTATCTTACACATCCTTCATTTTCTTACATATCCTATGAAAATGACACGTCAAAGTACAAATATTGATAAAATTTACTATCAGACTTTAACGAATTTCCCGCCAAAATGCTGGATAGGTGTTATATTTATTTCAAGGTTTTGAAAACACATAATTTTCCCCTTCATTTAATCCCACACATATACCAACTCACTTACATGCAGCAACCGTTTTTCAGATAAGCCAGTTTTTATGATTCATGATTTCGTTAATTTTGTAACGGAGTTTCGTTGGGAATGCTGCGGGTAGCTCGTCGGACTAGGGTTTCTCAGAAATGAAACTCCTTCAGTTACAATACAATAAAAATAATTCGTTATTCAACGAAAATAGCCTAACATTTACACAGCTAGTTTAATCTAATTCTATTTATCCTATATTGGAAACTCGGTAGTGGTAAGGGGAACTTCACACGGCTTACCACTATCATAACCTGAGAGGGAGGCGAGGTGACTTATCAAGAAAATACTTGCGGAGGCGGGATATTTCACACTGATTCCGCTATTTTTAGGATAGGTACGGGGATTTCTCACACGACGTACCTATGTCGTAGTTATAATACATTTGGGTGGGGATACAGCGGATAGTACGGGGATGTCTCACTAGCTGTACATGATAAGCGTTAGGGCGGGATATCTCGCACGAACCTTAACACAGCGGATCAGGACGTATGGTACGGGGGTTACTCACACGGCATACCAAGGAAATGTTAAGGCGGGATAGTACACGCTGACCTTAACACAACGGATTAGGACCGATGGTATAGGGTTTGCTCACACGACGTACCAGGGAAATATTAAGGCGGGATAGTACACGCTAACCTTAACACGACGGATTAGGGCGGACATACCAAGTAATTATTGTAATTATTGAGAAAATGCACGGGGATTACTCACACGGCGTGCCAGGTTTTCACTAGTGCAGGAATTTCACGCATCACTAGTCACCCTAGTGAAAATCGTCTGATCACATAACTCTTCGAGCTCGCTGACCAGACTGATTTTTGTGGGCGATTGGCGTGCTTTATATAGCCAGTGGTCAGAGCTTCTTAGTGGCTGAGTACCTGATGTCTCTCTGCTGGCATGCTGATCATGCAACCCGTGACTATGGCAGCTTTGTTCGCATGCCCCAGTGGCGTGGTTACTTGAACATAAGTTCAAGTTTCACTTAAATATCCCAGTGGCGGGCAAAAATAATTTATTTCGGCTTCAAATTTGTGACTTCGTTACAATTTTGTGTGTTAATTTTCAAAGTCCAGAAACCGTTCTTTTATGTACTTATAAATGTGAACACAATTTCAGACCTCCCAAGTAAGTGATATACGTACAATACATAAAACATAAGGACAAGGTTATATAAAAAAAAGATGTTAAGAAAACTCCCCGCCTTTTTGTAATGTGATGTATTGAAAACCGTCTAAGCCCCACACATTGAAATATTTCAGCAGAAAATTAGGCTGTTGTTGTGTATTGGCCGAGTTTCTGCTTGCCAATCGAGAAACTGTAAAACTTTCTTAACCAACCTTTGTAGAAAATTTCAGTGCATTAGGGATAGATCTGTTCAGGTGAAGGGACATCTTTTTGAAAATGTAAGCTTCTAGAACCCTCATTTTATTGTTTTATTCGTGAACAGGTAAATGGACCAAACAAGAAACATAACACGGTAAAAATTTTCAATATAATTGCAGTCTTCGATTTACCATATTGTGGAATTGTCGTAGCACCTCGTCAAAATCTTTTTTGTCTATTCTTTTCCGTTCAAATGCAAGATACACCAAACCTCCCAATATCTCGTGACCCATTGACATTCTTTGAGGCTTATTGATAGCAATTAGTGTCGAAAAGGTAGATTAGCATGAAGCAGTACTACATCAGATTATTGCGACTGATGCAAATAGTTCATACGTATCTCTGAAGGATTCCCTTTGTGTGTATAGAACTTCTAATATATTTTTGCTCTGACCTCCTCGACCATTCAACTCGTTCAAATGTCTTTTCACAATAGTAGCCTCTTCTTTGGAAGGAATTTTAATACCTGAAAAAAAATTGCAAATATATATTTGTTTTTTTCACACTAATTTCCTCACAATAATTATATATTTAAATGTTGAACAGACTTAAACTTTGTCCAACTCATCAAGACACAAAATTGAATCGAGTAGATCCTCGGATCTTAAATTATGCCTGCAGTGTTTTGACGACAAGGTGATGGACCATGCAGCATTTAATCCTCCATATATCTTGTCTTTACTTATCTCTTCTGTTCTGGGAACAATTGAAATTCTTTTCTATAATACGGTATTCTCCAATTCTTCTGACCTCAATTTCTTCCTGGACACATTTCATTATCGATAAGACATCCTTCAATCCCATGCTTCGACCCTGTAAAGCCGCATCAGTTGGTTCCAGAGCACATAACATTTCTTTTGCTACTATCTTTGCCAATCGAACTTCCATGTTCAACATAATGCCTTTAATGTCAACACTTTTTGCAATATTATCACCACTGAACTTTTCATTTTATTTGAAGTCTTCAAAATCAGAAATTAATTTTCATACACAACTCTTTTAAGAGCTAAATGTCCTGACCAAAGCTGTTCAAGTAGTCAAACAATCGTCTTATCTTCATACATAACAGGAAGATATGTGAGGTAAGCAACGCAAACATGGCCGAGTAGTGGCTGACTGGTAAGTGCTGCCGATCATATACACTCGCCGCGATGACTCTTATGACGTCTCCGTAAAATACGGAATAAGTTGGCAGTTTTTAAGGCCATTGTCATTTTAAAGCAGAGCACTGCCCCTCTATTTCCTCCCCTAACTACGGACCTGGTCCCACATAATCTTAATCTCTCCGAAGAAAGCAAATCTAACCGATCCACAACATGCAGCTTATTGCTTCAACGGCACAATATACAGAAGCGCTTTTTGATCGCTTGATCACTGTAGACGAAAAATGGGTCCTATATGACAATCTAAAACGCACAAAGCAATGAATCTCTTCGAATGAATCCTCATGACGGGCTGCTAAGCCAGGTTTATATTCCATAAAGGCGCGCTTAAGTGTGTTTGGTGGAGCTATCGCGGAGTCGTTCATTGTGAAGTGCAGAAACCTGGACAAATTGTGAATGCAGACCTTTACTGTGAACAATTGGATCGAGTAAATCACTCTTCATTGAACAGAAAAAGCGTTATTTTCCAGCACAATAATGCAACACAGCACTGCTGGGAGGTACTGCCTCACTCAGTATACTTGCCCGACACTGACCCATCGGTTTTCCAAATCGCTACAGCACTTTCTAAGTGAGATTTTTTTTTTTCAAATTTAGGTGATATCCAAAATACCCTCTCTTAATATTTTCCTAAAGGGCGACTGAGTTTGTATCGATCCGACATTTAAAATTTGAGCACTACATGGCCTAAGGTGTTGATAACGATGTTGATTTCATCATCGATGAAAAGTAAAAACTTGTTAAAAATTTATTTGTTCGAATTAAAAAAAAAAAAAACGACATTACTTTCCGGTCCACCTAATGCATATAAGTAGTAGTAATAATACACATAGTACAGAGAATATTAGTTCTTAAAGAAGCGTCATGAGAAAAGATCGGTCTACAATGAACTATGAACTTGTGTGAACTCACTGTGGCACTTCTTTACTGCTTTATATTCTTTACTTAGTACAAGTTCTAAGTATGATCTATATGAGGAATAATACTCACCCGTATCAATCTAGGCTTTTAGCTATGACATCATACATAGCTGGTACTAAGCAAAATCCATAAAAAAAAAAAAATTAAAAATCTGCAGCGGGTAGAAATTGGGAAGTAGATACTCATGAGTATAGAGTTGGTGGCGATATGAATTGTTTTCTTTTCATAATTACCTAAATGAAATCTAAAGCGAGTACTAAGTCCGTCAATCCGTTTATAACACCTAGAAATAATGATGGTAGAGTAAAATGGATTAGACACCCATGCGTAAAATTAAAAGTTATTTTGATTTTTGCATGTCCGTCCGTCTGTGCGTCAGTCCTTCCGCCCGTCCTCACGATAACTCGAGAACGCGTGTATCTAAAGAACTGAAATTTTGTATTTAGCCTTTAAAAAAAAAATAAATTAAATTAAGTTCGAAAATCGGACAAATCGGGTAACTCCTCCATAGGGTTGCCATAAAAACAATTCGTTTTGACTAAATATTTGGACACTACCTAAGAACGCGTCAACATCGAGAGCTGAAATTTTGTCCGCGATGTTTTCGTAAAAAGAGTAAATATAATTTAAAAAATGGACTAAAACGGGCAACCCTTTCTTGGTGTTTCCATATAAATATTTGGGATTTTTACGTATACTGTGAAATCGATAAGTCCTATACGGTTTTCATGTACTGAAAAGTCCTTCAGAATATGAAATCCTATGAAATTTGTTATAATAATTTTTTCTGGCCCACGAGCTGTTCTATAAATATATGCTGAAAACCACTTCTAAAATCAAACTTGCACAGATGGATGACCATACAATATGACATAGGAATTGATCTTACACCAATTTTAGCTTTTTTACTTTTCTTTTTTAAGTACCTACATCATTTATTAAAAAAAAAAAAATCAATTTTTTTAAATTGTGTGCATGCAAAGATGCAAGGTTAACCATCAGTAATCTTTTAAGAGAAAGCCCGCAGTGTATATTATTGGATAAAAACTGTGTCTTTCTTAATCCATAAAGACTTAGCAACAAATTGAAAGTGAGGTTATATCTATTAGTAAGATGCAAAAATGTGAAGCATCTTGTGGAATGAAACAGATGCATCTGAACTGGGCCACTGGTGCTTTCAGCATAATTTCCATAGAGTTCTGTACCTACTCTGTATGACTTTGTATTTAGGAGTTTGATGTTTATCCTTATTTGACAGTGTTTCTGTTTCACTTTTTTTTTATCCCTTGATGTTTCATTCAGGCAATTTCGGGGGAAACTGAAATGCATTAACGTTAATATTTAAAGGTGGATTATTTCTCGTCTACAACAGACTGAATTTCATTGAAAATAATTTCAATAAATTTCTAAAATGCATTGCGAATGCAGAGAAATGGAACTTTTCAACCCAGCGATCAGAGAGGTCTCATCAGTATAGTTATCTCTGATGTTTTTATAATCATTTTGTTGCAACGATATGTAACTCAATAATGCATCTAGAAGCTTTTATAAAATAATAAACAATAATCGTCAAGTGGGATTCATACCTTAAAAATTATTCATTTTATTGTTTATTTGACTGGCTTGAATGACGGTCACTTTATGACATAAAACAAATTTTCTGATCAATTATGCTCATTAACCGGAGTATACGGAACTTCGTATTGGTTTTCCTGGAATATCGTATTTGTGTACCGGTAATGAAATAATATAAAACTTCAACATTGATGTACCTAAGTAAAACAGACTGCTATGTTTTGAAGAAATTTATTTGGTTACAACAAGTTTTCAATATGTTGCCCCTTTTCTAAATAACACACTTATAATCTACGTCTTACACTTAATTTTCAGTGTGTTTCGCTCAATCTTTCTCTTTTTTTCAAACGCGCTGCTTCTATATGCTACCTTATAATATCTTCGCTATCAACAGGGCGGAATTAACTTGTTCCTTCAAATAACTCCATATGAAATAGTCCATCGGAGTAATATCTGGTGATCTCGCTGGCCATGATATTGATCTACCTCGCCCTATCCGTCTATCATGAAAGTTTTCATTCAGTCAATATTGTACTGTTCGAGTAGAGTGAGGAGGTGTTCCATCATGTTGAAAAATCATATTCCGCCTTATGCTTACAGGCAAGTCCTCCGACTTCGGTAGCATATCCTCCAAAGAATTGACATAAGCCTCTCCTGATATATTATGGCGAAAGGTATAACATCCAATGAAATTCTGACCTAGAATTCCTGCCCAAATATTTAGCCTGAATCTATGTTGGCAGTGTGATTTCCTGCCTGCGTGAGGGTTACTTTCAGCCTATCTATTCTATGTATATTGTGGAAGTTAACTACTCCAACTACTGCAAAGTAGGGCTCATCAGCACGTTGCTTAAAAATCGACGATCAGTCAAATCCTTTTCTAACATAAACATGCAGAAGTCAACGCGTCTGTGAAGGTTCCTTGACAGAAGTTCCCCTTCGGGCGTTAAATGATAGGGAAGAAGACGTGGATTGCTCACAGCCCACCACACAAACGTATATGATCTAAATTAAGTTTCGCTGCCAGAGCCCTAGTATTTAAGGAGTCATATTGTCGAATCCTGTTCATATTGTTTTCGATGTGCTCCATTCTCTAAAATAAAACTCTATTTATAAGAAATTTTAATTTTAAGATATTAATATAACTTAAACATATAGGTCTGCCTGAAGTTTTTCGACGACTGACAATGCATATTTCCGTGATTAATGTACTAAAAAAAAAAAAAAAAACAAAAAAAAAAACTTGAAGAAGGACGAGGTCTCTAAGAGAATCTTCTAACATATTCCAACAATACTGTACGTTCATTTTCATGACAATACCCGTAAAAATACGCCATATACGTTAAGCCGCGTAATTTATGGCTACCTTCTACTGGAGCTGATATAGCATTTTTGTTTTTAATTAAATTTCTCGATTATATTTGATGAAACAGTATCTATCAATAACGAGCTAAAACTAGAGAAATTTCAGTTTATGCTAAATTTTCAGGTAAAATTGACTTCTTATTGCATCCAACAATAGGTCCATAAACTTACTTTAACGGATTACCTTCGTGCATCTGCTGATACTGAATCGAGAGTCTAAGTACGCGAGCATAACCTTTTGCTAATTTCTGTATAATATCTGCAGTTTGCACGAACTTAACATTCTTGAATACACTCCAATGGTGTCGTATATTCTGAATAGGTTAATGAGCATTATTGATCAAAAAACTTGTTTTATGTCACCAAGTGACCGTCACAAAAGCCATTTTTGAGGTATGAATCCCGCTAGACGATTATTGTATATTATTTTATGAAAGCCTCTAGATACATTATTTAGTTACATATCGTTGGAAAGGGAATCGTATAAACTAAATGATGATTATAAAAACAAAACAAAATTTTATTAGAAATTTTTAATAAGTCCAAAATAAGAAATTTATAAAACAAAAGACGCAAAGTCTTATTTGACATTTTGCTGTATCGAAAGTATCGATGCTGGAGAAATGAACAATATGTGTTTTTAAAGTGAAATATATTGTAAGTTAAACAAAAGTTATTTCAGCTTTCTAAACCGTTTATTTCCGGAAATATACATTAAAGTTCAAAAGTCTACACCTTACAGTACACAAAACAGTGTTTCCAGCATAACTGGTAAACAACTTAATGTGCGGCAAAACTCTATAAGAATTTTTTTCTGAACTCGGTTCCACCTACCTATGTTCAGCGTATGCAGCCATACTTTTGCAACACCCTGTATACGCGTTGAAATTAAAAAAACGATGACATTTTATACCTAGAAAATATGATACGTAGCCCCAACATATAAGAAAATAAGATTTTTTCAAACTTGGTGGCAATCACCAAACGAACGCGTGCACATATTGTTCAAAAAATAACCAAATTCGAGAACCGTAAATGTTCGTTTGAAAGAGAATGGGTGTTTGGTGGATGTGTGTCTGCTGCTTTGTTCAGATCAAAGATCAGCTGCTGTCACGAACTGTCATGTAATTACCATGCGAATGTCAGTAGTAAATTTTTGTTAATTATTAAAATGTCGAACAATGATATACTAATTGCTTGTGAGTGATACAACTCAAATTAGAGGGGAAAAAAAGCGTTGTTGGATCAGTTTTTATCAGATATCAAGTGCCGGCGACTAAAGACCAGTTTCAATGATGCCCATTCGTAATTTCGTATGACTGTCCATGACCCATCTGTGCAAGTTTGATTTTTGAAGTTTTTTTTCGCATCTATTTCTAGAACGGTTTGTCGGACAGTTAAAATTAATATATCCAAATTCATAAGATTTTATATTTTAAAAAATTTTGCAGTGCAGTGCGATGAAAACGTCTAGAACTGATCGCTTACACACTATACGTAAAAATCCTAAATTTGTATATGGAAACACCAAGTAGAGGTTTCCCGATGCCGACCATCTTAAATTATATTTACAATTCTTATGAAAACATCGCGTATAAAATTTCAGCTGTCTATTTAACGCGTTCTCAGGCAGCGTCCAAACATATAGTGAAAAACGCAATTTTCGTATGGCAAGTCCAAGAAGGAGTTATCCGATTTGTCGTTAGGTGAGACGGACGGGCGGAGTACAGACGGCCAAGCAAATTACTTTAAATGTTATACTTGGGTATCCAGTCCATTTAGGTATACCACTGTATTTGTGACGTCTTAGAGTACCGTAACGGAAAGTGGTAAGGCGATCAACTCTAATCGAACTTAATCGGAAGAACCTGCTGAAAAATAATACTGCTGGTTCTCTTGGCTTGTCATGCGCAATCTAAAAAAATTATGTAGCTACTAAGAATACTTATGAAACATTTCTAGTCCGGAAGGTAGCGTTGCATTTTAGGTAGTGTTTTTATGCGGATTGATTGTTATCTTTTTCAATAGATTTGGTATGACTAATAAGTAAACCAACTGTCAGCTTACGCACCCGTGGGCGTGGGTGTGGGAGGCTGCGTAAGTGGTAAGATGTTTTTTTTTAAGTAATACTATGCCAGGTGAAACTTATATTTATAAACAGTTGACATTAAAGTGAGTTGAAAAAAAAAAAATCGTCAGCCGCATGGAGGCTGCTCGCATGAACTTGTAAAAAAAAACACGTAAACTGAAGTAATAGTAATAGTCTGAGAACGCGTCTGTAGAGAGCTGAAATTTGGTGCATGGTTTTTTTACATCAATAGTAAATGAAATTTCGAAAATGGACTAAATCTGGTAACTCCTTCTTGTTGGTGCCATATAAAAATTTTGGTTTTTTACGTATATTGAAAGAACACGTTTTTACTGTACTGAAAAGTTCATCAGAATATGAAATTCTATGAAATTGCTAATAATTATTTTTACTGTCCGACGAACCGTTCAAAAATATATGCGAAAATCCACTTCAGTATTCAAACTTGCTTGATAGGTCCCTATACGAAATCATACAGGGGCATTCATCTAGGGTATCATCACAATTGGCCAGATATGAACAGTTGTATCATAATGCTCGGCAATATTAGTGCTATTCAGAAGGATTTAAAAATTACAATGCACGTTGATTTCGGCAATTCCCAAATATTCGTCAGTATTACAATGTTTTATGAAGAAGTAAAAAAGCTGGAATAGGTCTAGGATAAGTGTTTATGATATCCTAGATGAATGCCCGTATGTAATTTCATATGGTCACCTCTCTGTGCAAGTTTGAATGTTAAAGTAGTTTTTCGCATATATTTCTGGAACAGTTCGTCGGACAGTAAAAATTATTATTAGCAATTTCATAGAATATAATATTCTGACCAACTTTTCAATACAATAAAAACGTCTAGGACTGATTGTTTTTACAATATACGTAAAAACCAAATTTGTTATTTAGTATATTTTTGAAATTTCATTAACTATTTCATTTACTATCATGTGCCAAATTTCAGCTCTCTACGTCCACGCGTTCTCAGGCTATTTCTATTATTTTATTTTACATGTTATTTTTTTACAAGTTCATCCGGCAGCTACCGCATAATCCACTCTCCGCGATGCAGCTGACGATTTGTTTTTCAACTCACTATGATGTCAACTGTCTACAAAAAAAAAGTTTCATCCGGCTTAGTAAGACTTAAAAAAAATTTTTTTTTAACCACTTTCGCAGCCTCCCACACCCACCGCTAGTTTAGCAGCTGACTGTCGGTTTACTAATCAGTTGTAGGAGATCAATTATCGATATCAAAATCAGCCGGTATACTATGACTTTTTCATTTGCAACGCTACCTCCCGGACTATTCCCCATATTTCGATAGAGATTTTCAATAATGAAAATTTCTCTGACTGAACCTACCCTGAAGAAAGGCGATACGTCTAGAGAAATTCATAAAACCGAAAAATTTTCAAATTGTCCAAATTTTCAAACACAATAATCATTTGATTTTCCCGTCTGTCCAGAATATAAATGGATTGCTACAAAAAAAAAAAACATTCTCTTTACTAGATCATAATTAACATATTTTTAACTTTGACACGAGCAGTATAACAGTAAAAGAATAAACAAAACTGTAGCTAAGAAATTCACAATTAAAATTATTCAAAATTTCCCTTATTCTGCAAAATGCTTCATTTCACACTGAGTAAAAATAAACTTCTAAGCGTTGTGGAAAACTCAAAATCAACATTGTAAAAGTCTGAAATTAGTAATTAATTTGATTCGCAACAACTCTGCACCTTTATTTCCCTACCATCCCAATCTGCTGAGTAGGTAAGCAATAAAACGCCGTTATTTCAACAGAAACGGGAGAAGCATCCTTTTCAAAAATTCTTTTGACTCACAAAGATGCAAAATCTTTTAAAGATGCCAAGAGTAATGCTCAGCAGTGATATCGAAAAAGGGAACATTTCTTGGGGTTCGGGATGAAAAAATTAGAATAGAACGTACACGTTCCTATTACGTTCATGTACATAGTAGGTACTGGGACAAAATAAGCTTCAAGCTAACGCGTCGAATGAAATGTAACGAGGATAATGTAAATCTCGCTTCGAGTAAAGAAGAAAATTTGAATCCTCGTGCGGAGATATGTACGTACATACATATTTACAACTGGGTTGTTTGAATTAATGCTGGGGAAGAAAAGAGGGATGAACCTGGTGCTTCTCTTGCACTAGCTACTTTTCTGATATTATGCCTGTCCCTTCCCTAGGATAAGCTTGTGATTCTGAAAATGTACAAAAGTTACGTCATCGTTCTGTCTTTATAAGAGTCTACCCTGGAACTCTCTAGTATGCACCTCGACTTTCCTTCTAACGACCACTTTGTCAAAACGTGAGTTTTTTTCTCCCTTCTATATCATCTTTGAATCATAAAAAAAAAAAAAAAAACAAAAAACTTAAAAAAAAAACTTTCTTATACTTTCAGTGGCATGTAGCACCGTTACGGTAACAAAATGTCAAGCAGCATTGAGGACACTTCAAGCATTTCCATTCTTTCGACCAACATGCCTTTGCAAGGAGCCAGGAGTTGATCCAGACTGCAATAATTTTCGAGATTTTCTTTTTGATCATCCATGCGGCTTTGTTCTTAAGAAAGGTAGGTTGAATTTTACTATATGAATATGACTGCATGCAAGTAATGTATTATGGGGGTGGATGCAAATATCCAAACGTGCGTATATTTCATATAATAAAAGTGGCCGGGATTGAAGGATTCAAGGAAGAAAAAGGCACTTCAAATATACAAAGCAATTTAGTATTTATGAATAAAATTCAAAGGCGGAGAAGGAAATTTTTGAATGTATACCACTCACCATCTGATGGTAAGAGATTCGGGTATATGAGGAAACTTCGGTATGCAGTTATTTTTTTTCAAAGCCCTTTATCCAATTTCTTACAACTTGTGGAGTTATCTCACTCCTAATTCATAGAGAAAACTCCAGAAGAGTTTTCGTAGCAAAATATTATCAATTTAAAAAATCGATAACAAAAAAAAATTGTTACTAAAACTGCAACTCCAACTGATGAAAGTGATAAAGGCGTTTCGTATCAGCAAGAACTTAACACTCTTCAGTACGGCTTGTTCTTGCTTGTATACGCCTGGAAAAAAGGCCAAGTTGATCTCACATATATGCATTTATTTGAAATTCTGAGTGTGAATTATATGAGGCGAGATAATAAGTATTTACATACTTTGTGCTTCTTTGTATTCAGCAGTTTAGCCCTAAGTGGGATTAGACAAATTCAATCAGATAAAACAAGAACCAGCCGTACTGAAGAGTATTAAATTCTTGCTGATACGAAATACCTTTTGCACTTTCATCACTCCTAATTATCCACGTAGTTGGTATATTTTACTACAATACTATGATACCGTTTTACTCTCAGATTCAAATTTAAATCCTTTCATGATAATCTATAAAGAAGCATCTGCGAACTTATTTTCGCATAAATTTCTTATCTTGCTACTTTAGTTTCATGAAAAACGTTCAGAGCTCTTTGAGGTATAGAATAAAGTAAGTGATATAATTACTGCGAGCATTCACTGACATGAAAATTACATTTATCTTAAATTTCTTCGAGTTTTGGAAGAATAAGGTACAATCAACAATCCTATCCTTGTAAAAATGCACAGTTGTAGGGTATAACCAGAAACGAAACGGCCACCAATTTAGGAAAGGCCTCTAAACTGGTTTGCTTAGTAGAGAGTAGATATATGGGTCTTCATAGATGGTTTGAAAACAGATGCCGGAGTGGGAGCCAGGGTATGCTGATATATATCCATTAAAATAAAAGAATCTTACCGCTTACCAGACTACTGTAGTATCTTCCAAGCAAATGTCCTAAGTATAAATACCGCAATAAGGCTACAAGAAGCAACTTTGCTAAGCTGGAACACCATTAGATCACCCATATTCCAACGTTATCGAAGTGATTTCAGGAAACTTGATGCCAACCAAGAAACTATTTTCTGCGGAGTACCAGACCACACAAAATAAAGCAACTGATGTCTTCGCCAGGAAGAGCTTAGCTGTGAATTTTTGCTTAGCAGAAGAATCCATAGGAAGGACTAATATACATACTATAATACGCCGGTGAGGAAAACCTACTTAGTCGCCCTCTATGAAAAACATACACTACTAAGGGGTTTAAGTTTGTGTTACGTTCTTGGATTCTGTGCGTATTATAATCTGAGACGACCTCCAAGTATTTTTAGGTGGTAGGATACCTGGCCGATACGTTAGACGGTGATCGAGCTGATGAACTTTGGAGCTAAATCCGCCATTAGTTAGTTATCATTACTGTTCTGTGCGAACGAAAATAGTCAGATGAGGAATAAACATTTCGTTCCGACTAAATACGAAAAGTGTATGGATTGGAATACTTTTGTTTGTTTCGATCAAATTATATTTTATCTACCCCCAAATTAACTGGTCTCGGTGGTTGGTGGTGACACTTATTTATTATAGTTTTCGCATTCATTCTCAGTTGATTGGTTCAACTTCTTCACCCAAACACACACACACTTACACACACACAGTTATACGAGACTATTATGAGTAAGCATTCATTACTGATATAAATTAAAAATCTTATTCGAAATTTTATCACTAAGATTTGGTCGACCTCAGGTGGATACGTTTGGAACTTTCAAGGTGTTTATGGTGAAGATTGAACGCTGCAGTTTTAGAAAATAATTCACCAACATTGTTGGCGAATTAATGTTTCCCCAAAGAAGGGCGCCAAGAAATTTTATAAAGAAACACATTCAGCATTTTTGCAAAGGGAGAGATCGTAATGCAACAATTACCTTTCACTTCAAGCAAAATTTGCCGTTTTGGAGGATATTTTTTATTTATAGAATTGTGGGTGAGTTGTTTTGGCATAAAAAAACTTGAAATATCACTAGAGAGTCGGTGAAAAGAGAGCAAATGATGTATGCTGGATGTTGTGATAAAAAATCAACAACATACCATTAGCTTATAAATCAAACAACTACTGTAGAAAAAGTAAAAACAATGCCGTAATTAGATTTCTGTTAACCTTCATGGAAGTGTACCTTATGAAAAAAAGACTTCTTCCTGTTATGCTGTACTTTGTATCATAGGGTATACCCTGAGCTTGGGTTATTAATATAAAATTTAAAAAAAACATTACTTCGCTTACTCTGATCACATTATGCAAGTGGTAACAAACTTGTGCTACGATAGTAGCTTTGTCCGCTTCTATTAACATTGCACTTTCAAATATGGGGAATTTTTTTGAAAGCATGCCAAAGGCACATTGAACAATTCTTGGGATCTTGAGTGCCGATTAGCGATTTAAGAGATTCAGCGATTTTCGTGTAAAATACCTCATTATATTTTCAACCAGAGAGTATGCTTCATCCGCCACAAATGCAAAAGGAGAGCTTTCTCCACTTGGTGAAATATGTTGAGGTCTATGTATCTTCAATTTTTTTTTGTACAAACCTTCGGAAAAGATGATTAGGACCCATCGGGTCTCTAAAACGTACGCCATAAGCAATTGCTCATAAGTCCGGATGCTCTTACAAAGTACCTTCCCTACCAGCTTCATACAATTCTTACAGGAGGTGTGACTCAAGGAATTAGTAACGTTTTCCGGAGAAAGTCGGACAGTGACAAAGAAAGTGAATCAAATTTTTCGGACCCCTGATAAATGAGTGTTTTTTTAAATACCGAATGATTAAAGACAGCACTGTTGACATTGTTCCTGCTAAAATCTCGAACGTCAGTTGCGACAAATTTTATATCAGAATCCACAATGAATTATAATAACGTGAACCAACGTTATGAAGCTGCTCCAGTTTGATATGTTTTCCATTAATTGCCTCACAGCAATTAGAAAAATTTTATATTTCCTCAAAAGGTTTTTCGATTTTCTTCCATTTTTTTCTCTGTGAGCTTAGTCATGTATAATCGGGTTAGCATATCACAAATTGCTTGACAAACCTTAATTACAATATTCCCTATTGTTCTTGTCCCAACGCGAAAGCTATAGGAAACCGATTGAAAACATTTGGCAGTGAATACATGATAAGTGTTTCTATTAAAAATGCAGTGGAAAATTTGAACATTTGAAACGACTACCCTTGATGTTTCAATATTCAACAAAATAAATTATATGTTTTTTACTTATCTATAAAATGGAAAATCTCATTAACGTGAAAATACAATTCGTTTCCATTAGTTCAAACTGTCGCCAGTTTCCTATAATATTTGATTTCTCAAACTTGACACAACATTTCTGGTAGCTCTTACGCGAGATATATCAGGGAAGAAAAGAGAATGATTAGCGGAAGTGGAGGAATGAAGAGAAAAGAGTAGTATCTTATGGACGCAATGTCTTTTTAGGGGATTTTAAATCTGAGTACCGAAACTGTGGAAGATACCGAAAGAAAAAAAATGGATTATGAAAAGGAAGCTCAGGACGCTGCGTCGGTTAATGATACTTCCAACACCACACATAACATGACAGCTATGATCAATGGAAAAGGAAAGAAATGACTCTAGCTGAAGTATTTGCCGGACCAATGCCAGAGTTTGTGCAATCTAGGACAGAAAATACATCACCTAGAATTTCATTTGAAAACATTTCGCCGCATATGTACTTTCTCTGAGATCAATCTTTTATCGGATATTGTAAATCATGTCACTTCAATGACAGGAATATTTCCAATGGAGGCATTAAAACTGTTAAACAAATTATCAGATCAACAGGAAAATTAAATGCTGTATAGGCCTGCTTCGATATTCTTTTAATGAAACTGATACTCCACCTCCAGCCCAGTTTGAAAATTCAATAAACCTTCAAAACACGCAAGGATCAAAGAATCAACCAATCAGAAAATACTAAAATATTGGGTCACATACACATGTAAAATTTATGGGTGTCCGATACGTCCCGCATTTCCTTTATACCCCGGATTCCTTACTCAATTTCGAGAAATAAATTGTATGATAGGAGAGCCGGAAAATGCACGGTGTGGGCGGTAAGGGAGGTTTTGGTTATTTTGGGTGCTTTTTATCCTAATACCATGTAACTTTCGTGTTTTACACCCTACGAAGGTGATTTGCATCTCAGGTGATAGTAAATCCTCTACCGTTTCCAACAAATGCCGAACCACCTCTCTACTCCCTTTCTGTCGGCAGTTGTAGGATGGCAAAGTCGAAAAATTGGATAATTTTGCAATTTCTTTTTCAATTTCAACGATTTTCCCGCCAAAATGCATTACATCTATACAGTTTTATGACAAGATTTAAAGACCCCGGAATGTTACCTTTAACTTAACTTTGCGTATAAACCTACCTAAATGCTACAGTTTTTGAGATATTCCCGTTTTTATGGTGCATAATTTCATTAATTTTGCTAATAATAATAGAAATCGCGCCTAATTTTATGCAATTCCACGGAAATAAGCAAAATTCATGAAATTATGCATCATAAAAACGGGAATATCTCAAAAACTGTAGCATTTCGGTAGGTGCATGTGCATGAGCAAATGAAAGGTAAAATTCGAAGGTCTCGAAATCTTGCAAGAAGGTGCTATCCTTATCTTGCCTTTTAGCGGGAAAATCGTTAAAATTGAAAAATATATTGCAAAATTTTCCAATTTTTTTACTTTGACGTCCTTTAAGTGCCGTCGGAAAGGGGGTAGAGAGATGATTGTGCATTTGTTGGAAACCGTTGAGGGTTTACTATCACCTGAGATTCAAGTCATCTTCAAATGGTGTAAAACAAGAAAGTTACATGGTATTAGGATAAAAAGCACCCAAAATCACAAAACCTCCCTTACCGCCCACACCGTGCATTTTCCGACTCTCCTATCATACAATTTATTTCTCGAAATTGAGTAAGGAATCCGGGGTATAAAGGAAATGCGGGACGTATTGGACACCCTGTATAAGTATAAGAATTTGAATTAAGTTAACCCTTGTGTTCATGAATAGGTACGCGGGTAATTTTATGACTTTTACTTTTTAGATATTTGCATGTTCTGGTTAACTTAACGGGATGGGCTTCCGTTACATTCTAAAACTATCCAATGCAAACATATTTCGAGAGAGAAAATGAATTGAGAAATACTAAATTTTCAGCCCAACACTTATACTGACGTTGCTTCACGGATAGATACCTGGGTACCTGTACATAAGCACTTTACATTGCAATAGAAGTAAATTAAAATTTTATCTGAAAATATATTAGAAGAAAATTGATAAGACATGGGATAAAGAAAACAAAATTTACATTTGAAATTTAAATTTATTGAAAATAGGGCGAAATCAAAGCATATTTATATATATAAACTAGAACATAATACAAGTGATGCATTTCGTAACCATCTCAGACTGGTCATTAATTACAGGATAATTACAAGCACAGCACGATTTTCTTGTTTTACGTCGGCGTTTAGTTAGAGCTCGGCATATGTAACAGTTTCCGCTAACTTTTATATGCCCAGACACATCTCTGGTTTCCCCTGATTCAATTGATACAATTGATATAATTGGCTGACCTGACATTGATTTAAATTCCAAATTTGTAACAAAATATTTGCTGGTTTTCAAATTTCGGCATCTACTCCTATGTCCTGGAGAAATGTACGAAATTTTGGACGCCGGCAATAATTTTTTTGAGCGTAGAATTTGCTTTTTAGAAATTTTTTACAGAAAATGTTTCGATTGAATTTTTATTCATTTTGGTGCCCGATTGGAGTTATTTTCAGATACAATATGTGGTGCCAACAAGCATTCATTTCTTCTGCCGTTGTAAGCTTCCAATAATGTATAAAACTTCTAAGGAAGAAATTTCCAGTAAATTTCGAAAAAAAAATTTCCAGTAAATTTCTAAAGAATTGAGGCCTTCCTATATTAGGTCGAGCCGAGGCTTCGTCAATTTCATATTCGAACAAGAAGCTGCCAATTTTTTTAACTGGATCGCAACATGTATCTGACGTCTGATTTTCAATTTTCCTATTCGGTTCGTTATCTGTATATTTACTTATTTTTGCTTGTACCTAAGTCAGTCTAGTTTAGCTTGCCAAGCCGGGCAGATCGGCTCGCAGACGAAACATCCCGATTGTTAATTTCCACAATTTTCACCAGAAGCTAGAAACCTCAACAAAGGACAGTTATGTTAAGGAACTACATTGACGGCTTTTTATTTCCGAAGGGCTGCTTTAATTTTGTTTACTTACTTCCTTTGATATAGTCATCCAGTCATCCAGATATCCATCCTCAAGAATCATCCTTCTTTAAGAGCTACCTATCTGTGCAAACGCTCATCCAGGATCGATCTTCAATAAGTAGTTTCTCGATCCCCAAGGAGTGCAGACGCTTCTCTCAAGGGTTGTACTTTCTCAGCCCATTTCTGGGTTCCAGTTGGCACATAAAATTATCTGTTCGTTCTACTTCAAGTCCTAAGTTACCCAGGGCAGTCCGTTTAGAAGCCAGACGTCCCGGCCTGCCTTTTGCCAAAGATAGTTCCTAAAGCCCCGTGACTGTCCGACAAGAAGCCAGTCCGCCACAACTGTCCTCTCACATCGAGTCCTCAGTTTACTGCACCTGGTAGGCTAGCTCCAGAACAACATAAGTGAAGATACAATTATTTTCACACCCAGTCCACAAGTACCTACATATTAACAATTTCAACTTGTATGGATCCATTTTAGAATATGACAGTTCTATCTGAATTTCTTTATACTCTATTCATATCACCTGTAGTGAAAAGTCCTCCGTTGATTTTGTAGATTTTCTTTTCATATATTTCTTAAAATCCACCGAATGCGGAAAACCTTAATTTGCTCCAAAATAGACAAACTATTTCAGATTTTTTTTTTTTTTTTGCCCTCGAGAGCGATGAACTCTCCTGAATTGTTTAGGGAACTCTGAGAAATTTCTTGTTTCCTGGGGTGTCGGGAAATCTCCCAAATTTCGAAATAAATATATCACAGATCAAATTATGGTATCCAGGAACCTGACTTTTTTAACAGTTTACTACTCTGATTGTTTTGATTTTTTTTTTTAAAAACTCAATGAAAACATCGGCTCAGACATGATATTATTTTTATCATGCTCAATATATTTTTATTTTCCGCTTTTTTAATATTTTTAGTAGCTGTGCTCTTTTGTGTCCATAGAACAGAACAGAAAAAGACAAACACAAAAGAACGCCTCAGGAGAGCAAAATTTTATTTTCAGCAGTTGACTGCTTTTAACATTGCTTGTCAAAAAATTTACAGTTGATAAAATGAATACAGAAGGGTAAATATTTTATGGTTGGTATTATGTATTAAGAAATAGGCAAATAAAACCCATTTCTTATTTCACAACAAAATATAGTAATCTTTTATAAAAACCAACTGCAAAGGAATTTTGTGTGATTCCATTTTCATACAAATAAAATTCTTGTCTACTTTGTGGAAAAATTACTGCAGAAATTACGATTACACTGGGATTTTTGAGGGAAGTCTGTATACTAACCGAATTTATGGAAATAAATATATTGAAAGGTGAATAATTCTTTAATAAAATTGGATATTGAAAAGGAACTGAAGTTGCTGCAGAGTGCAGAGATTACTTTCGGTCCAATGACAGTTTTGGATTCAATGCTTCTTCCAATAGCGTCCCAATAATTAAATATAATTCATTTTTATGTCTAATTCACTTTTCTACTGCAATGAGGCTGTTTAGTGTAGTTTTGTTGTTTTATTAACAATTTTGTACTTATTCGATTAGTATCAATATTATCTACTTCCTGCTCGATGTACCTAACGTAAAGTGGTTCTTTAATAAATGTTCTTCTAAAAGCAAAAAATAATATTTGGCTTCATCTACTAAATCTCAGCATGCCTCATTCGAGCGTAATAATAAATCCTGAACATAATGGTCCAAATATAAATTTTGGACTTAATAAGGCAGTCGTACGTGCTGCAATACCTACAATTTAAATAATGATTTGATATTGCAATATTGTACTTTAACCACAACATAACGGAATTAAAATAAAAAACTACCTCTTCTAATCTTACAAGTTACAGTTCAAAAATAACAAATGTCAAGCATTTATTTCGCGACTTTTTAGGATAGTTTCAGCTGTCATTTGAGATTTATCAACTTCAAAAAAATAAAAAATAAAATAAAATAAAATAAAATGGAGAGCTGCGCCTCTATATTTTCATGCAAGTTTTAAATGAAGCGAACATAAGAAATAGTTCGCTTCAATCGCCAGAAAAAATAATTCTCTCCAATATATGGGAGTTCTAGAACAATGTACAAAAAAGAACACATCTTTCGTGTATGTAAATGTATGTATTAGTCAGGTATATATTGTTACGTGCAATAGCAAAGGATAAGCGACATCTATTAAGTACGGACATAAACAACTTCATGGAATATTCGGGATCAATTTGTAGAGCATAAATACAGCGTTTGTTACCGCCAGGACAGTGTCTTATGTTAGACAGTGCAGTACGCTGGCGTAACTAACGCCCCCGTAGGCATCACGCGGGGGGGGGGCACAGTTTCTAGGGGCCCACGAAAGCCTACAAAATTAATATTTTCCACTTCATATGACAATAATAACTTGATACCACATAAAATAACAACGCTGGATTAATACGAAGTTAGATTGACTAAATTAAAATTCGGTTTCTGAATAAAAATTATATTAACTCTGCAATTATTTCATTCTTTCAGTTCCATCTAAAGGTGTTCATACCCTCATAGGCTTTAAGAAGCTGCAAATACACTGGCAAGATAGTAGTGATGATATAACAATGAAAAAGTCTAGAATTCTTCTATTTATTTTTTGTATTTAAACGGAGAAAAAAGATACGCCTGAAACTGAAACACTGTAAATTATTTTTTGGGAAATATTTGGCTGACTTCCTTAGGCTAGGCGTACACGCTGCTAGCATGCATCAGAGTTCGTAGATGAGAAAAGTGTAATACTTCAACTTTAGAATATTAAATAAGTAACCACTGAGCGAAAATTAAAATAAATATAAGATCAAATTATTCAAGTTGAAAGCTTTTGCAATTCCCTCAAGCTCGTTGTACGGTACGGTGATCAGTAAACTGGAGCTCTTACCTTATGTAATCGGATATTTCCGGCTACTTACGTGGGAAGTGTTTTCCCTTTGGCATGCTTAAGCGTTTCTCACAGATACTCATCGGTTTCCCTTTCAATGTGCTCTAGTGAATATGGGGTTGCCAGTGATTTTTTAACAGGTTTAATGATGAATGTAGAGCACGAAGTAAATCTGAACAAATAATTTTGGCAATCCAGATCTTGGCAACACCACTCGTAATAACCACGAACTCTGGCTTGGAGTAAATGGAGTGAAGGCATTGTTGGGAGATCGTATGAATTTTCCCATTTTGTGGGAATTTCTGGCCCTGAAAAAAATTAAAAAGGGAGAAGGGAATAATTTCGTCTCTCTGTTTAAAATTATGGGAAACATCACACATTCGAAGTTCAGAACATATTTCCTTACAATTGACACAAAAAATTAAATTTTCCTACGCAAGTAGATATTACAAAGGCCTTTGAAAGACTATGGCATCCACCCCTTCTGGCAACTTAAAGCACTTAATCTCTCCCCTCTTCCATTATGGATTGAAAGTTTCTTATCCGGTCGTATAACACAAGTTCTACTAGATGGCGTTTCATCTGAACTTCACTCTATAAATGCCGGTGAGCCTCAGGGCTCTGTTGTCTCTCCATCTATATTCTTAATTTTCATTAATGATATACTTTCCGTTATTTTCAATTCAATTCATAGTTTCGCTGATAACAGCACCCTTGACTTTGTGTACTCCTTTGACACTCTTGCGGACTCCAGAGTGAGTACCACATCTGTCAACCGAGATGGCATGATTAAATCATTGAATAACGATCTTGCCAATATCCATGCTTTGCGCGAGGCGAATTGCGTCAATTTCAATTCATCTAAGTTCCAAAGTCGTCACATCTCATTAAAACAAGATCATAATAATTTTTTCACTCCCGTTTCTTTTGATAGAGCACTGATTTACGATACACCATTTTTATGCATTCATGGCATTAATATTTCCAGTTAGTTAAGCTGGATAGATCACAATTCTCTATGTTGCCAAAGAAGCATCGAAATGTCTCGGATTTCTGAAAACGTGTAAGAAATATTTCAGCCCGTCGAATCTAGCGCTCTCCAACAAGTCCTATATCAGACCTACAATTCCCAAATCTGGGCCGAGACTGGTAGCATAGCCTTAGCTTCATTGGATATTGTCCTAAAGAGAGCCTTCAAGCTCATTGGCGATTTGGTAATAACTTGACATATTAACTCTCTCAAGCACCGTTGAAATTTTGGATGCTTTTCGCTCCTTTGCAAATCGCGCACATCCTTATACCGTTAAAATTATTTTCGGATGTACAGTAAAATTACCGGATGCTTTATCCCGAACTGTGCGAATGTGGAACAGTCTTCCATCTTTTGTTTTCCTTCCGGCATACAATCTGTGAAAGTTTAAGAGTGACATACATCAGCACCTCCGCCGGTCTCCTCATATTCCTTAATTCCCTTTCCTACCTTGCTGTGCTTTGCATCATAAGGTATCTTCTGAGTTTGGCTTAATAATATAAAAAAAAAAGTATGTTAATTTGCGGGTGGCCCATACATCCTTAGTTACTAGTGAAAGCGAATAAATGAAAAAAAGTGTTCTAATTAAATTGCGATAATTTGAAGTACATTGCTAGTGATAAGCAAAGTTGAGTTATTTCTGATTATTTGTAAGTTTGTAAGCGTAGAGAGTAGAGTTTAGTAAAGCGAACTTGTTGATTATATTTGAAATATTGTGATATAAATAACGAACTAAAGCCACGTTGGTAACAATATTTTTGTGGTACAAATAATTAGTTGCTTGCAAAAATTGCAAGATGGATACACCGAAGGTCATCGTTTTACATATATGTATAGAATATAATATAATTACCTTAATGATGTCCAATCAGCAGACCATTTACATGATAGCAATTCCTTTAGTAGGTAACCTAAATGCATTCAATGATCGATAAGAAACTCTAGCTCTAGTTGTTGCTGTGAAAAAAAAAAAAAACAAACGAAAAACATAACAAGAGAAAAATTGCGACGATTTTGCCCTAAATGTTCCATGGCTAAATCTAAAGAACTCCTTTTTCGTGGTCTTAAGACATTTCTTCAGCGCTTTAATTCTATTTTCATGTTCTTGCTATATATGTATACTGTCATAAAACTTGGAAGACTTTCCTTCTTCTGACATAAAAAATAATGACCGCCATATTTTTAACAAAAAAATTCTATTTCTTTTTCGCTGTACCATCATCAACCTTGACGGATTATCTTCATTCATCTTGTATGAAAACAGCAGAAAAAGATCCATATCCTATAGACGCTCTTCCAACGTGCAACCATGCTTTGTCCGTTTGCCAACAGGAAAGGAAATGCTTAAAACTATTCGAGGACTTCAAAGCTCATTGTAAAGTGAGAGACAATAAATGCAGAATGGACGACAGGTAAGATACTCCAGAGAATTACTAATACTTAGATTTATAATAGTTGTGCGTGTATGTGTGATTGCGAGGGAGTGTGTGTCTTTTTCTTTTGCAATAAAATATTACTTTCAGTCCTATATATTTACGTTTTGGCTATAATACCAACTGCAGTTGCACAAAGAAGTACTTCCTTTTTTTAATTCTTCTATTGAAAAGTTTTGCACTGCATAATCTTGATGCAGTTGAAGCGGAAAAAAGCTTTGCTCGTTCCCCATACCCTTGAACATTTGTCCCTTTTCGCATTACTTTCTCGCTGGCTTTGGCTTGGAACACAGAACTGAACAAATAACAGCAAGTTAACACCGAAGGTGGAAAAACTCGCTTTGTCGCCTCCCCCCTTCCGTTTTTCATAATACCTTTAAGTTTTATTTGGACAAAAATGTTGCTGACTACCATCTACTTTGACTATGAATACTACTTCTCCTATGGTAATGCCATACACATTGGGGGTGTACAATGAGGGTGGGGTAAATTGCTTGAACAATGTGAAGAGTACTTCTATCCAGTATGAGGACAATACTTGAGAGTCGGAGCAGATGATGTAAATGATGATCTCCTCCTGGCAGCGTAGTGTACTTGGAATATTCAGGGAAATATAGTTGTTCTCGTGTTTGCATATACTTGGTCCGCTATCGCACCATGCTAATGATGGAATGGAGAAATTGTCAGAGTTAATAAGATTGTGTGTACATTTTTTAATTAATTCTTATTTTTGGTTTGCATTTAACTCTTATGAGGTATATAAGTCGGGAGAAACACCCATAAAAGAGTTTTACCAAAAATATCCTGGTGTTAGTCAGATGAAAAAACAGGTGAAAAGTAGCCGGGGGCTCGATGAGTGCGAAACCTTACATGGTTAATTCCTTTGCCTTCTGTGTGTCAACATTTAGCGATGGCTTTGGCATGCGACAAATTTTTAATTTCTTAGCGTTCAATGAAATGTTAAACCAGGTTAAATTTTAACGAAAACAGAAATGCGAAAACGATAAATCGATGATTTAAATAACTAAAACTTAATGAAATGTTGCGATGAATTAATTGTAAAGTTTATTTACTCTGTTAGAATAACAGGATGCTAGTACCTTGGATGCCAGGTCACAGGGATATTGACGGGAACGAAAAGGTTCGTCCGCCTTTTAGTTCCCGTCTTGGTGCAGCCTCGCAGGCATCCTCCTTCTCAATTGGCATCATACGAAAATACCTTGCCTGTAATATCTTGGCTTGTAGCCTTTGATTAGATGACTCTTCAGGTAGAGCTACAAAGGGGCTATGCGGCAGACCTATCCCAAACGAAACGAATAAGCTATTGAGACTAAACAAAATAACCCTGAGACCTGTAGTGTCAATTCTCACTGGACACCCTCTTCTTAGGGGTCACTTTCACAGCATGGGACTTGTTAACGATCCAGTATGCAAAGGATGCAGATAGGAATCCGAAACTGTGATTCATTTTCTTTGTCCATGTTTGGCTCTCTCAGGGAAACGTTACGAATTTATTTCTTTGCTCACACCTTCTGGAGGAACTGCATGAAGCCGGCAAGGGTTGGTGCCCAATTTTGAATTTTGCTAGCACGTCCCATTGGGACTCAATTGCTCACAAGTCTGGAGAGTTAGCAACGGGCCTTGTTGTGGACTACATTCCGGGCACCCTTCGGGGTCTCAACCTTGTAATGAAGTTACAAATTTGAATCCAAATCAAGTTATTGCAGTCCAACACAGGAAATTTTTTTTTGAGACTTGAACTTATGTCAGGCAACCACGCCACTGGGGCATGCAAACCAACCTACCAAAACCACTGGTTGCATGATCAGCATGCAAGCACATGTAATAGCCAACACAAGAAAAGCTTTTCAAAAGAGCTTGAAAGCTTTACTTGTAACAACAATTTTGCGCCAGTGGAAGCATCAGCCACTCAGTCACTGAGAACTCTGGCCCCCCGACACGCCAGTGGACCACATCGTTTACTTTAGGCAGCGAACTCGACGAGTAAGGTGATCAGACTAATTTTGAAAGGTACTAATGTTGCGTGGAATTCCCGCACTAGTGACAACCTTGGACGCCGTATGAATAATCCTCGCGCATTTCTGAATTTTCGTAGTGAGGCTTGCGTAAGTCATCCCGCATCATAAGTTTTTGGTACGTCGTGTGTATAATCCCCGTATCAATACTTCCGATCTGTCGTGTTAAGCTAAACACAATTATCCCGCCTTAACATTCCCTTGGTACGCCGTATGAGCAATCCCCGCACCACTCCTCCCAATTCGTCCTGTTAAGGTCAGTGTGAACAAGCCCGCCTTAACATTTCGTTATTAAATCGTGTGAACAATCCCTGTACCATTCTTCTTAATCCGCCGTGTTAAGATCAGCGTAAGCTCGCCCGCCTTAACACCTTCTTGGTACGTCGTTTGATCTATCCCCGCATCATTTATCGTCTTGCTCCTAGATAAGAACATTTGAGCTAAACTACTGGTACTTCATGAGTAATCCCCGTACCATCCGTCAGTAAAAGTGAACCACTGGTACTCCGTGCGAGAAATGCCCGTACCTCTCCTAGAAATTTCAATATTCTACCCTGTCAAGTTGTTGTAGTGGTAAGCCATGTGAAGAATCCCCTTACCACTACCTAGTCTATATCGTATAATGGCTGAGAAAGGGATCCGGAGTAATATAGTAACTCTCGTAGGAGCTAGATGTTTTAATAGTAAGTCCGAAATTGTTCCAGAGTGGTAAGCCGAGTGAAACTTCGCCTTAAAACTACATAATCTCTGTACATAGCATAGACGCCAATTAGGTTTAAGTGAAATTAGATCTGTAAATGTTAGGCTATATCGTATAAATACAAATCTTTAATAAGGAAGAAGTTTTATATCTAGAAACCCTGGTCCGACGAGCTATGAGCATCCATCACATAGAAACTAGGTTACCTCGTCTTTCCAATCCAAGTTGGCCCCAAAAAATGGCGTAGATTTTGTAAAAGACCTCAACTTCAAATGGGTGCTCTACGGCACTTAAGGTAAAATCTTACAAAAGATGTAACAGGTGACAATGATTAGATGAGAACGGCATCTTTGTCGGCATCCCCCATTTTATTAATAATAATAATAATGGCGGCCCTACGAAAGTATTATTGAATTTTGGTTAATTTAGTCCTTAGAACTATATTTTTTCAGTATTTAACAAGAAAAAATCTAGAATTGGTTTAAAACTATAGTTGATACCATAGTTGAATGCACGTATGCAATTTCGTATGATCACCTCTCTGTGCAAAATTGATTGTTAAAGTAGTTTTATGCATATATTTCTAGAACGGTCTACGTGACAGAATAAATTATTATAACCAATTTCATAGGATTATTTTCACAGTATGCGTAAATAACTTAAATTTTTATATGGCGACACCAAGAAGCCGTTATCCCCACATCGTTGGGACTTCGAAAATGATAGCGTGCCTAAGTCACTCTGGGAAACAAGTTTAGAAGTACACGGTGTCGTTACAGACGCGACATTATAGTCCTATTCAAAGATTACAGTCGTCTTAGGCAGCATTTCCGAGGATTTAATATATAAAAAGTTAAAACCAGGCTTGAATTCCATTTTGCAAGCTCTTCGACTATTACAAACAGAACAATTAGATTTAAAGACATGTTCTAATTTACATCAAGCTTTATGAAAACTAATAAAAAACTATTGTTTCTTATGGAGATTACAAACAATATCGAAAGAGAATAAGGAAGAAATAAGTCAACGATGGCAATGCACCAGACACTTTTTCAAGTCCAGGGTACAAGTTCTGGATAGAGACGTTTAAAGTTATAATTGACACATTTTATGCTCATATAGAAAGAAGAAGTGAAGCTAGAAGACATCGAAACCCTTTTATAAACCTATTCGGTAGACTTCGATAAAAACTTCTATACACAATTATAAGTTCAATATCATACGTATGTTCGTATATGTTCGTATAAAAGTACGGCATTACAGAAAAACCGCACATTAAAATTTCTCCAAAGCATTCGATACCGTGGACCATTCCAAGCTTCTTGCTAAACTTCTTGTACTTTTTTATTTTAGTTCCCCTGCTGCCAAACATATTGATAGCTTCTTAACTAACCGTTGCAGGCGGGTTAAGGTCGCTAATCACGTCTCCTCGAGAATTAGTGTGACATGTGGCGTTCCTCAGGGATGTATTTTGTGTCCTCTGTTGGTTAGTTTGTTCATCAACGATTTACTAAGTGTTGTTTTACACAGCAAATTTCATATGTTTGCTGCTGATGTCCAACTATATCTTAGTCGTCCCATTGGCTTGGTTGAAGATTGTGTTAGCAGGGTGAATGAGGATTTGGAACGAATTCAAGATTGGTCTGTCGTCAATGGCCTCTCATTGAATCCCACTAAGTCGGTGGCTCTACACTTACAGACACACTATCGACCCCTCACATCTACCCCATATTCTTTTGGAAGTCTCTCAAATTTCCTTTGTTTGTCGAGTAAAAAATTTAGGCTTATTCTTGAATTCTATATATAAAGCGATAATTAGCAAAGTGTATGGGGCCCTTAGACGGCTGTGGTTGTACGCCAATATTCTCTCAACTCCTGCACGCATAAATCTGGTGAAGTCTTTGTTATTACCACATTTTTCATTTGGATCTTTGATATTCCCTAGACTAGATGCAGCCTGCAAGCGGAAACTGGAAGTAGCTTTCAATGATTGCACTAGATTTGCATTTGGTTTGCGGCGATTTGACCACATTACCCCATTTAAGAATAAAATCATTGATTGCTCCCTGGACTCTATAAAATTCTGCACAGTGGCGTACGTACATACCTGTTCCGTTTTAATAATTTTATGCATAGTCTAAGACAAAGACATTTGAATCTAGTTTTACCTCGCTTTAAACACTTAGTACGTGATGGTTCTTACTTTGTCCACATAACTCGCGTTTGGAATACACTTCCACCTGAGATTCAGCGTACAAGATCGGTAGCATCTTTTATGCGTTTGATCAGTGATTTTCTGCGTCCACCTTAATGATGCTGCACACTCATGGACTTGGGATATTTTTCTTTCCTTCTTTGTTCAGCTTTAGTTTTTGATTAACTTGATTAACTTTCAACTTTCTTTTTAATAATCTCTGATTGTATTTTTTTATTTGTCCTTCTTTATAGTAATTTTATGTTTTTTATATTGGTTCTCTTTAGTCCCTAACTCTTCTATTACAGAATTATAGCTTGTCTTGTTTAATGTACCTACTTAAGTAATGATTTATGTCTTATTGTACTGATTTTGAAATAAATAATTGTAATTGTAATATACACGATATGATCATTAAAGATGCAATCATATGCATGTCCAAATATTAAAATTGCCCTCAGAATATTTTTCTGCTTAATGAGTGTTCATTTCGGCTATTGAAAAAATATAAAAGTCCACACAGGACAATAATATTGTTCAGGACAGCTTAATTCTTTATCGTTAATTTGCATTGAGACGAACATTCTTCGCGACATAAATTTCGATGATGTAATTATGAAAGTTTCCCTGAAAAAAGCAAGAAAGATGGTGAGACACTTTTCTGCTGAACGGCAATCGAGGCTGAAATAGTAGTCGTAATCTAATCTTTGGCAATTCAATGTCATGTAGCAAAACACCCAGGTCTTGTTGCGTAACCAGATGTCATTCTAAATAGGGTGAACCCGAAAAATATTCATCTTTTTGATTTGCTCACACAGCACAAATGTGTCCCTGGCATGTTAATAGGAAATCCTGTTCGGATATAAAAGTTGTCCATGGGAAATCTCTTCCAGTCCCAATTTACAACTTAGGACGTCCGTGGGAATAACGAATATCCTGGGTTCGGATGTCCCTGGTAGATCCTACGCCCCTCTTGCAGGATTTCCTGTAGTTGTACTTTGCATACACTATAAATAATATTTTCCTAAATTCGGTGACAACAATTTGTGCCACCAAGTTTAGGCATATTTCGCTAGCTTGATGGAAAGAACACTTCGGGCTTTGGAAGTAGGTAAGTTTCATCTATCTATAAGGAGTTTGAATTCAATAGGCTTTAATAAATTTTCTATAGGGACAAGGGAAATTGTTTACATATAAGTTGCGTGATATTTAATAAATTAACTAAATTCACCAATAAATTAATGGAAATTTTTCGACAAATTTCGTTGAAATATCCGTAAAATTTAGAGAAATTTTTGAATAAATTAAGGGTAAACAAGTGTTTGAACTAAACATATTTTCACATGTATTATGGAATAGTACATAAATAAGTTCAAAACTTTTACCTTGAGTACGGAGACTTCTACATAGTATAAAAAAGTACCTTTGATAAGTGATTTTCTACCGAAAGTAGGAAATCTTTCCAAATGAGCAAGGAAACATTCAATGCGCTGTTTTTGATGAACCAATAAACAAATGTAAATAATAGATGGAAATAAACAGAACGATCTTTGTGCAATTGGTGTCTAAAATATCTATTTGATATAGTATGGTATGATCGCGTAAACCCGAGCGAATAAATTGCACAAGAAAAACAATTTCAATACAATCGAAAACAATTCGGATTAAGCAAGCAAAAACAAATAAAATAATCAATCAATAAAAAAGTTGCATATCAGCAAGAAACCAATTTATTGAAATGCTGTGCTAGGTTAAACGAAGATTGCGTCATGACTTAGAATAATTTAATTGTAAACAAAATGCAAGTATGCATTTTTTAATAAACTCCTTTAATAAATAAATTAAAAAGAGCAACCAAATTCTGCTAACGGTAAGAAATAATTTCTATATAAATAAGGTAGCAATACCCGAATAAAGAGAATTGATAGTCAGTTAGCTTTTTACTTCAATGTTACTATCGGGCATCTGCTGTTTACTGCTGCACTCATCGAAAATATAGGAGGTCTGCTTTTTACAAAGCTTTTCCTGGGAGATCTTCTGTATAGTTGCATCCTCAATTAAGACATCAACGATAGTTTTGAATATCACATGGCGATCGTCTAGTATTGAGTCAACAACGATTACATCTTAATTCTACAATAGACACAAATACCTCCATTAGTGGTACTTTTCCCTTAAATTAAGTTTTCCTAAAATAATTCATATTTTTAAAGGATATAGATGAAAGAGAAAAGTGATTGAACAAAACAAAAATCTTCCAAAAAATTAATTGAAACAAAAAACAAAATACAAGTTAGATTGTACCTACTTAATCAAAATGAACATATTATTTTCGAAACAATAATTAACTTCAATAAAAGTTTTCACGATTATTTCAAACTCAAAAATTCGAAGAAAAATTATTAATTCGCGCAAGTCTTAACCGCATAAAGGTCAGAATAAAACTGAACAATGTACACATGCGTATTTCAACAACATAATGTGCCTTGTATTTAGGGTGTTTTTACTAAAGTGAAGGGCACAATTAATTTAACTACCCATTAGAAAAAAAGTGCTTTTAGAAACCTGTTCAAGCGTTTACGGTCCGTGAGAAACTTCATTTTATTTTAGCACTACATGTCCGCAGACGTAAGCGCTTTCTAAGTGCTTCTAAAAATCTTCTCCAAAGAGCTTTACCTCGATTTATATAAAGCACATTTGAAATTTTTTAGAGAAGGCCTTTTTGGATTTTAGACTCTTTTTGTAGTTTTTTCCTTAAAGTTTTTATGGAAAAAAAAGCATAAAAATGTTTCTTAAATATTTATCAATTTTCTTATACATATAAATAAATAATAATAAAAATTAATAATTAGAAATTACACATTTTACACTCAATTAAAAAGAAGCACACGCACTTCGTTCAACAAATGCAATAAGGTGACTAGTGACTCACTTTGCGACTCGGAAAGATTAAAAAGGTTTGTTTTGTATGCTGAGACCAGGCAGTGTACTTCATTTTTACGAAGTACTTGCTTCATATATGCTCTTATGCAAAGTACCTTAAAATTTCCTACTGGGTAATGAAATTGTTCCTTGTATGCGTGAATGGCATGGAAATTTTCCACTTGATGGAGGTAGACCTACCTTCCCTGCATTGAATTTATATAAACTTGGACTGTACACAGGCGGTACATATTATTCCATTCCGTTATATCTGCCGAATGTAAATAAGCCTAAAATGTGAAGTACCTCGTTTGTATGAAAGCTACAGTTGCACTTGTATATGTATAAGACGTACTATTTTAATGCATTTATGTACATGATATTAGTAAGATTTTATTAAATAATACCTTTTGGTTGATACATCTATGATAAAAATATATTCTGGATTGGACAGAATTAGAGTGGAGAGTTCGTTGTCTCAATCTGTTATTGGTGGGTAATATGAGCATCGTTAAACCGGACATCCTGTCTATTAGTGATATACATATAACATAAATGTATATGTGCGTTATTTGCCTAAAAAACTATTTTCATTTTTCCAGCACATTATGGTATTGATATTGTTTTCCCAAATTTACCAAATGGAATTTAGTTTTAAGATTTCATAACTTATTGGTAAAATATATGGAAAACACAGATTAGGTAAAAGTACATAGTTTTCATCTCAAAATTCCTTTTATAAAGCGTTCTAAGTATACACCATTTGAAAAGAAATTTACCCAGAATATATTTTTTATGTACTATTTGATTAACTTTAGGTAGCCGAAAGGTATATTCCCAATTTTTAAGGGAACACTAGACTTATTTGACGGAAATTTCTTGCACTGAATATAGGGTACCGTACATTATTCTTTGCAGTATAATTAACGCATTCAATAATGCAAAATTCTCATTGCAAGCGTACCTACGATGTCTTACGGATCTTCGAGTTTGTTTTTTAGGATATACGGAGGAATATCTGAGGATATTGTTTGAATTTTTCTGGGATTGTTGATTTTTTGTTTCTGATGGTTAGGCATTTCTACAAAAAAAAAGAATAAAAATAAAAAATTAAAAATAAACAAAAAAATTCTGGAAAATATATGGTAGACGTATATGCACTTGCACAAAATATATGTAAATGCAGCATTTTCAGCACATGCAAATTCAATACCTATGCCAAAATCACAAAAAAAAAAAAAAAAAAAACCCAAACACGTTCGGAAATGTACTACCAACAGACTTTTCGAAAACAAGAAAAAATTGCAGAAGCGAATAGAATACTAAAAATAGCTATACGCGTGTGGCTGGCTTAAACAACGCAGTTGTTATATGGTGTCTTTCAATAAATTCTTTGTTGTTCGGTTTTTGGTCTAAAAACGGTCTCCCCTCAACGGGAACGCATCAAACGAAAAATTAGCGCTTTCACCAGAGAACAACGCGAATTATATGAGAATCAGTGAACATACTGAAATAAATTCTGTAATTGGGAAAAATGACTTCTCCGTGTTTGACCCACAATTTTCCTATTGGATATCCCAGAAAATAAGTTATGGGAAATTTCTAATAATTCCTAGAAGTAAAGTCCGAAGCACATACTGTATACACTTCCTGTTATCCCAGAAAATTTATGATGTTGATGTTGAACAGCTGCTGTTGCTTAGCTCTTGGGTTCAACTGTTCACCCACTGAAGAGAACTAGAAAGCGCTGCAGAAATTAATACATTTTCATCTCGAGAATATACAATTATTTTTCGAGTTGTGAAAATGGTATGTTTCTACGTTCAAAATTACGCAGAAAGCCGACTTTTACTTTTTTTCACGTGCATTAAAAAATAGCTGCTTCAATAGTTTTCGGAAATGTACGACATTAAATTTTTGGTATAAATTCTTTAAAAATATATTAGATTTTCATCAGAAGAATTTAAACAATTTTTGCATCAATTTCATATTTAAAATTAACCAATCAATTTTCTAATATTGAATTTCACACTGCACTGACTTTAATTGCAAGTCAATTATTACCACAATCTTGGATGGCAAAAGTTTTAGAGGTATGAAAATTCTGTTCTTTACTTAAATGCACAACTACATTCTGCATATCAAGGTCAATGTTGTTCTAGGATCATTTTTGTATGTGAAACATGAGTCACCGCATAATAGAATTTTCCAAAATTCAACAGGTATTTCATTTACAAGACCCCTCTTGTGCAGTATAATAGTTGAAATAATTCCCCGCACATGGCCCCTCCATCTTTCCGCAGTTTCGAAATTATGGATTAAAATTTCACAAATTTAATTTAATCGTTTCTATTCATTTTTTTTTTATTTTATTTATTTTCTTATTTAAAAGAGGTCGTTTATTAGTTTTCAATTCAATACAATTTATTGATCTGGGGTGGTACACAAGATTTACAATCTCGAAACTAGTCGAAACTATAATTATAATTAAAACAATGTTAAAATAATTACTTATACTCAACGTTAATATCAAATACTAATGAAAATAAAATTACATAACAAATTCAAGTAGAATTATACTATGAAAATATTGCCACCACTAATATATTCAAGCGAGTCATAAATAATTATGTTAAGTTAATGATTATGTTATGGTAAATTCATTAATCCATAAAGTAAGAAGATAACTAATAAATAAGCAGCACTCTCGAAACCATTTAGACCTAAATTAAAGATAGCACCATCTTGAAATCACCGACAGTAACCGCTTTCTGTACAATAGCAGGTATTAAGTTCCAATGCCATGGGATCTGAATGATGAAAGAGCCTTCCTGAACCAAGCGCAATCCGAAGATCCCCACATCACTGAGTTTGGAGAAACTGAAACTCATCCATTAAGTAATCAGGGCGTTTAGTATAAATAATCTTGAAAAGGAATAGAATTCCTTATCGTCGTAGGTAAATCTTGAGTGGACAGCCCAGTATTCTTTGGATAAAATTAGAGATATCGTCAAATCAACATAAACTGAAAATAAAGCGGACACAATTATTATAAGCGACATTTATTCGATGAGGGCTATAACAATCCAATTTCCCGTAAGAGACGTAAGGCAGAATGAGGATTTCCACCAATCTACATTTATTGTCCGTGCTTAATAATTTTGCAGTGAGCCAAAGACGTCGTTGAGTGAGCCAAAGACGTCGTTGAGTCGAAATTAGTTTGGAGCTGCTACTCGAAACTCCAACTACTGTCTAGGGACAACCAAGTAACCTTGGTGTGAGTCCCTGGACATGAAGGAGTGGACGGTAATGAAAAATCGGATGAACTGGCTAAAACTGGAGCTGATTGTCCGTATATTGGTCCCTATCCGACATTTGGCCTACCAAAAAGCCACTTTAGGGGGGAACTGCTTAAGTGGGAAAACAGAGAACTGGATCTCCTTTGGCGTAGCGCGCCCGGTATGAGGCAGGCGAAGAAATTCTTCAATCCTTCTCATTTCCTGTCGCGTCAACTTATTGGACTTAGCAGACAGTCGCTCATACTATTTGCTAACGCAGTCACTGGTCATGGCCCCTTCCGTCACTTCCTGAAGAAGATAGGCAAATGCGACAGTGAACTGTGTCGACTGTGCGGAGAGGAAGATGAAACCTCGATGCACGTTATATGCGAGTGCCCAGTACTTGCAGGTCTAAGGATGCAAATCACTGGAAGAGAACTTATCTCTCCAGATAATGTCTGCAATCTAACTCCGAAAGCAATAATCGAGCTCGTTAAAAGACTCGATTTTCCTAATCACTATAGGGAAAGGCACAATAGATCAACTATGGTCGCGGTGTCCGCAAGGTCCTGGAGGCCTAATCGCCTCTACTCTTAACATTAACATTAAAGACGTCGTTACCCAGCACTTCGGGTACATTATCGCAACATTTGATTCTCGCATTAAGAGCAACACCGAGATTCGTAACTTCGCTTACCCTAGTCAATATATCACCACCAAACATGATGTGCGGGAAGGTCAGTTTCCAAAGTATTAGTGGAATACATATTTCGACTTATTAGGACTTAAAATCAAAATATTACGCAGAGACCAATCGTAGATTCGTACTAGTTCATCACTAATCGTTACAATGAATTCTTCAATAGGCACGAGAGTTGTGCTATTGTATATTTGTAGGTCATAAGCATATAAATGGGCACTAACTTCTTCAATGATACCTGGTAAGTCATTGATGAATAAAGAAAACAGCAATGGGCCTAAGATTGATCCTTGGGGAACGCCACAGAAAAGCGGCTGTAAGTCAGAGTAACCATCGTTGACTCGCACTTGTTGATATCTATCACCTAAAAAACTCTGTATCAATTGAGCAGCAATAGAAGAAAACTGGAACAATGTCTGAAGTTTTTCGAGATAGAGTGATTTACATAGTCACAACTTTAGTAAAGTCGAGTTAAACCATTATTCCATTCTCCTCGTTATGTGTGCCTTATCTTAAATTAGTCCTTAGGAGATCTTATTCAAGCTATATCCTGGATCTGAGTGTACATCACATTTTCCAAAGCCTTAGCGAAGAAACACAAAATGCTGATGTGTCTAAAATCAGAAGGGTTTGCAAGCAGAGATGTTTTTAGGGACAGGTAGTACAGTACCAAGGAAAGGTAGATGATGTTTAGCAGGTATTAGAAATAAATAAATAAATAATAAATAAATAAAATATATAGCGACTAATGTAAGGCAACAGTAATTTCAGGAAGTTTGGAGATATGTTTTTTTTTTGTTTTTTGGAATTTGTTATTTTTTTATTAACTATGTCCAGTAAAAATTTGTATTTAAAATCTATTTTACAGTTGAATTATTGCCTAGTCTTAAGCATTTAACTCGGCGTCAATGACGCCAGCCCATATTGACCCGAGGTAATATAATACGGTGATATTTTTTATTCACGCTGTCCATACAACTTGAATGTTTGTGTAGCTGGAGATACATATCCTACTCGACGGTACGAGTTCTCTCAGTGCGACGCCATCTTCGTCGCAAGATATTCGTGCGTTAAGTCAAAACGGGTAATTATGACCCACTGTCAAAAAGTTAAAAAAGAAAAATATCAAAGTTATGTTTTCAAAGTTGATTTTGTATGTGTTATTGAGGAAGCTAATAAAAGTATAATTTATGTAATACACTGGTATTATCGTTATTTTACCACATATAGAAAGAACCCTTATTAAATAAATACTTAGTAAGATGAAAGTGACTCCTTTAATTTTATGGTAATTTGTCGATACAATCCGGGTCATAATGACCCGGTGTCATAGTCCGCGTTATTATTTTCACATCATTTGCGCCGCTTTAAGGAGATTTCTCGCATTTTACTCCTCCCATTTTAGAGCATTTTAGTGCTAATCTCAGCCTTAGATTAACTGTCTCATGTGTGTACATTATGTGGTCAAATAAAAATTCATACAATCTAGAAATATTTGGTTTGTAGGAATACTTTTTCTTCTCCTACTGCTGGAAACTAAAATAAATGATTTTTTTCCTTTTTTCACGTTGACGTGTATTCATAATTTTGTACGTTTTTTTTTTTGTTTTTTTCATTTTACGGTTTTTCTTCCATAGTAGTTTCAGGTAAAAAAAGAAACTAAGGGAATAATAAATAATAAATATATGATATAAAATATTCTATAATGATATATGGGGTGCAAGTTGTTGTGATCTGTGGTCTTTATATTTGCTACACATACACATAACTATTTTGGATATGTTCATATAAATCTAATATTATACTGAATCTTTCAGAGATCTTTGTCATGAATCATGGACAAATCTACGCTTATCTCCAATGTTTGGATGTATATGTCCAAATAATCATATGAAACGGAGATGTGACAGAATATTCAACGTTGTAAATCATAATCCATGTGTTGGTGAGTTTTTATATTGTACAATTGAAGAAATTTATTTTTAATTGTACAGAAAAAGGAAACTTAAACAATATACGTCGATATATTACTTATTATTTACTTTTAATTTTTATTAAAATTATTAAAACAATTCATGGGATTTGTACAAAAATTTAATCCAAATAAAATTAGTTCAATTTTTTTGTTTTTGTTTTTTTTTCAAGATAATTTGTACAACTAAAAACCTTTATCAGATTTTTATTTAAATTTATTTTCAATATTTTCGATTTTTTAATTTTACTCAAATTCAGTTGATTTGATTTGTTAAAGTTATTCTAAATTAAGTCATCGAATACATAAACATTTCGTTTGACATTTTTTGTACCAAATATAAATATTATATTTTTGATTATTTCTTTCCTTACCAAAAGGAATTCTCTGTTCTCTTTGTAAATTTCTAAAGCACTCTCCAAGAGCACGCTTTGCACATAAATCTCTAATTTGCACAGAAATTGATATCACCGTTTCTCAGTGTATAACTAGAAAATCACAAAAATTGCTTGATGTGCACAAAATTCACCACCACTTTTAAAAAATTAATTTATTCTTAAGTATAAAATTTGGCACACAGTATTTTCACGGAACGTTTGTGATTCTGAAATTTTTTAATATAAGGAAAATATTTTGTGTAAATTTCCTGGCACACTATAAAAATTTTGAATTTTATTTCATTAGGCATTATCTCTTATTTTATTTATGTAAATTTTGTTTTCGTTTCTAATTTCTTTTGAATTTAGTTAAAACGCTCGATGATTACTTCCAGTTATTTTTTTTAATTAGGTATAATACTTATAATATCGGATTTCTCCACTTTGAATGTATGTAGATACTAGTAGGAAATCCTTTTCCGAATGATCTATATATTTGCATCTGTTAAGCAGTATTATTCATGCCAGATACATCTTTCAGATTAGATGTTCTGGATTATTATCAGCAATATTCACTATACTGACGATTGAACACAAAGTGCACTATGTTGACCAGTTGCATTATCAACAAATTGCCTTAGGACTTTATTTGGCCCATGGGAGAATTGCTCAGGTCTCATGTAGGTTCTCAGAGTCCCTCAATTAAAGTAAGGATTAAAATGATACATATATGCAGCAATTCCAGAAGAAACCGATAACCTTGGAACCCGACCATCTCCGATTTGGATGAAACTTTTACAATTTGTAGGGTATACCAAAATAACTCACCCATATCTTTTGTTTCCCCTTCCACCCCCCTCCACCACCACCAGGGTAGGTGGATCAAAAATTTTGTAACTTAACAATGAAGCATCATTTTCAAAAATTCATATCTCGAGAACAGAGGAACCTATTTTCTGATTCAAATGCCAAATGAAGCTTAATGTTAATACCTTCGATAAAAATATATAGCAGCACTAAACGAGGAACAGTTTTTGTTAATAACAGAATTTTTTTTTAATAGTATAATTCACTAGAGAGGACTTCTATTTTTATTTTGAAGCTGGGAGCCATATCTGTCTATGTACAAAAAATTGCGGTTCCATTCGGCTTTATTTTTGAGATATTATTTTTAAAAGTCATCGTTTACCCAAAAGTAATGCGCTGTGGGAGCACTGCACTAAGGGGAAATAATGTTTCCTTTTCTACTATTTACCTGTAGCACTTTTTGTTTTTCTTTTTTATTTTGTATCCAGCGGCCTTATTTTTCTATTTTCTATGTACAAAACTTCCAATGGCGTGCAGCTTCGTTTTCCAGATATGATTTTTTAAAGTGACCATATGCCCAAAGTAACATGTATGGAGCACATCACTGAGGGAAATATATTGTTTTTTTTTTGTATTTTGTTACTGAGGACCACTAGCACTTTATTTCTGTTGTTTTAAATTTCAACTAGAGGC
Source organism: Dioctria rufipes (assembly GCA_963924295.1). Classification (NCBI taxonomy): domain Eukaryota; kingdom Metazoa; phylum Arthropoda; class Insecta; order Diptera; family Asilidae; genus Dioctria; species Dioctria rufipes. The sequence continues at coordinate 270,082,568 of OZ002741.1, read as the reverse complement.
TTTATCTTTCCACGTACAAAAAATTGCAATGGACTTCAGCTTCGTTTTTCAGATATGAATTTTTGAAGTTACCCAAAGTAACCTGTATGGGAGCAAACCACCCCTACCCAAAATATCTATTAAATATTTTCCTATTTTCAAAATTCCTTTTGCTAATTTTTTGTCCCCCCCCCCCCGCCACCCCCCCCCCCAAACCCTCAAAAGTTCGTTGCAGCGGCGCTGTTTGTAAACTCACACACATATCACTTATAGAATTAGCACATATCTGATCTGTAGTTGACTTTTTATCTGCATGAATGTGGCGCTTTTGTTCATATTCTGCGCCAATTTAACCGCGACAACTCCCGCGAAAATTTGAAAATTTGAGTATTTTGCAAGCCTATCAAAAAAATCGCGATTTTTATTTTCTTTTGTACCTCAACATGTGTATACTTTTTGGAAAGATCTCAGTGATAACACAGCAAAAAAGTAGTGACTTTTTTCTCCTCCCCACTTTTTGGTCGATTGGCGCCAAAATCCGTAATTTTTGAATTAGTGAAGCCATATTTTTGCTAAGTGATGTCTTGAATCATTTATAAATTTCTAGTAAAAGTCTATTAATCCTTGGTTTGTCTGCTATTTCAAAATAAAGACACAAAGAAAAATACTAGAGGTACCCAGTAGAAAAAAATACATTCACCTCAGTGCAGTGCTCACATGGAAGTTATTTTGCGTATACGGTGATTTTGAAACTTGTATCTGAAAAACGAAGCTGGAAGCCATCTAAATTTTTTATACATGAGAAGATAATGCTTCTCGCTTCTAAATAAAATACAAAAAAAGTACTAGAGGTCCTCAGTAGAAAAACAAAAGTTTCCCTTCAGTGCATGTCTCCCACAGCGCGTTACTTTAGGTATACAATGAATTTACAAAATCATATCTCAATAGCGAAGCCAAATATGTACCATCACAAGTTTTTGGAAAAATGTGCTAGAAGTCCTCACTAGTGAATAATGCTATTTTTTTAAATGCTATTATTAATAATTTTTTTTTCCTTTAGTGCTGCTATTTTTTTTTTATCATAAATATTAGACATTAAGCTTCATTTGGCATTTGAATCAGCAAAATCCGTTGCTCCTTTCTCGAGATATGTTTTTTTCAAAATGACGCTTCGTCGTAAATTTACGAAATTTCTAACCCGCTAGGAGAGGTGAGAGGTGTAGGGGAAAACAAAAAAATATGAGTGAGCTATATTGGTTTTCCCTATAAACTGTGAAGGTTTCATCCAAATCGGAGATAATCTGGTCTAAAATAGTCACTTTTTGATCGTTTTCATGTGGAATGGCTGTATGTTAAATTCGTTTGATTATAAGTCAGAGACTATAACTCCGGAATCGAGTAAGCTGGAAGAGTTGATTCATCTGCAAAACTTACAAGACATTAAAAATAACTAAATGCAATGGAGATGCAGTAGTAGATTCTTAAATTAAGACATCCTGAAATGAATCATCTTTCTTTAAGGATTTATTACTTTATCCCTATATATTATATATGTGTACTTACATGTTGGCTAATTAAGAAGTAAATAAATTTGCGTTTGGCTTCGGTGGTACCAAGCATCCATTTCGCCTTCTTGATATCAACCATCTTACCATTTCAGGTTAAGGAATATCAAAAAACCGTCTTTGTAACTTTTCCTTAACTTGTTCGAAAGCTTCTGGCTACTGAAATAACTGTAAGAATATTCACTTCCTTTAAATATTCATGAGCACAAACATACACAGATTGCAGTGTTACTCATGTTTTCTTAATAGTAGCAATACTTACAAATGCGTAGAAATTTCCCCAATAGAGTTCAAACAGTAAATTGATAAAAATTATTACAGGATGTGGATACAAACTATATTAAATAATTTTGATGTTGAACTTCAACAAACCACTAACCACCACCAGCTAATGCTAATCAATTAAGTTCTTCCGATTGATAAATGTAGGTTAGCCGAGCCGCTTAACAATATACCAAGACCATAGGAAATTGATGTTTAACTAATGTGAAGTATCTGATGTTTCGTCAACGGGTGGTAACATTACAAGGTCCACAAATTTATCGTAATCGTATTTCAATTAAAATTTTATAAGATGGGTTTTTACTACCTTCAGACATTGTAGAGCTGAAGTGATGGAGAAAGCTGTGAAGTGCTTCTGAAATTCTTGTCAGTTAAATGTTGCTAAATGCCAATTTGCTCATATTAACGCGTTCATAACGAATAAAAATTCACCGACTTCTGCTAAACGTCCCACCGTTCCCATAAATTTTTCATACGATCTATAATTTTTCAAACTGATACAAATACAATTCACTTAACGTAATTGCAATGGCGATTTTCTTGTCAGCTTATCTCCAAATAGCTCTCTCAAAAGTAATTAACTATGTAATTATGAAAGACAATTTCTCGTTGTACTCAAAACAATACTCGTAATATGCGTAAAGTCCTGTGTAATACTGTCGTTCAGACAAAGGCGATGGTCGATATTGCTTTTGTTCCCATACATATTAGTGATGTATGTACTCTGTAATAGTACTGAGACATTAATCCAGTACTATCAAAATAAGATGAAGTTCCCTTTCTTGTTCTGAATGAATTTGTATGCTCATAGAAAAGGTACGAAACAGAACCATTTCAACTGTTTGACATTTCTTTAATTTGATAAAAGCAAGTATAATTTCGTAAAAATTGTTGTTTATGAAAAACAAAACCATTTTTCAACAAAATTCACTTAAACTCAACTATTGTCACCTCGTCCAAATTGTCAACATTACTTTCACGAATACAAATTAAAATCGTTCTGTTTAAATCCGAGAAAAACTCGGGCTCATTCAGAATCATTCGTAGTCTGAAAAAAGCGTTGACAGATTGAAATTAAATCGTTCAGCCCGATAAAAAGATCAACAGGGATTGAAAGGAACGCAGCAAAATTTACTAGACAAATGCTATTCCTGCGTTAAAGACGAATATATATAAAAGATACGTTGAAGGGTCAGGTTAATAAAGTAGAATAAAGATAAAGGGAACGTTTCAAGAGATCTTGGAGTTTCATTCGTTGCTGAAAGGATATCAATAGAATTTAGCATTTCCAAAGCCTAGGTACATATAATATTATCAACATGGTACTAGGTTGGAACTCAATGAACGTTCACTGTAAAAAAAAAACAAATGCAGATATTCTGGTATTACCGGAGTTTGATATAATTTCAACAGATTTTCACCGGTTCCTACCGATTCCCACCGATTGCCGACATTAGTTGCATTTTTTGGAACACTCAACCACACGAATATCCTCTATGTGAGGAGATATCTTACAATAGAGGTGCACATTCCAGAGGTTCATCCCCCTTTTCTTGTCACACATTTCTTGCAGGCTTAATAGCGATGGACGTATTTTTATTTTTAGCGTTTATCTTCCTGATGCCTAGACTATGTACAACTTATTGTCCAACTGAGCAGTTTTCGAAATTGTCTTTCGGTTATCTTAATAACCGGTCCTAGGAATCAGTATAATTTACCACTTTCGTTCCACCATACAAGATATGGCAACAAAATGGCGCTTCAAGGTGAATTCCAACAATCCAGTCTAGGCTTAAATCAACAAATCAATAACTGCGCTCGTGGTTTGAGGACTACTTCTAGTTGATTTTATGTTATCTAACTCGCCAGGTAACCCAATTATATATACATATGGGATTCATTTTGATTCTTGAAAGTATTATAAATGGTCTATATTTTCACATTGTTGATACCCCTCGATCTTTGAAGGGTGGTCTTATAGAGACCACGTAACCCAGTTTCAATTAAATTACCTCTTATTAATCTTCTGAAATCTCTACTACTTAAAGAAATCTACAAGAAATAACACCGAAATCTTTTATGGCCGCCTTCAGTCTCAGTTTGTTAGCAGCTTTGCATTCCCTTTTCTGTCAGCCCAGGGACTAAGATCACTTTAACTTACCTACCTTATAGGTGGATTATTTCTCGTCTGCAGCAGACTGAAATTCTAAAATGCATTAAGAATGCAGAAAAATCGAACTTTTCGACCCAGCGATCAGAGAGGTCTCATCAGTATGGTTACATGGGTAATTGGTTGACCCTATCATCGAACTTCTCTGATCGCTGGGTCGAAAAGTTCGATTTTTCTGCATTCTCAATGGTTTAGAAATTCATTGAAATTATTTTCAATGAATTTCAGTCTGCTGTAGACGAGAAATAATCCACCTATAAGTTTTTCTTGGTTTATCCAAGTGCCGTATGGCGACTATGGGGAATAATAACTCAATTTGAAAATTGCAACGAGAAATTGTTCCTACCATATAATGCACACTTGCTTTTGATAAAAAGTATTTATATGGTCACTTGGGTGGGTTATCATCGAACTTCTATGGTAAGCGATCAGAGATAACCTACCTTAGCACAATGAACTTTTTAAGATAACGCTGATATTACAATTTCGGTGTTTTCTTCTTCTCTTCTATTATAGTGTACCTTATATAGAACAACTGTTATCTCATCAGCTGGATTGCCCGGATACTAGAAGGTTTCGTCGATAATTTCCAATTTGTAAAAAATTGAGAATGCTATGATTTTTTGAAAGAATCTTACTAAGCTGAATTTTTTGGATACTCTATTCATATTCGCAGTAGTTCTTATAAGTCCTTCTCAATATTTGCCTTCTTAATAGAGCTTTTATAATATCGAGAAATAGCCTTCCCGGTATTTACTGAGTACTTTTGGATTTATGAAATTTATTCTTGAATTTTGCTAAGACTAGTCAGATCCCCATTTCGCCAGCATATTACCATCTAATGTTTTAACATGGTTGGCAGGAAATCGTTGGCTAGAGTGATATTTTTGAAATATATCCAAACGGCATTCAAATTTGTCATATTTAGAAACGAAGGTATGAGATAATAATCGTTATTTCAATAAGATCCTTGGAGCTCCATGGCATATGTTTCTAAGAAAGGAGGTTGTAGTTTACCTCCCAGAGTTGTCTTGAAGGAACCCAAGCTGTGATAATTGTCAGTATGAAATAAAAAGACGTAAAAACTTTCATGTGTACGTTGTTGATTGGCAAAGACTGAGACCCGCAGTATCCAACGTGAGTGAATACACTATGGGCTAATGATGATGAGTTAGTCAGAAATCGCCTAATACATTATCCTACATTAATATTGTTGTGGGGAATTATGAGTTTTTGAAGTATACTTGACTCCACATCAGTATAATATTTCCATTTCCATTGGCAGTTAGTTCGGCATCCAATCCGAAGCATTTTGCTGACAAGAGAATGCTTAGTATTGAACCAATACTATCTATAATAATAATGATAACTAAGTATTATGAGACAACACTGATTTATGGCTATGAAAATGGTCTGTAATTGCGAACAAAAAAAAATTTCTCAATTTTCTCATTTTATTTTATACTGAAAAGAAATATGAATTTCACTGATTGTATTCAGTGGCACTCATCCCCCTTATCTTATTTTAGCAAAATGACGTAAATTTCAGTGACAGTAGATAGATTAGCTGCAATGAAACAAAAGAGTTATAAAGGGTTCTCCAATAAGAGGTGTTATTTTGATATTCAAAGAAAAATGCCATTTTTTGAGATAAATGAGCGGATCTTTATTCCATTATAAAGAGGAGGTATGCCGTTAATAATGGAAAATAACATCAGCCAAATGACTACCACGACCACGCCTACAGGACCATATCCTTTTCATGAAATTTTCCATAACCAAATCGCAAAGTGGCTGCCCTATGTCCTCGATAGCCTCACGAATTCCATCTTTGAGATCTTGAATCGACGCTGCGCTGTTGGCGTAGACCTTCTCTTTCACGTGGCCCCAAAGGAAGAAGTCGCAAGGTGTTAAGTCACAAGATCTCGGTGGCCAATTGTGATCACTTCCTCGAGAGATAACACGGTCCGGAAACTTTTCCCGTAAAAGATCAATGGTTTCGTTGCTTGTATGGCACGTAGCGCCGTCTTGTTGAAAGTAAACGTTGTCCAGATCAATACCATCCAATTCCGGCCATAAAAAATCATTAATCATCTGTCGATAGCGCAATCCATTCACCGTAACTGTTGCTCCAGCCTCATTTTCGAAAAAGTAAGGTCCAATGACCCCGCGGGACCATAAACTGCACCAAACAGTCACACGTTGAGCATAGAGAGGCTTTTCAACAATAACTCTTGGGTTTTCCGAGCCCCAGATGCGACAATTTTGCTTGTTGACGAAGCCATCGAGGTGGAAATGGGCGTCATCATTCAAGATGAGTTTTCGATGGAATTCCGGATCATTTTCATGCCTTTCAAGGACCCAATCAGCAAAGACTCGACGTTGTTGATGATCGGCCGGTTTGAGTTCTTGTGTTAACTGAACTTTATAAGCCTTAAGACCCAAATCTTTATGCAAAATACGGTGTGTGTTTGTGGAATGCCTAATTCCAAAGAACGACGAGGAATGGACAAACCTGGGTTTTCTTCAACACTTTCGGCTACAGCAGCAATATTCTCGGCTGTTCTTGAGCGACGTGCACGGGTTTTATTGTTCACATCACTAACTTGTCCCGACAGCTCAAATTTGTCTACCAATTTCTGTATTGCGGTCCGACAAGGTGCTTCACGACAACCCAAAAATGTTCGAGTTTTACGAACTGTCTCTGCCACATTTTCACCATTTTTATAGTGAATTTTAATAATTTCAATGCGTTGTTGAATCGTGTATCGTTCCATTTTTATTAATGGCGTAGTTTCTAATTGTCAAATGTCAAAAAATGACAGCTCCAAAAGTGACATCTACCGAAATAGCGGACTAATTAAAATAACACCTCTTATTGGAAAACCCTTTACATAGGGTATAGCTGAACATATTCAAGAATTAAACTTTTGCAGCACGCCAGACAATTTAGCAATCTCTAAGCTAATTGCAAAAACTAAATTCTTAAAAAAATAATATAAAGAAATTAAATTTTAAAAATGGATGAATCTGAGTGCAGACTCTGTAGGGTTGGAAGCTTACATGAATTTGATGTAGGTGGTAGGGAAATGGAAAAATTTATGGAACTGATAATGATAAATATTTCATTGTTTTGCAATATCTTCAATTAGTTAAATTACTTCAACATCGAGCGGTGTTCATTTCCTTTCATTTATTTACTTTATTTTTGTTCAGAAAAATTTAATTTAAACATAAAAATTCAAACATGCACATCCTATAGAATTTACCTTTAATTAAGAAAAATATAAATTTTTTCTATTTCTTAAAAACAAAAAAAAAAACAAAAAAAAAACAAAGACAGAAATTCTGGAAAAAATTAATATTTTTATATATTTTTGCAGACATAATACTTCTTCCTTACACCCAAATAACATCCTCTGAGACATCATCAAATTCTGTTTACTCTGAATCAAGTGAAGATAATTCACAGATCTCCTCCTCATTTCCATATTTCTTATTTCCATCTAGAAGAATCCCATTAGCTTTAGCATCGCATCGTCCAGCGACCGATGATTATTATACATCATCATCAGCCTCACAGATTGCATCATCAGATACAGATAGCGATAGTGATAATGATAATGATAATTTTCATAATAAATATAACTTAAATGCTAGGAATAATAATAATAATAAACAAAAATTTTACACCTATAACATAACAAAGTATTCGGCTGCTGCAAATGAAAATGTGAATATTGGCATCGGCACTATATTAGATGAGCACGAGAGATTCACTCACAGTCATAAGTATGTGAAATTTTCATTGTTTTTCTTTACCGATTATTTTTTTGTAGATTTATAAATTAATTTAAAAAAAAAAAAAGAAATCATTAAGTGCACAAAATTTATTTTGCTTGCACTTTATAACTTGCTGTTTATTTAGATTTAATGTAAGTAACATAAACCACCATCAAAGAGGGAAACACTATGACATGTCGTCATCCCAGTATTTTGACAGCCAAAAAGGTTCGTTATCACAGCAGCGGGACGAGATGGATACTGACGAAATGGGTGAGATAATAATATTGTGAATATTGTTTGTTTTCGTTTATATAAGACATACTTATGAAATATGTAATAAAATATGTAAATACTATATATAATAACTAAGAAAAGAAAAAAACCTTATCTACAAACTTTCAGTTATAATTACTTGCATGAAACTATGAAATTTAGTCTGATGTAATCTGCTTGCTAGCTTGCTTGCCATCCATTACTATTGTTGCATTTGATTAAGCACAGAGCACAAGAGCACAATGCCTCGTGTATAGTATTATTATGCATGCATGCCTGCTTCTCTACGTATGACTATAACTCTTTCCTCAGAAGCTGTTGTCGCCTATTCCTCTGATTTTTTCTTTTTTTTATTATTATTATTCTGATTTATGCCCTACTTCTTTCCATGTTCTCATTTTATCAAGTTTTTCAAATTGTTAATTTTAAGTTTACGTGATTCAGTGGATTAAATGAAATTATTAACAAAAAGTAATATAAAAAAAATTGTAGCAGGATTAATTAATTTGCTGTGGTATCGTGGAAACTAGATCAAAGTTTTCAGCGTCTTTGTTTGTTTTAATTTCTACAATAATTTACTGCGAGAAAAATTATTCATATTATTACGAAAATATTCTAAACATTAATTTCGGGTCGTGTGAACAGAAAATACTGGTTTTTCAGTAAAATTCCCGAAATATTAACCCGGTATGTACCAGAACTATATTTTTTCCGAAACATGATTTTTATTATATAAATTGGCTAGTGGGAGTTTACTTCGCATCCCTTAGGTCTGGTCATAGGGGTGTGTTGCCGAATGGCAACGCTGGGTCATACTGGGGGAATATTATATTAAAAATAAAAATAATTGTATTTGAGTCTGGCATTAAAACACATGTTTATTATTAAATATTACGGAAATTGAACATTACTTTTTAATCTTTTAATGTGAATAATTGTATTAACTGTTGGCACTTGGTGGAAGTATTTTATGATAGACATATTGGATTTTTGAAGAAAACACTTGTTTATCTACTCCACTGAACGTTTAATTATGTAAAAACAAAAATTAAAACTAATTACTTAAAGAGGCCGACGCGTTTCGTCTGACTAGGACATTATCAAAGGCCGAACTGATCTTACTGGTTTACATGTATATAAATATGTTCTGAAGTACCTAACTAAATTACAGAGAGTAAAAGCATAGAGAGAAAAAAATTCACAATTAAACTGAGAGGCTACATATAAATTGGGGATTAAGGAGGGGGGTTCTATCCGTAAAGTCTATTTGATCATTGACCAAAAAACAACCATCGTCTTTCGCTTTTCTAATTTCCAAGATTTCAAATTTGTCCAAAGTCGGGTCAGAATTTAATCTGTGCATAATCTCAAGGTCGTTTATAGAACAACTGTGTCCTGTTTCTTTAAGATGCTTAGAGAGACCCGAAGCAGGGTTAGCGGACTTAGAAGATTTGATGTGCTCACTAAAACGCGTATTAAAAGATCTTCTGGTTTTACCTATGTACATCGCATCACAATTACCACAATTTATTTTATATATCCCACTACTTTCGTATTTATCTAGTTTGGGCCTTATTTTGTTGTTAAAGATAAAATTTTTTATATTATTTTTATTAAAGAAAGCTGGAGATATATTGCATCTTGCCATGGGTTTTCGCAAGAGTTCAACAGATTTGTTGATATATGGTATTTTCTTCCAAGTATTGGCCATGTCAGTACCAGCTCTTTTATCAGGAAAGACAGACTTTACAGCACCTTTACGTAATTTCACCTTTAGTAAGTTATGAATTATTTTAGGTTTATATCCGTTATTGATGGCTATTTTCTTAATGGTTTGAAGTTCAATTTTAAATTTTTCGGAGTTCAATGGAACATTCAACAATCTATTTAGCATAGAGTGGAATGCCGCCATCTTCGTGTTCCAAGGATGTGCTGAGTCAAAGGGAATTACGTTATCACAGAATGTATTTTTTCTAAATATGTCAAATTGCAGTTTATTATTCTCTAGTGAAATCGTCAAGTCTAAGAAATTTAGTTTCTTATTACCTAATTCTATTGTATTGTATTTTATCTTTAACAACAAAATAAGGCCCAAACTAGATAAATACGAAAGTAGTGGGATATATAAAATAAATTGTGGTAATTGTGATGCGATGTACATAGGTAAAACCAGAAGATCTTTTAATACGCGTTTTAGTGAGCACATCAAATCTTCTAAGTCCGCTAACCCTGCTTCGGGTCTCTCTAAGCATCTTAAAGAAACAGGACACAGTTGTTCTATAAACGACCTTGAGATTATGCACAGATTAAAAGCGAAGTGGCTTCCCTCTTATGAACTGTTTGCATCCGTGACGACCATAATAAGCGATCATGCTTTCAACATAAGAAAGATTCTGCTCAGGATGAAAGTGCTTGAGCATATTTGACTTCAGGTGGTCTATAATAGGGCGCAGTTTACACATTTTATCACCATCAATTCCTGTTTTGTGGCTATCTTCAAAATGTAGAAACTGCAACATTTTTTGGAATCAATTTCTGCGCATCGATTTTGCAACCATTTCATTTTGAAGATCTTCGTCAGTACTACAAAATGTTCTGACACGGCTATTATGATTATATCCAGTCACGAGCAAGATTCCAATAAAAACTTTAAGTTCCTGGTCAGTAATGTTAGGATTCGGTTTGCCATGAAAAATAGCATATTTTGCGGATTCAACACAAATATGCTGCAGTAAAGCATCGTCAAAAAACTTTTCAAATTGGTCGTGTGGTTTCAAAATTAGCAGGTGGGAATATTGGCATCATTGCGGAAGAGTTGTCTTTTACCCATACAAAATTGGTATTTTTATCAGAGGGCGGGATTGAACATGTAGATTTAGTTGCGCAGACTGAACTTAAACCACTAATTGCAAATGAAGTGGATGGTTCAATATCAGACAAATTTTCCAAGACATCAACCAAAATTTCGTCATCTATTCCTGTCTTTTGTTCTGGCTCCCGTAGTATTGCTTCATGTGAATCGATATCCAACGTCAGATTCGAAAAAAAAACAAAGCTAATAAGAGCAAGGATATCCCTTAGATCAGCACTCTAAATTTTTATGTTATTTATATGAGAGGAGCGGATATATTTTTTCATGTTATCTCTCCATTTTTATCGGCTTTTAATTTTTTATTAAATTTCTAATCATTCTGGTAATAAAACAAAAATTCTATACTAATTATAAAAGTAAGGCTGATTAAAACCACAGGGATAACGATTGCGATAACGATAGCGATTATCATAGTGATAAATTAGCGAGACAATTCCTTTCACACCAACGCAATGGATCACAGCAATAGTTACGTTCATATGCCTCAACCAAATAAACACAATTGGGAAAAATCTGAACATGGGACAAATTAGAGCTTCCCAATTGTATTGGCTAGTATCGATGGTGGACATGCTACGATTATGTGTCAATTCGATGTGTACTAGCTCGACTTATTTTTACAATTTGAAAAAGTTTGTCTTACTCTGACCATCGTTGATGTCGAATATTAAGTTTTTATATATCGACATTGACAGATATGGAAAAAGTAGTGACGCATATGTTTTAAATGTTTCGGCTCTGGAGATGAAATTTGAATACGGTTTGCACCAAATGTTTGCCTGATCAATATCAAAGAACACCATATACCTCGATTGTCGATTAACGATTCTCTTTAAAATTTTACTTGATTTGTCCTTTTGCCGCAAGGTATACTCCACAAGAACCTAAGAAAAGCTAATACAATACTTTAATTTACACAGACTTATCAGTAGATAATTGAAAACGCGTTTGGAATTTTGGCACAAAATGGAGAATTTTTGTCAATCCTACTGAAACACAGCCTGAAACAACTACTAAAGCTGTTCACACCCCATACGCTCTTAATATTTTTTTACAAACCTCAAATGAGAAGGATAATTATTGCACTCAAAATTTAGAGCCCTCTTAATCAAAAATGGGCGGCTTGATAAATTTTGAAGGTAATGGAAGAAGACCAACATAAGTAATTTTCCAAAGCCACAACGTTTTGGTGCTTCACTTCGTTTCATACTTCCCACTTGTCTTCTAGGCTAGGTTTAGCCTCTAGGGAAGAACACAATAAATAAACTCTGGTCGCGGTACCCGCGGGTCCCACTGGCCAAATCACCCATACTCTTAACCTAACCTAATCTGTATTCAACTCCTTGGCAATATCAACCCCCACTTTGTATTTTTTTCTACTATTTTTATAATGTTTTGAATTTAGATCATATAAAATTTTGTATTCCTTTATATGATTTGAAATCATTTTCAACACCAACTTGAATGTCATTGCCATTGACAAAAGTAATTTTCAAATTGTCAAATTTCCAAGTAAAGAAGACAAACTCTTGTAATCTTGTAATTGAAAATGGGTGTTTCTTCAACAGAAATATTGTGGACAGCGTATAAAACTTAAGGAATACGAAAGGGAGTTTATAGAGGATATATTTAGACAATATTTCAGGAAATTGAATTGGACAATCGTTACTTGAACTGAACTTACTCTTTTCAGTATAGATATTTTCGGAGAATGTGCTGGAGGAATATCAGGTGGAATAACAATACCTCTAGATGTCGTAACGACAAGAATTTTGTCTGCTGATCATGCAACAGGAATCAAAATAAGTATAGTACGTCTCATGTCGTTAAAGCCATAATTCTAGGAAAAGCCATGAGAAGATTTCATTTTAAATTGGAAACTCATCTTTAAATAATTATTATATTCAAAATAATAAATCTTACAACGCTTTATATACGATAGCAATTTCATTTTGTTTTACAATACTGAAGGGTATTCAACGGTTGTCATGTATGATTCCTTTCCATCTTTATAAATGAACTGAACATTTATGCCATTTGGCACAAAAAAATTTGTAGTATCATTGAACATTCCTTCGTCACGCAGTTGTTATCCAAGGCCGTACTTATCACTATAATCACCCCTTTTGGATATCCAGAAAACAGGCAGCGCTACTGGATCTGTGTTCTTTCTCATCTCGTAGATTGCCGGCAAGTTGAACCGGATTAGTATTTATAGTTGCTCATATAAATTAATTTCATCTCACCTGTACCCGAAATTATTCCTGAGTCCAGTTTTGTATCGTTCACTGCCATCATATTTATTTTAATTAAAGTTGTTCACCTGCTGGTTTTGCTCTCATGATTATCCAACAGATCAGAACATTGTGCCATTGTCAACACAGAATTAAGAAGTTGCCCGATTGTTGGCCGTTTTTCGGGATTAGACTGCGACATTACAATTATTATATCAACTTGACACAACGACAGATTTCACTGAATGGCAATAGTCACCACATGACGTAAGCATGCAATTGACAGAAAAGTCGGCCATACCTTGTTAATATTTGTATCATGAATTTGCACTATCTATCTACTCACAGGTCGCGATTGACGACTGAAATTGTGCATACTGCGATAGACATTTCAATCGCTGGTCGCACGCTACAGAAACTCTTTGTATCGCTGTTATCTATCGCGTTGGTTTGAGAGTTCACATTGAAAGCTATGTGTAGCGATCTATCGTTGTGGCTTCATTATTGCTATCGCTATCGCGGCGGTGTGAATCAGTCTTTATTGATGTCAAATCTTAGCTAAGCTCTAAACTAGAATAAAAACTAGGTTACTCTACTCTATTACGTCTGTCAAGTAAACAATTATTCTTATTTCATAATTGAATATGATTATTTTAGAAATGGGTGCTTAGTGGAATTTTGAGTTAAGTAAGTTAATATCTTTACTTTTGTAATAAATACGAGGTTACATTATGTAGTCATGGAAAGCTTAATATTCTTAAAGCTTAATATTCTAATGGCAGCGGAGAACTGGAAGAACTGAAGTCCATCGAACATATTTCTGTCATATTGCTTGTATTTGTTGACACACGTATTATATACACGGAACTGTCAAACGTAATAAATGTTGTTTATTGATATATGAAACAAATATTTTCTGAATTTAAAGCCAATTAACCAAATAAAAAAAATTAATTCATTTAACTCCAAAATTTCACAAATAATCGCGACAGTACACTTTGACAGAACAGATGACAATTCGACCTAAATATGTATTTGTAACACTAAGAAAATATCCGGTGCAAAGTAGGGGAAGTGAGTGCAAAACTTGTGTTGCACTTCTGCTATAAAAATTGTCCCATCGAACATTTTGAGTGTTGCACTGCTGGAAAAAGTGGAATCGACATAATTCTACTCTCAACTCAGAAATGGTACATAAATCTCCCTCTCTTTTCATTTATTGTTATTCATATAATACAAATCCTTGTGAGAACTTCTGGACTTCTAAAAATTGAATAGATGACTTTAAAGGCCAAATTATTACTGGGATAGGGAGAACGCGTAAATTCAAAGATCAACTGAAAGCCTTACATGACTGTGAGCCAGTACGAATGGATAATTTTCTACGATCTTATACCTTTCTTCTTAATTCCATTATAAAAAGACTTTTCTAATGAGACAGGTATATACAAAGCTTTACATCGATGCAGAATTCTTGAAATTAAGTAAGAGAATTGACGACGTAATGCTTCTGGTATACCTACACTTAACTCGTTGTAATTATTTGTGAAGACTTGAAAACCTTTTTGGTTTTATGCATATTTACCTAATAAGTTGGGCGATGTTTAGTCTCATCTCGAAAGAAATTACAGGTCGCAGTGACATCTAGGGAAGGGGACTTTCTGTATATATCCTTCATGTTGATAGTAATAGACGATGTTTAATTTTAAAATAAATAGTTAGTAGCTACTTTTTGAGAATTTTTAACATAATTCATGTAAGAAAAACTAGTGCGCTACTACTGTCATTAAATCCAGTAACAAAAAGTCTTCACTGGCAGAAGAACTAACTAAATCCAGTAGATAGAGAGCTCGTAAATATTAGCAGAAACACAGAATACAACAATCGGCAGAAACACCAAATCCAATAGCAGCAAAGATGTTCTCTTCGCAAATACGCACTTCATCAGAGGAGAAACACCAGCCTCTAACTAGCACGGTTCTTACATAAATTCCATAATATTAAGAACTCCTCAAAACAACAAAACTATTACTGTTCAGTGAAGGAACTCACCTGAATACTTAGGCTTTCGG
This sequence comes from Dioctria rufipes, assembly GCA_963924295.1. Lineage (NCBI taxonomy): Eukaryota > Metazoa > Arthropoda > Insecta > Diptera > Asilidae > Dioctria > Dioctria rufipes. Next base: position 270,067,335 of record OZ002741.1, on the reverse strand, counting down.
GGTATTACTTTTAAAAAATATTAATTTTCATGAAAGATACACTTCCGCTTGACAATCGCGAATCTTTTTTAGTTTTTACTTTTATGTGCCTCCTACATACGCCTGGATAGAAATCTACCATTACACAGATTTAGAGTGGAACTGCCGTTTCCTCGGCCAATCATTGTTTAGTGCACTTTAAGCAAGTACTGCTCTACGATGGAGGTCGTTTTCCTGAGGACAGCTCAACCCTATGGTGACGTGGGTAGCGTCCCAGGAACGCTGATATCACCTTGTTACCCCTGAGATTGTAGCTGCTGAAATAGGTTTGCCCTATGCCGATCTGATGCTAACGTGTGATGCGTCTGGAGTGGGCATGTAGTGATTGGAGCACCTAGTGCTGAACCAAGTTTTCTGCCAACTAGTAGTAATGCTTGGTCCAGATGTTCGTCAGCCAATAGCAACCTAAAAATGGTAGGTACCTGAAACTAACAACAGAAAAAATTCTGCTAACAGTAATCCATGGAAACATGGACATCAATTTAAATATTAGCCAGTTCTAAGTTCGGCTTCAATCATATATTTTTTTTATTTTTTTATATCATTATAATACAATTAATCGGAGGTTGACTTGAAAATACTATTCTAATGTTTTTATTTTTATTTTACAGGATAACCAAAGATTACCTAACTAATTACAAAGTGGTTGGTCAAGCGTTCAGAAATGTGCGACCAAAACCAAACTCAGACGTGCCGTCACATTTGTGATGTTATTAACTTCGGCAAAATTTACAAACATTTTTGAAAAAAATATGGAGTTTGTTTTTCATCCATTAAGGATTAGGAATTTATGTAATTATATGGGTTAGATTTTAGAAAATACAGATAAAAGTATACTTATGGGACATGCATGTATCCCAGCTGCTTAGGACTCCAAAGATTTTTCTTTGAAAGCAGTTCATTAAAATAAAAAAACAAAACGAAAGCGGACGACGGAAATAAATCGAAATGATAATTTAATAATTTTTGTAGTTTGAACTTTCCGCCTTTTTGTAAAATTTTTTGGCGATCTCAAAAGTCTCAAAGGACTATGATAATCATACTTAATGAATATCCAAATAATCAAAATATGATTGGAGACATATTTCCATTTCACCTTACGATTTAATAACGAACAATTAGAAAAAATTTATCATCGAATTAGAAAGCTGCCTAAAAATGTTAAAATCAATGCAGTAGCTATATAATGTCAATATGTAAATATACTAATAATTCATAAACGCTATGCTATCAGCTCCTTTTCAAAGTTACACGTTGCGTCCTCAACCCATGGTATAAAGAATAACAAGGTATGGCCTTCCTAAAACTATCACAGCCTAATTAAGTACCACCCGGCTAGAAGCTTTCATTTCTACAGCTTTATAACGAACAAATCGCAATCATTTTATCGGAAAAATTGTATAAATGGTTCCTGAAAAGCAAAGAAATATCCATTTAGTAGAACAATTGAATTTGAAACACAGAAAATGAACACCAAATGACGTAGCTCATAACTGACAGTTCGAAAAAACCATACTTGTTAACCTTTTTACCAGGACATCAACCAAAAAAACTCTAACATTTGCGACGCATAATTGATTCATACTCGTAAGTTTTGAATAAAAACGATCTATTCAAATAGAAGATAAGCATATGTTAGATAAAAAGAAAAAGTACGGAGCGCAGAGTTGCTCACCTTTTACGAAATATTGCGCGCCTTTTTCCCAGAACATATCATAACTAAAGGAAACGCAATAAGCCCGAAAAATTTCGGCAATTACTACTATGTACAGGGTGGGCCAAAAGTCACCATGGGGTTTAAAAATGTAATAACTTTTTCGTTTATATATTTTTTTTATTTTTTTTTAGATTATAAAATATACAAAATGGAAATTTTTTACGCTAAGTATGGAAAATAATGTCACTTGAATGACCGCCGTTATTAGCTTCGCAATGATGGGCTCTTTTTAGAGCATTTTCCATAACATCTTTCAACATTTGTGGCTGTAGCGCTCGAATTTCTGCAACAATGTTGGCCTTGAGTTCAAGGATTGTCTCGGGCTTGTTCACATATACTCGCTCCTTCAAATAACCCCAAAGAAAATAGTCGAGTGCTGACAAATCTGGCGAACGCGCTGGCCAATTAATTTTCGAATTTCTTGAAATTATTCGCTGTCCAAAAATTTTCCTTAAAAGTGCCATTGTGTCTCGGGCAGTGTGGGCAGTGGCTCCATCCTGCTGAACCCACATCTCAGGTCTGTTTTCAAGAGCAGGACGTAAAAAATTTTCTATCATAAACCGATACCGCTCTCCATTTACGGTTACAGCGCTTCCATCTTCATTTTCGAAGAAGTAAGGCCCAATGATATTTTCAGATGTAATGCCACACCATACTGTACACCTAATGGGGTGCAATTGGCGTTGATGAATGGCTCTTGGATTTTCAGAACCCCAGAACCTACAGTTCTGCTTATTAACAAAGCCATTCAGATGAAAATGAGCTTCATCACTCATAATCAGATTTTCAATAAAGTTGATTTCATTTCTGGCCAACTGTTGAAATTTACCTGCAAAATTTAGACGTTGCCGATGATCTGCGGGTTTCAATTCTTGCACCAATTGCACCTTATATGGGAATAACAGTAAATCTTTTTTTTTAAATGCGCCGTAGTGACGTACGAGACATCCCTAGCTGAGCAGAACGCCTTCTGGTAGATGTTTCTGGTGTTTCGTTAACACTTTGCTCTACACGTTCAATATTTTCCGCAGTGTGAATTATACGCGGTCTACCGGTTCGAGGCAAATCACTTACGGTGCCATGTTGGTGGTGACGATCAACTAAGCAACGAATCATGGCTTCAGAGGGCGAAATTCTGACGTTAAAATGGCGACGATATGCTCTTTGCGTTAAAATAATTGATCGCTGATTTAAGTAATAAAATTCTATTATTCTGGTTCTTTGTTCAGTTGTGAATCTCTCCATTATTTATTCTCCAGATGTTATTTATATAATCCAAAAAAAAAAAAAAATAAAAAAAATATATAAACGAAAAAGTTATTAAATTTTTAAACCCCATGGTGACTTTTGGCCCACCCTGTAGTAGTGGAATTCTGGTTATGTATTCGTTATGTTCATAGAAATCTGAAATATTTGTGAAGGGATGTTTGGCGTAATTATTTAATATAAAACAAAATTTTAATATACCACTGAGACATTGAACAACACCACTCATTTTAATACTTTTGTTTCCCGTCCCTTTTGACGGTTCTTTTACACGTATTTGCGGAAAGAAACTTTAATTTCAGGACTTCACCCAACACAATTCATTGGTGATATATTCTCCCGTTTAGTAACTGAAGTCAAAAGCTTAATAACTAAATTATCACTTCAAATGTTCTTATATAAAATTAACACAATTAACGGAACAATTTAAAGTTTTTTTAATAAAAAAAAAAAAACACAAAATACAAAACACGGAGTAAAAGCGCGAATCTGACGTTTAATTCAAATTGACACAATTGACTAGTATGAAGTTAACTTGGTTGAACCATGGTTAAATTTTGCTTGCCTTTCCACCCCTTCACCTAAAAACGGAATGTCCGTCACACCGCTAGGGTTTTTACATGATATACCTATCGCTTTCTTTTGTTATATGTTCTAAGGTTTTACCAAACTCTTTTCTTTGATGACCTGTTCCACTTCTTGTATATTTGGAAAAAAAATATGAAAAATTAAGGACGTTTGGAAATTTTTGTAATAAAGATTTTTATAGAAGAATTACGTGCCCAACAACCTCAATTCTAAAGAGACATAAGTTTCCATTTTAATTAAGGAGAAATAAAAGGGTTAAAATATACTCGTTAATCAGAATTGATTGCATACCCTTAGGCAAATATTTCTTTGACTTTATTCCACAATGGAACAGGAGCTTCGTTTCAGATTTTCTTCAAACTACTTCTATTAATTTTTCTCAGATAGAGAATTGTTCCGAATTAGATGCTATATAAAATCAAGGCGCAGGTAATCTAGGAAAATTCTTTTTAATCTATACGTCTTATTTACACAAAATTTTATTCCCTTGAAGGTGTTGGCTTTTTTCGAATTTTCAGTGCATATCTTTCATAGTAATATCGTTGTGTATAGAAGTATGTAGTGTGCGAAAATGCTTCCTTTTTATATCGTCAGATGGCTTCACTTGTACCATTTTGAGCAGTTTTGTTGACGCTTCGCTAAAAGCAAAGCTGTGCAACTGAAGTATTTACAAGGAAGGGGCTGAAGGAATAAACCAAACTATAAACATATAAAGGCTGGGAAGTAGACAACGCCTCGATGGAATATAAAATCCACGATGGCTCGACCTAGAACGGATTTCCTAATTGCCTTGGGTCTGTGGATGATAAGCATATAAGATTGTTTAAGCCACGAGGTTCTGGATCGGAGTACTATAATTATAAAAAATTAAATTATATAAAATATAACCCTCTTCTTGCCGTGTGGTTTTTAAATGTAAAACAATCGGAGAAATCGTGTGTGTCCTAACTTGTCATTAAGTTACTGCACTGCACTAAATTTCAACAAACCTCCCGGGAAAAACCGAAACGTATGTCGCGTCATATTGCACCCAATGAGTTTAGAATTTCATTCAGCTGTGTTTCCAGTTTAGCTACTTCGTGGCTAAATCTAGCTACCAACAAGATAATTTAGCTACGAAGATTTTCATTTTTCTGCCTTTAGCAATTTAGCTACCGTGGGCTCCTTTCGCTACCGAACTGTGGCTAAAATTATCATTTATTTTGACTATAATTTTTTTACCAAATTGTGAAAGAAAATTGTATGCTACCTGTACCCGAAATCTAAGCTGCTAAAAAGTTTACTTCTGGCCCTAATTGTATTGGCACTGCTGTAAATTGTAATTGTATTTACTTTTTTCCTTGTTGCATTGCTACAGAAATGCGGGCAAGAAACTGTAAAGCTGTAAAATTTATAGATACAGTGGATACTGGAAACAATTTATTTAAAGAATTGTGTCAGTTTGTTATAAAATCGTTGCCTTTACCTCATTCCAATGCTGGACTTTACAAGAAATAAATATTTTGGTTAATATATTATTATTTTTTTAATTGAACGATTATTAATTGATAACACGTAGGTGGGTTTATTAATTTTCCTTCTCTTCCCCCTGAACGTGTTGACATACATATAGATGTGCATACACTGTCGTTTGTGGTTCATTTTTTAAATAAATTCGAAAAATTAATTTTATGTCGATTTCGATGGGACCATTTCAGTGTTGCACTATTTCTGGCAGCGGAGAACTGGGAGCACTGAAGTCCATCGAACATATTTCTGTCATATTCCTTGTATTTGTGGGCACATGGAGCTGTCAAACGTAATAAATGTTCTTTATTGATATATAGAAACAAAGTTCTTCTTAACTTTATGCTAATTGCCGAAATAAAATATTTTAATCCATTTAACTCCAAAATTCACAAATAATCGCGACAGTACATTTTGACAAAGCAGATCACAATTCAAATTGAATATGTATTCGTAACACCGACAAAATATTCAGTGCAAAGTAGGGGAAGGCAGTGCAAGCCTCGTGTTGCACTTCTGCTTTAAAAATTGTCCCATCGAACATTTTCAGTATTGCACTGCTGGAAAAAGTGCATTGTAGTCCCATCGAAATGGACATAAGTAAAACTTTAGCTACCATTTAGTTACGAACAAAATATGAGTTTAGCTACAAAGGAGCTGGGAAGTAGCTAAATTTAGCTACAAGGGTAAACTCAGAGTTGGAAACACCAGCCGTCATCAAACCGTGGCCAATCACGGTTGCTTTCAGGTTTTGAAACCTTTCCGGTTTTAACCTAATCATATGTCGCTGCCAAGTTAATAACTTGGGATTCATTCATTTTACGGAAAAAACCTAATCCTATGTTGCTACCCTAATGTAGGGAAAGCCGCAATTTTTTTTTAGAAATTAACTGGAATTTTTTTTCCTTAGAATTCTTCTTCATTTTTGGTGGCCGGCTCCGACAACGGTTGTTTGGGCCACTAACATTTTTAATGAGCATAGACTCGCAGATGAGCAAATAGTATTCATTTTTCGGGAGAATTTTTATTCAGTCTGGCCTGGTGGTTGCAGTTATTTTCAGATGCAATCATGCCGTTGTCGGCCTCCAATGCTTAACAATTCTAAACAAAAAAATGTCCAGTAAATTTCTAGGAAAAATTACAGCTTTCCTTACAACAGGTCCAGACATCGTGGATTTTATATTGGAGCGAGGAATTGCTGACTTACGCTTTGGTTACGTCTGCTCTGCAGTAGTAGCGCCTCTACAATACAACAAGGTACTAAGTCAACTGTATAGTTCTATACACAAGGGTAATATTTCGGATCGGGAGTGAATTTTTTTTTGGTACATAGCACCTTCTTTTCTAAATTTTTTCCAATGCACCTATGTCTAGATTTCGGCTTTCGTAAATACTATTTTCACTGCTGAGGAGTTCCATTATTGTCACATATACATATAATCTACTTTATTGTTATAAAGCATATTGGAACATGCAATTACCTATGTGAAATCTTTTGAGCTTTAATTGGTCTCATTAAAATTATCCTCACGTTACTGCACTAATTATGTCCTCAAAAAACAAAATATGAAATTTAAATATTTAACAAATTCAGTAGCTCCTCAAACATTGAGCATCTGCTAATAATCGAGCTATTACACCCAAAGATGTAATCTTTTAAGCTCATTCTTACAACTTCCCCAGATTAACGTCATCATCAGCCATATTAAGGGCACCCTTAACAGATGGTATCACTCATTTTTTCTCACTGCGTAACGATGGGGCTTAGAATCCCCCTCTTGCTTTTCATCAATGAAACCTCTAAGTCGCACATTTAACAGTGTCATTGAATCAATTATCGCTGTCAAGCTCCAATCGAGTTATCTGTTTGCTTCGCAAATATTGACTTTATACTCATCAAGTGTACTTGCTGCTGGTAAATGGTAAAGAGCACACAAGAAATTCAATACGGCAGCAGGAAACCTTGTCGAAATGGAATGAGATTTGAATGGACGTGGTGCCGACTGATTCGAAAATCGTCAATCAAGTTGACAGTTCATGAGGACTGCTAGAGATAAACAAGGATTAATATGGTGTTAGCAACATATGTGTTCGGCGTATAAAATGTTGCGCTTGAGAGATGAAAATTGCATAATACAAGCGATATGGTGCGAGGAAGAGATTTTATCGCATGGCAAAAACGATTTGTTTTCACACTTGAGTCAACTGAAATTGGAACAAATTTTTTTGTTTGTTTAGAGAATATCCAGGATTTATTTAGCTTTTTAAGAAGGAAGGATAGATAATTAAATTAAGAAGAAGCATAGCTGGAGATAATAAGCATAAAAACACTCAGTTGATGAAATATTTCGAGGCAACATAAGAAAATTTATTTTATACCCAAATTGTTATGGAGACTTGTGAAACCTAGTAGGATATAAAAGAACTTAGTGCTTCAAATTAGTGATGTAAAAAATTAAGTAAACGTGACATAAGGATACCTGAAGTAAAGTTTACAATTTAAAGATTTGGTTCGTTGGGCGGTAAAAAAAGTAATGTTTAATTTTTTTGATCTACAAGGACCGAGAATTTTCCAGATTACGTGCAAACTCGAGCGTTATATGGAAGAATTTGCCAAATATTGCGCATTTTAGATCTTACTTGTACAAGTTGCCTAGTATCCTTAATGATTCTTACAATCATACGGATAATACACAAGTGATTATTGTGCAATTACATATTATCATAATTTCATTCAGAGTTTAACAATGCAATATGAGATCCTTAAATATACATACTAAACAACTAAGTAATGATAGAATCCATGCAGGAAATTATATCCGTCATACAGTGGATTAAATCTGGCCAAGGGCTACCGTACCAATTATCGAATTTTATGATATACATTTTTGTTTTTTTTTTATGTACAAAGCATATCTTTTTTATTTGCTGAGTAAATTAAATACATTGCAGAAACTTAAAATGATACACAGAATTGTATTGACTAATTTATTGTCCAAAGTATAAAAGAGATAAATATCAAAGAAAATTCTCTGGAATGATAAAAAGGACATTTTTAGTTGATTTCGATTTTGAGCTTCCTGTATTTTGAGTTTTTTTTATTTCACCTTAATTTCGTAAACGACATTCAATATTGCGTTGGTACTTTAGTTTGGTTTAGGTTAGAGAGGTGCTGCTAACAAAAATTTGGCCTTCGTTACTTAAATCACTGTTAAGGCAGTAGTCTGGTCTAGACCGAGATCTTTGACGTTATTTTTGGGTTGGAATAAATTTTAAACCGTTAATGTTCTCTTGACCAAATTTTGCATATTTATTTATTGTTCCTTTGAGAATGTACCTACATTAAAAAAAAAATAACTTTAAATATTTTCCTGTAGTTTTTTTAGTTTTTTACAACATTGTCCGCAGAAAACCGCCTCAATCAGCGCCCACTCTGGGTGATGATGTATGCATCCGAACAAAAACAAAAAAAAAAAAAAAATTCTCAATCTGTATGAGTGTTCTGAGCTCTGGTACCAGAATTAGTACTTAAAAAAATCTTGTTACAAAATGGCAGCCTGTTAAACTTTGATTAACGATATTTCATAAATGTTCGGGTATTCGACGAGTTATAAAATGTGGACAGAATTATTGTTCGACTCAATTTTGTTACCAGTCCTCCGAAAGAGGCTACAGAAGATATGTGTAAAATTTAGGCTCGATCTGTCAATCAGTTATCGGGATATCTTGGGCGCCGATTTGAAAAACATAGTTCTGAGATAAACACGTTCTAAGCTTTGATACCGGTAGATGAGGTTTAAATTGGACTACTGATGCTTACTAGTTAATCCACAAACCCGGGTCCAAAGATTTCTCCTTCTTCCCTTTAAAATACGTTAAAAGTAAATGGAGAAATATTAGATGTAATTCTGAGAACCGGATTACCGTTATACTATTTGGAGCCCTAGTGGCCGACCTTTCTTGGAACGAGCGCGCATCTGCTTCCCGACCGCGCTACCTGAGCCCGCGGCTTGCTTATAATTTCTATTACTCTGCTAATTCTTGAAATATCAACAAACAGTTTTCACGAGTGAATTAGGGAAGATGTAAGGACTAAATCGATTTTTCCAAATTTCTAGACCAGATTACCGTCTTAACTGCATTGTGCCTATAGATTCATGGTAATCCAACCTGCTAAGAATTACTCTTGATCCATCTTAATTCTCTAAGGAAATTCAGGATGCATTTAATTTCTTATCCTTGCAGCTGTCCTAGCTCCGAGAAGTAGCCAATTTTCTTCTAATCGCTAGGGTATGACACACGCACAGTACTTGACGAAATCCGATTTCCCCAGGAGCTTTAAAGCTACAACAGAAATCGTTGACTCTTGTACCAGCATCCTAGCGTCATTATCTATAGCCAATGGGCCGTTAGCATCCCAACATTTCTGGTGTCCCTTTCAGGAGTTCTAATGTTTCCTTCCTATCGCACACAGGCCATAGTTGCCTTGCAATACAACAGATATCCACACTAACACCCCCTTCCCCCAATAATTAACTTCAGCATAACTTGGTACTCTAAGAAGTCGATATAGGATTTTATGATCTCATTATTAATGAGTTTGAAGGCTATTTGCATTTTCTAATGCTTCTAACGCGGAGCCTTCTCCTGACAGTATAGAAGGTATGATCAGACCAAATTAATTCACTGCCCGCATTACTATCAAGTAAGTGATAGATTGTTGTAAGTCGCTGCTACAATGAAGGAACTGCCTTTTTTATAAGAGGTTCCAGTCGATAGTATATACTGAAAAAAAAAATATTTTTATATTATATTGTTTTCTATGTAAAATTTGCAAAGGGCAAAAGGATTACAATTTTAAAGTTACCACCGAATCCTACAGATCCTTTCCCTTAGACAAGTGCTACTTTGGGGCTTTAAAATCTAAATGGAATACAATACCGTGAATAGAAGATCTTTAAGGACTTTTATTTTTAACGAATCCAAATCAAATCATAAATACAAGAAGAAAAATCAATCGTTTCGTCCGGGGTTTGAAGCCGGGAGCTTCCGCTTTACAGGCTATTGCTCTTACCACTGCGCTAACGATTGATTTAGAATCATTAAAAATAAAAGTTCTTAAAATTCTTCTATTCTCCATCTTTGACCGATTCGAACAATTGTGGGTTCGATTTTCGTTCGGGAAAAAATAAATAGGAATACATTACTTTTACACACCAAAGAAAACTTTCTTACAGTGAATTTGTAGACCTACTGCACTTTGGATGAAAGGAAAATCTTCATGAAATAAAAAATTGTATTTGGATTCTATCTACTGATATCTACTGAAATTTTTCCGCGCCATAGGATAAAGTATCCCATATACCGCCTTAATATTGAAAAACTTAAAAATTTTTATGAGAATAGCGACGAGAGTACAGCTTCAATCCATATATCAAATGGATCCATTCTTTCCACTGTACATACTTCAACAAATTGCACCCATAGTCAAGCAAATGGTTACTTTAATGACCGACTTCTTTTGATCACAGCCTGCGCCTTCAATTGGGGATATACATAGATCCATTAGTCCCAAGCCTAGAACAAAATTCTTTAGTTTCGTAACATGATATGGCTCCACTATTGTCAGATTAATCTTATAACTATATACTCAGCATCTTCTAACAAGATCTTTAAAGATCATCTTCTAAAAACAATCAAATAAAGTGTTGTGACAAAAGTATTCAGAAGAAAGTAGTTGTTTACGGCAAAATTATGACTACGGTGTGGTGATTATTTATTATAGACTAAAATATGTACAATTCCAATGCAAGCATTTATGGGGGTGCAGATGACGTTTAAAAAAAAAGTAAAAAAAAAATAATCATTTTTTACGAAATAAATAAAATTCACCAGTGGAAATGGTGCAGAGCTTTACACACATACTATGTTTCAGTAGAAAGCATTTATGATAAAAAACGACCTCTATGGTGCACGATCATCCGTATCCGTATTAATGTCGAGATTTTAGGTGAGATGGTGCTACGGCTGTTCGTACATAAAAAATTAAATTGAACTAATTAGTCCATTTGAGGATAAATTGATGAATGATAAAATTTTGATAATATCGGTGATCTCAATGGATCCCCAAAAACTTAAATTTTTTTAAGATATTAAGGGTTTAGTGGTGAGTCCTAATAATTTCCGAGAATTTTCACGTACTTATATAGCGAAAGGGTGTATTTTATTAAGTTGTAGTTCTATTGGAAACTACATCCCGGTAACTGCATTGCATAAAAGTGGAGCATATATTGCGGTCTATAATACATTCGAGTTTATTAGTAGTTAGGGAATATAGAGATGAGTTGTTTGGGGTGTTTTGGACATTTCGTTTTCCGGACATTTCGTTCCAGATACGGAACTCTTCAGCGGTATTCTTCGCTTTAAGCCTCGTCATAAATAACTTATATGCAGGCAATTTTCAACACATCTTTAGATTTATTCGATCTTTCTGTTTTCTGGTTGTAGGTTATCGGTTATCGTTTTAAATGTAAGAAAAGCATGAAATTGGTAGTTATCCTTAACTTAACTTAAAAGATAAGAAAAATAAAAACGAGACATGGGGTTAGTTGACTCATGGGTCATCTAACCCTGCTAGGCTGTATGTCAAACGGCCCAAACCCGCCATTTTCTTTTTGAAACACTCACGACAAAAAGTTATTCCAATCACAGGAAAATAAATTTAGGGACAGCATTAACCAATGCATACACTTTCAAAGAAAGTACTGGAGAACCCCACATTATACTTGTAATTTCATTTCTTTTATGGCTTCGTGAACGGCGTACACTAGCTTGGATGACTATTACTACACTGAGTCGGATACCTCGGCTGCATATACAGTCAAATTCATATAGCTTCATTGTCAATGTTTTCCTAGTTAATCGCAATGAAACCCGATTTGCCCTACTCATAAATACCTATAAATTAATTGGGAAAATATGATTTTTTGTTGATGTTGTATTTTCTGATCACACGACTAGTCCCCATTAGTGGAAGAAAAAATTCCTAAACTAAATATTCAGTCCCCGAACAGAATATTTAATAAATTAGTATTATAACCTTTAGTGAAATTACAAAAACGAATAGCAGAATATTTTTTTAAATAAATGTAATGAGAATATTAAAATAATTACTTCCTGTTTATTAATCAAATAAATTAATCAATTAATTATTAATCGAATTATTAACTTTGTTGATTATATGAATAAATTTCTATGTCATTAAAGTTAAAATGTGTAAAAGAATGAACATATTATTTTCGACACAGACGTAATATATTTGTATAGTCATAACTCATACTTAAACCTCGCGAAAGAACTCTGTTGGCGAAGAAAGGCTCTAATAAAACTTCTATAAGATTCGCAAGGTCTGAATGTCACTTCATCTTCATTCGTTTGACGTTAACTATTTATTATTACAGCTGACTACAATATATTTACATTTTTTAATTATATAGAGGTGTGAAATATATTGTGGCTGTACTGCTATTGGGATCACTGATAAATAAAACTGCATGCACGATAATTACGTTCTGAGTAGTTTATTATTAAAAGCTCTTATAATTTAAATAAAATAGTTCAAATAAAATGAGCGTATACCATAATTAAACTTAACGTACAAAATCGTATTCTATAGAAGGCTCTTGTTCTCAGCGGGTATTTTATTTATTGCCCAACTTTATATTATTCTCAGAAAATTTCCTACTGTGTTTCAAAATTTAAGAAACATTTAATTACGTGTGGAATAAGAAACAATTAATTAAACGACAAGGTGCTCAGAGCTGTTCAAAACTCTAGTTTTGAAAGGTTTGAATATGACTATACAATGTTGCAATATTTCTTTGCTGATTTATTGAAATTAGATTTACGTAAAAAAAAAACATTCCAATACATAAAAAAAAATCAACTTTCGTAAGTTTTGACATACTATATGTATTATTTATTGCTAACAATATATATCTTATTTATTCTTTCAAAAAATTTACATAAGCATATATACCTATGTATGTATATATTTACTTTTAATATTATTTGCTGCTACATAGATTTAATTTTTTTATGATTTCCAATAGAAAATTTATATAAGTAAACCAATCCCGAAAAAACCTAGATGACAGTAAAATGCAGTAATTCCTTAATTTAATTTTAATTTTGTTTACGATTACAACTTAATTTTGAATTATAATTTAGCCCTTATGAATTTATTCTTCGCAATTCGTATTATTTATTATTTATTTTATTTTAGTTTTATTTTATATATTGTTTTATTACAGTCAGAGTTATGGGAATGGATGATAACTACCATCAAAGTGTATTTGACGAGAGTATGGCACTCATTGATACCCCGCTAATAGCTCCACCTAGTACACATTACTCACATCATCATAAGACGGTCACATATCCATACAATTTGACCGCATTTCAAGGAGGAAATACACCAATGGAAAATATATTGATTGACAGCACCTATGATAAGCAACAAAGTATGTTTGATTTGTATTTATTATTTTCTTTAAGAAAAAAAAAAAACAAACAAAAAACAAAAAAAACAGCAAGAATATATATCAGGAAAAAATAGAGAAAATGTACCTATACTAAGAAGAAAAACGGAAATACATGCAGGAGTTACGAATTTAGTTGTAGCAAAATAGCCAAATTTCAAATAAATGGCAAAAGGTCAAATACAGTTTAAAGAAAAATTTTATTAAATTTTATTATTTTTTGCAAATTTTAGTATTTTCATTTTAAATTAATTTCCCACCTTTGTATTTTTTTTTTAATCTTGATTTACAGCAGAGTTATCTTTAGAAGGCTTTTTATATTTGTTTTATTAACTTTTCTCCAAATGAAAAGGTTCAACTCTAAGGAAGCGAAAAAGATACAAAAACTTCCTTGTTTTACAATTGAAACTTAAAATATTTTTAACACTACTTTGTAGCGTTATATTTTTCGTAGATTGCTCAAGTATAACTTTGTAAAATTCTTACTTTTATATTTTTTCCAAACTTTATAATTAACTAAAAGCACGCAAATATTTTGTTTCTTTTCCATGCACAGTAAGAATTGATTTAATTAACTATCTTTCCTATTTTATATTTTCGTTATAAATTTCGAAAACATATTTAGTAAACAGGTACAAAGGAATATACAAAAACTCCAGTAAATATTTCTCTCTGAACGATATATTTGAAGTAAAAGTTTTGCTTATTTTGTAATTATGTAGATATTTTAACGAAACAAGAACTGTTAATACAATTATGCTTTTTTACAATATCATCGAACACATCCCATTTGATTTTTATTTAATTAACTCTTTTCTAAATTATTTCTATATTTTTAGTTAATTTGATTAGAACAGACAGCGGCTAATATATGAAATTTAGAATAAAATATAAATATTTGCTTTAGGTATTAAGTTAAAAATATTGTACATAACTTAAACATATACTATATATATATATAGGTACAGTAAAATGAGGGACGATAGTGAAAATTTTGTTATGATGAGTTTCATTAATTCACCAAAAAGTCATTATAAATTTAAATGAAATATTCAAAATTCTCTTTACACTTTATTGGTTAAGGAATAAAATATGGGAATGGAGAAGGTAAGAAATGCCCAAAAACCTTAAGTCTGAATTTCTTCTCTTAGGTGAAATAAAATGTCTAAAATTAAAACTTTTAATTTATATGAAGTGACAAGGAAATAACTCGGATTGCTTCGTTCATCAATGAAATATGATATCACCTGCTGACAGCATGAAATACGCAGCTGTTGGAGATATATGAGAATTTTTCATAAAGAGCGTTTTGTAAAAATAAAATAAAGTAAAATAATATATACTTAATATAAATATAGAACCTCAATGTAACAAAAAACTGTTATCTGGCTTCACTGATGAGATTATCTGATCGTAGATAATCGGAATTACTTTTGACAGCTCAAAATAATCGCAAAATTTTTTAACCAAAATCAATCAATAGATAAATAATGGCATATTTTTGAGTCTTTCTGCGCGAATTTTTGGTTTTTATTGTCAGCAACAAATTATGCTACGTACTTCGCTCAATATTACAGTATTCCAAATAATAAAAATCGACCTTAGCACTTATTAATTCTATTAATGTAAATCCCCAAGTGGAATATTTCCCAACTACTTTACTACTCAGATTAAAACCTTTTTACAGGGTGTCCCAGACTATTATACTTTTTTTTTTTTTTAATTTCTCTTGAGCATATACCATGGTGTGAAAATAACTCAAAAAGTGAATGGCAAAAAAAATTCCCCACCCCACCACTGCCATTTTTCTTTAGATCCAAGTATATGCTTAAAAAGTAAGTAAGGGCTACAGTTTGGGTTCAGAATATGATAACTAATTTTAAAGCATACTAACCGAGATAATATAATAAAATTGTAGCTTAGAAACCTAGAAGATTAAGAGAGCGGTATTTTTCGGATATTTCGGGCTAATTCTTTATAATCAATTCATCAAAACTTTCGATCTTTTTTTTTTTTTTTTTTTTGAATCTCAAAGATACACGAGATACAAAACATATGTTGAGGGGAGCCCAACCCATCTGAATTAAACAACGTATATGTAATAATCTTTGTCTGTCGCTATACGTGCGCGTCATGAATTCCTATGTTACGTAGTTTCCGAAAAAAACGTCAGTCACAGAATAACAAATGGACGCACGAGCGATTTTATCAGAATTTTTTTTTTTAATTTTATTCTGCGGAACCCTAAAAGCGTCATCAATGAAATTGTAAAGTCCTAAATTTCCCCCTTAATTTAGCCACAATTCAGTCCTGTCGAAAATGTAATCGGTTAGTCATTTTATTTGTTTTCGTTCAGTTTTCAAAAAAATTCTTGCATGCATTTCCAATAGGTCCGGGCATAGTTACATTACAGTGGAGACTTTGGGCTTCCATATGCCGATATCAAAAAAGGAAAAAAATATGGTAATTGATCTAAGACTAATATTTCAGATACTTTAGATAAATGATTATAAGCATTGAAAATATATCTTTGTTTTTTCGAATTTATTTCTACAACGCAGTGCTCAAATAGAGCTAATGACTATAATTTTTAATTGGGTAAAGTTTTATACATGTTAAAGTTGGCTACTTTTTGTGATTCTACGGCCGGTAAAACACAAAAGTAAAAAATTATTTGTTATTATATCATACAACCTCTTATTTGGACGCAAAGTTTCAGGTCTTGGTTTGACTTATCAACAGGTCCCAAACAACAAAACAGAAAAATGGAAAAAATAGTATATAAAGTTTACCCGGTGAAAAATTATAGTCATTTTACTTTTCTCATTGGGCATGTGATATGGAGAATTTGCCTCATATAATTCATTCAAAATTTATTCTGAGTGTATATATGAGATTAGCTCCATCTATTTCCTCAAACGTCTTCCGTAGGCAGATACCCAGGCATACTGAAGAGTCTTCAGGTTTCTGTCAATACGAATTGCTTTTTCTTCTTGTTTCAGTCCACTATTGGCTATTGTTTCAAATGTTTCTATCTCCATATTTTTTCTAGTTTTCTTATTTATTTTAAATTTTTTCCATTTATCTATTTTCATTTGTTTTTCGAATCGCTTAATTTTATTGTTAAGGACCTGTCAAACTCAAATCAAAACTTGACATTTTTTGGCCCAAATTAAAGATTCTGTGACAGAATAAAAAGTAACGGTTTGCTTTTCAGTTGTTCTGAAGAATCCCAAAAAGTAGTCTACTTGAACACATAGAAAATATAGAGTGAAAAAATAAATTTAATTAAAAAAAAATTAATTTAATTTGGCAAACATATAAAAGACGTTTCCATTTCACTCATTTTCGAACTTCGATCTACAATTTTTATAAGAATCCGTGCTCAAAATTTCAGCTTCATAAGTTAACGTGTGGACAGACGAACGGCCATGTGCAAATTTAAATAATGTCTCTTAATATTTTCTATAATTTCATTTTGGAATTTGGAAAAGGAGTGCGAAAATTATAAAGTCGGAGATTTAAAGCACTATAAATCAAGCGGGAGTATAGCGAGAATAGTGAGGGGTGAGGGTTCAATAGGGGTTTAAATTTTTGTGAAAGTAAAAGGGATTATCTGTTGAATGATATTTTAGTAAGTTTCAAGGTGCTCAAGGTAATAAAGAAATATTTATCCCCGGCTCATCCCAGCAAATAAATTGAATCGAAAATTATTCGAAAGTAGCTTGTCATGGACAAGCATAACCCTCGAAATCGGTATTGCCAAATGCTCATTTGTAATTTAGGCGGCGGACTAAATGGACATCAGAAAGCAAGCTAAAAGAAGTAATTTATAAGTAATTCACCTATTCCTTACCAAAAGCAAGTATATATATTTTATAAACTTGCCAACTTACTTCAACTTATTTGTAATGTGTTTGGATTGACATTTTGTAATTCATAAACGTAAGGGAAATGTTTCATAATTATTTCCATAATATGTTATTATAATTTTGTTACAATTATAAGTCCGCTACCTTAGGAAACAAAATGCGTCAGCAATTGTAATAAAATTTAAAAAGAATCGTTGAAAAATTTAACAAGAGCGACTTTGATAGACGAAATAATCGAAATTTACACGAGGCTTGCTAGAATCGAGAAATAGGCAACAGTTGAAAGAGAGCAGAATCATATACATACTTTATTGCAATAATGCTGCCCCTGTTTTACAACTATTGCTCATTCCTTTTACTATGCCTTAAAGTTTCTGTTTGGTCTTCTGCAAGTATTTGAAATATTCAGCATCCCAGTGTGCCAAATTTTGAATTTTTCTAAGCACTTTTAAAGAAAAGTTAAGAAAATTCCGAAAAAAATTCGGATTCTTAAACTTTTTCCGAACAATTTTTTTCGAGCAGAATAAGTAAATTTTTACAAAAACGCCGAAAAGAGTTTGTCTATTCTTATGAATTTCCTAATGATTTCTCATCTGAATTCCAATTGAAATCCTAAGGAATTCATACTAAATTCTCAGAAATATATATCAAAGCGTTCCGAACTGGTAAAAATCCAAAAATGTGTTATATAAGCAGTATTATTTTCAAATTGGATATGTTTATTAAATAATACTGACGGTAAAACATTTTTAAGGTTTGAGTTTTGCTAGTTCAGAAAATAAATAAATAGTAAAGATGAAAACGAGAAATATATCTATATTTTGTATTTTGTTATTGAATGGAATTTTTTAATGCACTTGTCTTTGTTTAACAAAATCTGCCTTTTACATTATAAAATACTGCTTTCAGTTCAGGCGCTTTTATATGTCGTCCATGTCTGCTGATGGGTATAAAGTAAGTTCCGCTTCTGTAAGAAACCAATTATATTAAATGTTTGACAACATTTAACTGTTATTTTCAAATACCTTTGAAAACGCCGACATTCGAAAAATTTGATATTTTAATATTTTGCCCCAGTTCCATCCGCGTGAAATGCTTAGCAACTTCCGTCATCCAGATCTTGACCGATGCCTTAAAGTCAGTGATCAGAGCCGACTCTCCAAGAGTTGGAAAAAATGCTTTTTGCAAAAATACTAAAATATTTTTATTTGTTAAGAAAAATTCCATTCTTCAGTTGCTTCTACTTTTATTTCACTTATTTCCGAGACATAGAAATCTTCGTTTAAAATTGTAGGCACGAAGGAAGCATATCACTTAAGTTGAAGGATGTCCTTTGCGCTTTGTTCAAAGCCTTCATTTTCTTCTTCTCGCCCTAACCTTTGAATAGTGAACAGGACAGAAAGATAGTAGGCTTGGAGCAGTGGGTTCATTTGTGACTGGTCAAATACGGCAACGTTTAGATATAGCATATAGATCTTAAACAGCCACCTTGACATGCTCTGTACCACAGTTTTATTAACGCAATTAACAAAAGCACTGAAATATTTAGTAATAATAATTCAACTATACATTACTCACCTTTTCAACTCTTCAAAATATCGCCATTTAACTAAAGTGCCAAAAACAATTCCGACATTTCAATCCGATTCGATCCAACCCATTTCGATACAAACGGATGCATGAACACAATAGTTCCGTTCGGTTTCAAACACTTGACTTTAAAATTTTGCCAGATTTTGTCTGTCATCCATGAAAACATTCTTTTTTTGTCACATAATGCATGTCCTTTTTTATTTCCTCAACAAAATCCTTTTCGTGCATCTTTGAGTATAAAAAAATCTCTACAGATAATTTTTCTATGTTATGTCATCCGTAAAAGTTGATATTTGCTCAACTTCTCCGCTTCGATTCGATCCATTTCGATCCATTTCGGTGTAATGTGTCCAATTGCACGTATGTCTCATATAAGCAAATTTGATATTTGTACGAATCGGATCGGAACGGTGGAATTGAGTTTCGCCCTTAACTCTGAACACAAAAATACAGTGCAACTGAAGCTGAAGAAATGTTTCGGAAACGCCTTCAAAATTCAGAAAGGAATCAGGGAAAAATCTGAAATCACATTTCTTTAAATACTCTTTCTGAATTTTAATAGTTATCTGAACACCGTTCCGAAACTCGAAATAGCCCTGAAGAGTGGTAATTTATTTTTCGCTTTGACTCTTTCGCATACTTTCCGATTTTCATCTTACCATTCCGAAGTTCCGAATTTGGCACACTGGGATATTACGTTTATGTAATACATTCAATCATTTTTTGTAAAACAAAAAGTAGGGTGGCCCAAAAAACAAAAGTGTTAAATGTCTAAATGCTCATTCGGAATTTGTTAGCTAATATGATTTTAAAATTCTATGCCAAATTTCAGAGAAATTCATTAATGTTTAGAGGTCGCTCAAGTCGAAAATAGCGTTTTTTTTTCTGCTGTTTTGGACTTTGAGGAAAACTGTTTTAACATTTGCTGTCATAACCTTTTAATTTGACAATATTTTTTTATCCTTTTTCTAAATTAAAGGGAACTTAACTATAAACTTATTGCAGTGAAAGGTCGTTTTAAAAAATGAAATTCTTCTACTTTTATAAATTTTAGAAAACGAAAATTCGGAACTCCAATTTTTTGATTTCGCGTCAGTTTTTTTTTTTTTTAAGGAAAATTGGCACGCGGATATACTTTTACTACTAAGTATAACGTTATCTACAATCGATTATCTTTTAAACGACTACAACTTAAGAGGTAAACGCGCTAAATTTGGATTTTGGGGTTTGATTAGAGGTAGCAAATTTAGCTTTAATTTATCCGCCCGGGCCGTTCTTTAGCACGCTAAAATTGTTTATTGCCAGAGCTTTGAGATTTTATAAATTTATTGACCGGAGTTTTTTAGTTAACGTAGTTTTGTACGTCTTTGCTTGTAAGTACGGATGAATTGGATTTCTTCTCGTGGCCATATATTCAATATTATTGTTAATTTTTTTTTTATTCTATGCATTGTGCATATTATTTTAATACTTTTTATATTTCCAAGTAATTTTAACTACCTGTTTTTACAAATATTATGACCGCGCGTTGTATTTCCGTAAAAAAATTGCAAAATTCTTCTTCTTCTTCTTCTTATTTTTACTATGTTTTCTCTGAGTCTTTTCTGTTATATTTTAGCTGCTAAAGAACGGCCCGATATTGGACACTCGCTAAAATTAAGTTTAGCGCAGACCTTTGTACTAGGCTTAACAAAATTATTTATTCAAAAAAACAAGAGAACAAGTTACAATCGGTCTTAAGACCTAATATTATACCCTAAATTTACATAAAAGTTAAACAAAGTGAAAGCCAAAAGCTCTGTATGGCAACACAAAGATAGGCTTGCCCGATTTAGTTCATTTTTAAAATTTTATTTACTATTTTTATGAAAACGCTGTCTACAAAACTTTAGCTCTTTAGTTCGATGCGTTCGTAGACAGTGTCCAAATATATAGTGAAAAACCAAAGTTTGGTATGGCAACACCATGAACAGGTTGCCCGATTTAGCATATTTTTGAAATTTTATTTACTACTACTATGAAAACATTTTGTATCAAATCTCAGCCGTCTACGTTAACGCGTTCTCAGATAGTACCCAAATATACCGTTAAAAACGAAATTTTTATTAGGCAACTTTACGAAGAAGTTGCCCGATTTGTCTCATTTCCGAATTTAAATTCATATTCTTTTTAGAAAGCCCATGTGCAAAATTTCAGCGCTCTAAGTGAACGCACTCTGGAGTTATCGTGCGGACGGACGGACGGACAGACAGACGGAGAGACTGACAGGCAGACCGACAGACAAACAGGGGAACAGGCGGACATGCAAAAATCAAAATAACTTTTAATATTATGCGTGGGTGTCCAATCCAATAATTAGAAATGAAGATGTCTTTAGTACAAAGTCTTTACATTTATGGGTCGTTACATCTTTGTAATTTGCAAAAATGCTTCACCTTCGTAAATAGAGTTTTGAGAACAGTTCATACACTATATGACCCCCTTAAGTTGTAGTTGTTTAGAATACATTTGATTGTGGATTACATTATAGTAGAAAAAGTGTACCCGCGTGCCACTTTTCCTTTCAAAAAATTGGAGCTCCGAGTCTGAATTTTCGTTTTGAAAAATTACAAAAAAATAAAAG
Source organism: Dioctria rufipes (assembly GCA_963924295.1). Classification (NCBI taxonomy): domain Eukaryota; kingdom Metazoa; phylum Arthropoda; class Insecta; order Diptera; family Asilidae; genus Dioctria; species Dioctria rufipes. Next base: position 270,045,591 of record OZ002741.1, on the reverse strand, counting down.
AATTGAATTTTTTAAAACTAATTTCACTGCGATAAGTTCATAACTAAGTTCCCTTTAATTTAAAAAAAGAATTAAAAAAAATAGTGTCACATTAATAAGTTTTGACAGAAAATGTTAAAATAGTTTTCGTGAAAGTCCAAAACAGCCAAAAAGAACAATATTTTCGATTTGAGCGACCTCTGAATATTAATGAATTTCACTGAAATTTGACTGAGAAGTTTAAAATTAGATTAACTAACTAATTCTGAATAAGCAACTAGCGATTTTAACACTTTTGCAAATCCATAAATTTTTGAGCGACCCTAACAATTAGTTTGTATGCATAAAAATTTATCAGTACAGTACATACAAAAAATAATTCCGTAAAAGAAATGCAATTTTCAATCAAAAATTTTTACATAAGTTTTCTAGTGAGCATAAAAGAAATCAACAAAAATTTCAACTTCGTTGGTTTAAACAAATGGCAAATAATTAAATTTCTCAAAATACTTCTGCAAAAAGAAAAGGTGTGTAACTCAATTAGGTGAAATTTTGTTGGAAATAAGCCGATTTCAATTATATTAAAAACATAGTTTTGATCTGTTTACAATTTTTAATTTGTTGTTTAGTTTTTAGTTTGTGGTATATTCCTCATTCCTAAACGCAACTTGATATATTCGTTTCATTTTTTCGACAAACTACTGACATCTCGCTCCTAGTGTAAATTCGTAAGCAGTCCACATAATTTCCTTCAGTTTATCTTTGTATTTAGGTTTTCCTCTCAAAACAGATTTCTTAATGTCACCCCAAAGGTTTTTGAAGTGGTTTAAGCCATAACATCATATGAATTGTTTTTCTTGATTCAAAGTTTGTTTGGGATAGTTATACATCTGCTGGACCCATTTAATTGGCATATCTCCATAAACATAGAGAAGCATGGTCTTTTACCAAATATCCAGGTATACAAGTTGCGTAATGGTTTCTTTAATTCATTCTGGGCCAACTTTCTAAGATAAATAACAACTCTGTTCCACTATCTTTCTGCAGCCATGTTTAATTGTTTTATGATGTAATACAGTTTTTCTTCTTGATCCACTAACATAATGATTTGAACAGAAAATATTTCTCCTATTTTTCCAAAGGTCATGCCATATTGTCTTTTTTTCTAAAGTGCGTAGGCAAGCGGGTCAGTAAATTCTTGGCAGTCTTCCCGGTTAAGTTTAACCGTCTTATAGTGGAGCTGTGTTCGTCAAGAGACAATTTTGAGAAAACTGTTTCCGAACTATAGTGTTGTTCAAAATGTAATATGATTAATGATTACAATTACAAACTGTAATCATGATTACAAAATCGTATTAATCAGAAAAGTAATCAATATTGTCAATTAATAATTGATCAAATGCAACCGTAATCATAACGAAATGATTACATTTTTAGATTACAAATTTGAAAGTGTTTTAAAATTGTAGTTAAAAGAAAACAAACACTGTTGTATTTCTATTCCGAAATCGGTAGTGGCACATAAACTAATGTTTGTAAACGCATATCAGTAGTGGGATGGTAATTGAATATCTGATATCTGTGGATTGGTAAACGGTATTATTTACAATTAAGAAAGAGAAAATTTCATTAACGATTTTCCTATCAGAATCAGAATTTTCTTTGTCATATCAAAAACAATACTGTATTGTTTTTTTTTAGGCAGTACTTAGTGAATCTGATCTTTCATATTCACTCTTGCTATCATGTCAGTAATATTTACCCATTGCAGTGCTTCGATCATGCTTATGACTGGTGTATATATGTATGCTCTATTTCAGAATAATCATCGCCTTTTTTTGCAACAGTTGTATTCTCTCTTTTGGATTCATTCGAACTAGCATATAACAATATGGAGCAATATGAAAAATGTGGCAAAATCAAAGTGTCAAACAGAATTATTATATTTTCCATACTCAACGATTTTCTAAAACTAGACCCAAAAATCTAATCTCTTTTGATATCTTTTTGCACACATAATCAGTAAGATCCTCAAATTTAAGTCGATGATCAAATATGTGCAAGTCTCTATCCATAGAAGCAATCCTATTACTCACACTGACTCCAATCTATACATAATTCAATTGGAGTTTTTTATAATAAAAATTATTACGATCACAGATTGTTTGTTTTCTTAGAGCTAAATTTTAAAATCTCTTTAAAAATGTTATTTGAAAAAAAAAAAAAATGTAATCGCACATAATCATGATTACGGTTACATTTTCCTAAGATTATTCGATGTAATAATAATTAATGATTAATGCGTAATCGTGATTGATGTAATGATGATTGATTTAATCATAATTATTAATCTGATTACAAATCTAGTTGACTACTTTTATGAAATGCATTATTTTTCAATGAATTGGTCACCATATTTTGAGATCAATTTAAATTTTCTGCTATAATGCTCAGCTCGTGTTTTTCTGATGAAATCCTTCTTACCCTCCGTGACGCTGTATGTACTACTGTACGAATACATACATACATACATGTTATTTTTTTATGCTTCTGTTGTATTAATATTTTGCTTAATTTCGTGTATATCCTGAACGATACTTATTTCGAGCTTTTATAAAAATTCAGTCTTCCACAAAAACACCAGGTGTCTTCATCGAATTTCTCAACAGTATTATAGAGTAATGGAATAGCACTTTTACTTCTTAACTAAGGATGATACATTAGTAAATAATTAAATCCGTGCTAAATACATTTCTACATTTTGAAGTGTTTACAAAGTTTTTCAAGATATATTTTGGGCTGATATTAAAAATTCCTAAAATTCGACTATAGCGGGACATTTCACTTCTATTCGGGTAAAGAGGTTTACATATGTCTAGTTTTTTGCATATTCTTTTAAATATCAAATTAAAATTAAAGCTTACAAAAATAGAAGAAGTAAAATAATAAATCTTGGGTATGAGCGATCATATGAGATACAAGAAGGGAAACAATTCTTTTATTTAGAATTTATAAATAAACAGAACCATTTTTCTTCCATATAATAAGCTCTTTGATGCTTCTTATTAAGCAGTAAAAAAAAATTAATAATTCTCAAATTTGTACAGTTAATTAATTTTAAATATAAAATACACATTAAATGAAAGGTACAAAATACGTATCATTTTAATATTACATTTGTGTACTTTCCCAAGTTTTGCTCAATATTTCCTGATTTTTTTTCCATTTCAATACAAACATTAGAAGAAACAAGGCTAACGAAAACAGCCGAAAAATCAATACTGAATTAATGGAACTCATAATAACACATACTCGCTTTAAGTACTATTAAAAACAAACAATCAAAAAACAAAAACTCCCTGATAAACTGCATTTCAATAACTAACGAATGTATTTTTTGTGTTTTTTTTTCCACTTTCTCTGTTCTTTATATGCAATCATCACAATCCTTAATATGCTGCTGAATGTCGTATACATCCATGATACCCATGTTGGCACTATTACGATGACCAACAGGCGGACAGGATACGCCAACAGACAGTTCATCGGAAATAATCAAACTGCACTTTCAAGTCAGTCCAGTATCCACAGATAATAATAAAAAAAAAAAAAATCCCACTGGGAGAATCATTTTGTGTACTAAACAAAATAAATTCTTTACAGAGTACCTGCCATACAGCCCTGGATACCTGCAGGGAAGATCCGTCCTGCTCTACATCGTTGCAGCCAATGCTGATGCATTGTGAATTACATCGATGCAATCGAAATGCCTGCATGAATGCACTTCAGTTATTTTACAAAGGTCCGCACGAAGACCTGAGTCTGGACGTTGCATTTTGTCTCTGCAAGTAAGTAGTATACCTATTTTCAATATAGGTATAGTAATATATACATAGATCTATACATGTACATTGAATGCAAGGTTGAAGCACTACAGGAGAAACTGTGGCCATAGTATGGTTTTGTACAGATGTGCCGGCTTGTCCGACAATCTGTGCAAGGCCCCATATACTTGACCACTTTTGAAGTTACATTGGGGGAACGAGAAGCGTATTCATGTATGCAGATGAAATGACAAAAAGTCTTTGACCATCTTCCCTTGATGCAGCTTTTGAATGCCTCATATCGCCGCATTATGCAGCCAATGAGGCATACTCCAAATGTGTCCTATAGTAGCAGTACTTTTGCATGCAAATTGTTATAGAAGAACTTTCCGCCTTTTTACTCAAAACAGGAAGACACCGAATCGTCACGATATGTGCATGATTGCACAGGAAAAACTTCATCCGGCCTGCGCCCAGAGACCGCCCGACAGTATAAATCCCCAAAACTCCAATGGAATCTTTTACCACCCACCGCCAGCATGTCACGTTGTGGCTGATTTATGCAAAGAGGATCCAGAATGCAGGTAATCTGTTACCTTAAAGACATTTCAATTTGTTTGTTCTTGTTATGTTAAAATGGTTAGAGAAGCTTGGCGAGGGTTTTCGTTTTGGTTATCTAATTTTGTATGTAGGCCAGGCCAATCTGAAAGAACAAGTATTGACCAAAAGTTTACATAAATACATTTGTTGATAGTTAGGAACACGAACTTGGCGCCTTATTACAAGCATGGCAAATTGTTTGCAGGAGAAAGGTCATAAGAAAACACTACCAAGAATGTATTAAAAACAAACACTTGAGTTCTGAGAGGAAATCAATGATTTTTTAATTACAGTTAAGTTGAAGTACAGCGACTATTTCATTGAATATTTGATATTTATGTAACAAAATACCACTTCCACTTTTGGCTTCAATGCTCAGAGAGTATTACATAAAATTAAGGGTGGGTAATCATCTTATACAACCTCACTATTATACTACAAGTATAAGAGAGGCTTAAAGTCTGCAAGTAGATAATAAATTACAATCATTTTTTTATAGTGTGAAAATTGTTGCGCTTATGCGTAAGCCAATTGAAGAACAGAACTGGTAACAGGTAATAAAGGCGCCCGGAAGAATATGACATCAACTTGGAGTTTGAAATTTTAAATCGCCCATTTCACCATCTCAAAATTGAATATCCTGGCAGTAGTGAACCAGCCCATTCTAATCCCCAGTACAAGTTGAAATTGTCAGGTCACTACCCAGCTTTACGTTTTCTTGGAACCCACAACCTTAGAAATAAGATAGCAACAAAAGTCTCAGTAAAGAATCTGTCTCTAGAAATATTAGCAACTTTTCTATTTCCCGTTATTTTTGGAGAAATCTTGCAGTCCAGTCCTATATCACGCAAATTATCTTGGTGTTGTTGACTATTTTTTTGAAAAGCTTGCCGACGTTTTTTAAATATCCCATTCCGCACAAAGGTAGACTTTATTACTGTGTCCTTGGAAATAGAATTTAATTGTCAATGGCATAATATATGTATACAACCTCAGGTGGAATTCGATCGCTTAGTTCAATCTACATACATGGGATTCTTGTAGGTGACTTCTTCAGCTGTGATACAGAACTGTATTGCTTGTCTAAAACTCCTAGTGAAAGGTAACCCAACAGAGTCTCAAACTAATTACCATCACACTAAAATGTTTCTTTAGTTATAGTTATAACCCTATCAAATCCACGCCACATGTCATTACAGGATCGAATATTTCACCAAATCAATCACGGGGAGACCACTGATGCAATTTTCAGACTAGGACTATTCTAGGTTAATCTGAGTGAAGAGACAGGTGACCAATTGTACTTACTTTACCAAAAGCTTTATATTTTGAGACAAGAGAATTTCGACTTCTTGAAAATGGTCCTAAATCGAAAGCCTAATGAAATCTGAATTGTGGTAAGTAATAGATTGAAGTGCAAGATTATGTTACTACATGATGAGGTAGCTGACGACAAACTTATCTAGACCGCAAAATAAAATCCAAATTTAGTTTTATGTCCAACAAAATCTTTGAAGTAGTAATATAATACGTCCATATGGAAGTACAATCATAGCATGGACGAATATAGCCGGTAAGAAATAGAATTTCTTACTGCTTTCTTACGCACTTGGTGATAGATCTGTTCTGATTTCCTCCTTGCTGTTTTCAACATCAGCTAAAAGCAGTGTTTTTTTATAAATACTTCATTTCATTAAAACTAAAAATAACACACTACTTTTTCTGTCCCAAACTGTATATAATCGCACACATAAATAAATCAAAACATAACGCCATTTGCTGAGAAATTAAAAAATAACAAACTAAACGCCACCACTCTCACTCCATATGTTGTTCCTACTTCGTTAGATGTGCGAATACTTTAGAACTAAAAACCATCCTTGCTACGTTTGACTTTTTTATAGATTCAAAAATTTAATTATCCTTGGGGTTATTAGTTTCGATTTCTCGTCTTAGAAAATGAAAATATCATGTACTTACAAAAAACCTCCTCTTCACCCATTCCACCGCTTTATATTCTGGAAAAGGGCAAGACCATTAGATCTAAATTTCAGCCGATTCATTTCCTGCAACCTTCAAACTGTCGGAACGTAGGATAAAACCTCAGAAACTCACCAGAATATAAGTAGTTGAAAATCAACTTTGACCGAAATCTCCCCGAGGACATAAACTAATTAAAAAGGGTTGAAAATTTTTAAGAAATTCCTGACGCTGGACAAAATGAAAAATCGAACCCAAAGCCCGACAGACGTGCCAATACCTTTCTTTCAGTGGAACATTTCGTAACTCTGCCATGTTTACCAGTAGAGAGGAGTTCATGGGCACAGGAGGTTGATGATGTCTACAGGATGTGGTAAAATAGATGTGGGTGGTTGGCAGAAACCATGTACGCTAGAAAGTGAAGTCCCTTTTGAAATTGGATATATCCTCCATGAACCGTAAATCTATTACCAATGATCTGGCATTTAAGGGTTGGCAGCGCTTTGTTATTTTTCAGTTTTTGTTTTAACTTTGTTTTTGTTTTTTTGCGTTTTTTTTTTTCAACTTTTACTCCCTGTGGATAGACGGATGCTGGAATGTATCTTTTATCTTTAGATCGAAGCTGGAATTCTATGAGCAAGCTTGTGCTGTTGATAGTGTTACAAAGAAATGTGCTGGACGACCCACTAGTTGTCGGACTGCTATGCTTGGAATCTTGGGGACTTCATTACGGACGACATGTGCTTGCCAGGGTACTGATCTTCAACACTTGTATCAATGCCTTGGTTGGCAGAGATTGCTGTGGCTAAATCCCTGTGTGGGTAAGTATATACACATACACATATAAGTCGTATTGTATGGTATTGATTTTATATGTTATTATTATATTCTCAGTGGAGTCGCAAAAGGATTTTCATATGAAACGGTTAGCTGAGCTTGGCTTGCTGACAACTCCTACAACAACCACAACAACAACCACACCATTGCCAACCACCACAACAACTAGAGCTACTCTACCGCCAAGACATATTGACGTAAACCGACATGTTATCACGGTGAGTTTTAATCGAAAAATGCTTATTCAATTAAAATCGGGATTTTCTCTTCCGTTGACCAATCGAATAATTTTCCTTGCAACAAAGAGGCTTTCCACCCAAAAATTCCGATCAGACCGCAATAGCGGAACAATTTTATATATATAAAAAAAAAAACAAAAAAAAAAAACAAAAAAAAATCCATTCCATCCCACAGGCTAAAACGGAATCACCCATCGAAACAAATTACATCGAACCACCAGATTCCATACCGGAAACATTGTTACATAACGGAAATGAACCGAACGGAAATAACGGCGGAATCAGTGGTAATGGCAATTCAAATGGGAACAATATTATTAGCAATGGAAATGGTGTTGATAATGGTGGGGAGGATGATGTATCTGAGGAGCAGCAACTTGTTGTATTATTAACGAGCTCCACAGAATTAGAGACGACAACGATGACCACAACAACTACAACCACAACCGAAGCAACAACAACAACACAGGCCCCAAGTAAGTTTTATTTGTACATCTATAGATTTGTATACGTATATAAGTTGTATATGCCATAATAAATGTCCTGATAGTCACCATGTAGTTCAAATGTAGTTCAAATGTACCAATTGGGAGCTGGTCAGACCGATGTCATATTTCAGTTGTGCTATATTGAATGCAAACGATGCAGTGATAACCGATAGCCCTGATAATGGTAAATTGTCCCTTCGGCCGACAGCAGCTGATAGGCCCAAACCCACAGGAAGGACTCATGTTCCGACCAAAGTGTTATTATGATAAATGCGCGTGTAAACAAATGCTAAATTGTAGGGAAACTGAAATGCATACTGCAAGTGGACACTCCGTTAGGCAATGCAATTATTAAGCCAGATAATGTCCGCAGGTTAACCAGCCAACACACTTGCAATCCTTTGTATTTATTTCGTTACTCGCCCGTGAAATTATTTTAGGGTTTCGTCAGCATTAAAGTAAGTCGTTTTAGGAATTGTGGCATTTTTCTTCCATCTTGGTCAGTTTTCGAACGTTTATTTAGAAAGTTGGTCTTGCAGTTTGTGTAGCAAAGAACGGGTAGTTTCTTTTTCTTTTTATGCAACTTCAAATCTAGCAAATAAGAACTGTATCCGCTTTGCATCCTTTTACTGAAACCCTTCAACATATAAATGCTGTGGGCAAAGGTTACACTAACTTTATTTCAGTTATAATGGAATGTTTCAATCTTAGATCTTAAAGTTCATTACAGAACTTCCCTTCCATAAAAAAAAAACTAGTTGAGAGTTCTTGCTACAGGAATGCTAAACTAAAAATTCTGAAAACTTAAGTTCCGTGTATACATAGTAAAAAAAATAAAAATAAAAAACAAAAAAAAAAGAATAAAAAAGATAAGGAAGGAGTGGATTGCTAGAAGTGTTTTGAACTGTAGTCTTTTTCAGTGAAAGACTTCTTGACTAGTCATTTTTGCTTCCGAAATGTTGACCCTACTCTTTCGTTCCTGAATCAGTGAGTTTAATTTTGCATTTTTTTTTATTTATTCCTAAACTATTTTGCAAAGGTATACAATCTGTTAGTGGATTCATTAGATCCAAACAATCCTGTTTAAGCAGTCTCCAGAACAGGCTTACTCTTCTCATGTATTTATGCAGAAGTGCTGCAATGTACTTTGGCTACGATCGTAGCAAATGGCTATTTTTGGCAACGTTTGGCTAGATGGATTATTTTTTTTTTTTTATATTATTAAGCTCAGGAGATACCCTATGATACAAAGCACAGCATGGTAGCAAGGAGATAGGGAATTGATTAGTGGTTAAGAGGAGAGTGGCGGAGGTGACGATATATGTCGCCCTTAACCTTCCGCAGATTGTATGCTGAAGGAAAAACAGAAGATGGTAACCTGTTACACATTTGCACTGTTCGGGATTAAAAAGCATCAGGGAATTTTATTGTACGGCCGAAAGTAATGTGAAGGGTATAAGGATGTGACCATACATGTAGCGAAAAACAAGCGAAAGGCATCCAACATTGTGGCAGTGCTCGAGTCAATCTATATGACAAGTTATTGCCACATCAGCAATGAGCTTGAAGGCTCTCTTCTGGACAATGGCTAATGAAGCTAAGGCTGTGCGACCAGCCCCAGCCCATATATGGCATTTGTATTCCATTCTAGGTCTAATGTAGGTCTTGTAGGGGAGCGGTAGATTTGACTGGCTGAAATATTTCTTACTCTTTTCAGAATCCTAAGACTAAGCTTATTTGGCAACAGAGAAGATATGATCTGTCCAGTTTAACATACTGAAAATATTAATGCCAAGAATACTTAGTGACGGTGAATCAGAAACTAATGCTCCAGCAAAGAAAAGGCAGTGGTTAAGTTATGGTCTTATTTTAATGAGATTAGACAGCTTTGGGTCTTCGACGCGACTCGCTTTGCGCCAAGTGAGGATATTTCTAAGATCGTTATTCAATGATATAATCATGCAATCTCTTTTAACACATGCGGCATTCCTCCTAGATTCCGCAAGAGTGTCAAAGGAGTAAGCGAAATCAAGAATACTGTCATCTGAGAAACTATGGATGGGATTGAAAGTAAGGGAAAGTAGATCATTAATGAAAATTAAAAAGAGAGTTGGGGAGATAACAGAGCCTTGAGGCACATCGGCATTTATGGGATGAGGACACATGGAATACATGGCCAAAATATGTCTAAAATTTTTTATTTATTTTAATTCTCAGCAATGTAGCAGTATAAGTCTAATATCATTATTTATCCTTACTGAACCAGCCGACAGGGTCGAATATAAAGGTTTGGAGCATCTGCGGCAACAAAGAAGTGGAGTCCCGGAATAATTTGGAAACCAGAAGAAAATATTGTATTTTCACAGTTATTTAATAATTTATTCCAAGCCAAAAAGGATGTGTTTAGCGAACATATGGTGGTATCGTAAAATATAAGAAATAGTAAAAAATAAATAATATTAGATACTAGATGAATGGAACTTTGCGAGATTTTTCCGACGAAAACTCATGAATAATTTAGGTGACATCGAGCTCTCATAATGAGGAACAAAATAATTCGCTCGAAGCCCGTTTGGATGGACAAAAGAGTTCTTTGTAGAATTGTCTAGAAACCTGTTTGGAGAAACAGAAGAATTATCTTAAAAATTCATTAGACGAACAAAATGTGAAAGTGGAAGGAATCCAGCAGGAAGTGCTGGAAATTCAGCACCAAGTGTCGGAAGTGCCACAAAATGTTACGGAGAAGCTTGACAACTTTAAAGCAGATTTGGAGAAGATGAAACATCGAAAACCTCGGCACGAAGGAACTGAAATATCCGGTGCTGGCAGAATGAAGCCTCCAATATTTGATGAACAAAATTCATGGCATATTTTCAAGAGACAATTTGAGGCAGCTTGGGAAGTAAATTGATAGAATGATGCAGATAAAGCTATAGCTCTGGTTTTAACATTTCGAGGTCCCGCGTCAGAACTGTTGCAAAGTACAAACTATATCAATTGGAAGGCAACGTCATTACTCTTCATTATTACCGGCTATAGAACTACGTTATGGATATGAACACATGCAGCGAGTATATAGCTTGCAATTAAGCAACAGGATTCAGAAGCATGGCGAATCACTACAACAACTGCAGGCTGATATGAAAAGATTAACTTATCTCTCATACTCTAGCGTCAATGCAGAATTCCTTAATGAAGTAGTAACAGAAGCATCAAAATTTACAACAAGCACTAAGGCTAGCAGGAAAGAAGTCTACAGCAGAAGCGCTATCCTAAGCATTGGCATATAAATCTGCTAGACAAGCTTCCCGGAGTGCAGTACGACTGAGAGAAATTTCGGTAGAGGAATGTACTTGCAGTAGAATACAGCCATCACGGAGCACTCCTTCACGTGGTATTCTACGATGCTGGAATTGTAATAGATCGGTACACCTCCAATGGGACTGCAAAAAACGCCGACGGATGGAAACACCAAAAGAAAGGCAAAGATATCGAGCTGGGCAGCAGAGTCGCAGCAGAATGCCGTCATCAGAGACTCCTCCTTCGCGTGGTCTCCTTAGATGCTGGAAATGTAGTAGACTGGGACACCTTCAAAACGACTGCAGAAAACGTGCACGAATGCCATCAACAGAAGTAGAAGGGAGAAGATGGCGACCTAGAGAGCAAGCTATTCATGGTGAGACTAAACTGCAACCTCATGACTTTGAAATGCCACACCACAAAGGACATATCCACAGAAATTCAGGAGTCTTTTCAAAACGTTCATGCAATCCTGAATGGAAACATTGCGGACGGATGGAAGAAAAAGATGACGATGACTATGATGATGAAGACGAAAGTCCAAATAAAAAAGGAAATAAATCCAAAGACGAGGACAATAAAGGAAAGAGAAAGACGAAAAGTAGAAGGTCTAGGGTTTCTGTTAATGACGATGGCAAGGGTATAATGAAGATAGGAAAAGGTAAAGACAAAGGTTCTGACGATGATGATGATAAGAAGCGCAAAGACGGCAATGACAAAGATGACAACAGCAATAAAAAGGGCAAGAAAATTGAGGTCAATGATAATGAAGATTATAAGAAGCGGGAGTAAAAGAAAAAGCAGATTGCCTTCAAAAGATCATTAATCGAACATCTAAGGAAGGTAGTCAACTATAATCAGCGCTCTTGGGATCGACATATTCCTATATTTCCAATGGCTTATATATCAGCTGTTTACAATACGACCGGACAAAGGCCAGCTAAGGTTATATTCGAAAAGGAGATACGCTTATCTAGCGACCTCAGGTTTGGTATACCCAGAGGCGAACCAATAATGTTGGCAGAAGACTACTTACCGGAGTTCAGTAACGTTTAGCTGATGTGCACCGAAACCACGAGGCATTCTCCAAGGTTACCACAAAATTGGGAGGAAGCGTATGCAGTTGAAACCAGATTTAATGAGGTAATATACAGAATTCAGCGTGGTACATGAGGCAAACGGAAATCGTTCACCTGGATCCTTTTTGTCAATACTGCGAGCATCAAGATCGTGGACCACCTGTTGTTCGGGGCGAAAAATTTTATGAAGGGAACAGTGTTACGCACAATAAAGTAACACAAGTGATATATGTTGAAATGGAAGCATCTTTAGGTTAGTGACATCTTAGTAAACTTTGGGTTCGGAGAATAGAATTTACAGAAAAGTTCTAGGATAATTTGTAGAGTATAAATATGGCGCTTCTCACATCCAGGAGGCGAGTCTTATTTCAAACAGTGAAGCGCACGAAGTAAACTATTTGGATTGCGATAATTAGTCGTACAGTACTAGCGATAACTAAAGAGTTGATTTGATAATTGTTTGTGAATTGTGAGAGTAAACAGTAAAGTTAAATAAAGAGAGAACTTTTGAATTATATCTGAAATATGTTTTTTAAATAACGAATTTAATTCGTCAATTTGGATACCATACCTCGTAATACAGAAGGGAAACTTACTTGTTCGTCACAAAACGTAGCGTCATTATGAAGACATTGCAAATTATTATATAAAACTCTAATACAGTCCCGTTCTTAGTAAAAAATACCAAATTATCCGTTGAATAACATAAATAAAAGTTATGTAAATAATAAATAAAACTGAAGGAAAATCAATGTTCCAATTAACAAATCTCAAGTCATCTGTCTAAAGTTGCAAAGAAATCGTCAATGTGAGATGATGTATCCGCCGCAATTTATGGGTAATCTAAGAACAAATACCAAATCCATATGTATTCAAAGCAAATTAACTAACCTACTTGTTGGCCTAAATGAGTAAACTATGTTAGCCAGATTGATCTCACTGCTTTGTAGGTAAAAATTCATCGATTGTTCCCAGAAACTCAATAATATTTTTAAATGTGCTGCGCATACTATTACCATCTACGTATAGATTCATATCACTAATATTCTTACGGGAGACTTTATAACTGAAATTGGATTGCTTCTTGTGGAGAAACTGTCCACCAAGCCAGGTTTTAGTCAGGTAAATAGTATCGTAAGCGCAGTTTGGAGAATCAATAAAATTTCTGCTACTTAGCTTTAAGAACGTTTTCGGTTTGGTAGAAGATACGGCATTTTTGGTAATGTCCCATAAAACTAATCCCGAATTATGAACTTATGCCTGATCACGTTTTTATGTAACAAATTTGGAATAAGCAGAATTTCAAATATTATAGAAGACATAATCAATACCATTTCTTTCCAAACGGTTCCGATTTAAAATCCCTCCAAACGATATGAGATGTTGATGTCTGAATCAGGAGAATTTTTTCACGAATCGATTTAAACTTCGAATTTTTTCATATGATTAGATTCAATCAATGACGGGATGGGATGAACTATATACTTGTCTTAACATCCGTTTTTGCCTAGATGAGATATTTTATCTCGACGATAATGACAGATGAACACTTATGCGCTTTTGGGAGTTATTATCTTTATAAGTGCTAGCAAAATTTTGTTTTAATGTTATGCGTTTTAACTACTCTTAACAAATTTCCTGATGTATTCAGAAGAAAGAGGAGCAAAGATGACAGCTGCAGTATTGCGTTGGCATCAATGGAAATTATTATGTGTTCCAAAGGAAATCTTATTTGTATCCTGTGTTCAGTTTATTGTCCTCCCACCAATTCTTTTAATGTCTAATGGCGATAAACACTGTGAAGTGTTCGTATGTTATCATTGGAAGTGATTTTATTATGAATATTTTGAACAGTGGTAGTACATCGAGTTCCTTTTTATTATTGATGCAACTCCTGGATATGAATTTGGTTAATGAACTTCCTACCTATCATAATTCCCTTAACCCATCGCAATTAGATCTTTTGTTTGTATCTAACCCGACGATAGTTCTGTTCCAGAATCAACTCAGCCCGCCAAGCGTACTCGACCATGATATCTTGCTCCTTACGTACGATATTAAAAAGCAGCATAATATCGCGACCATTCTATATCGCGACTATGCTAGGGTAAATATAGAAACATTACATGATGAATGTAGCTCATTCCCTTGGCAGAATATTCAATCATTCGCAGATGTTCATAACAAAGAGGAATTTATAAATTATTCACTGCTTGGGCTTTTTGATAAGTTCGCCCCCCCCCCATAAGAAGAAAATCACGAGTAAAAGTCGTCCTGGGCTTACTTCAGAAATAAGATCACACAGATTTAATTCCAACTTACATTCCAAGAACTTATGGTTTAACCTACGCAAAGCGGGAGTATATGGTCTTGTACACCCTATATGTGATTTACATCCTAACGATCTCAATAAGCAATTTGTGCTTACTCAATTACCAGACCCTTGTTTAAGAGTAGATCCGCTGCAATCTTCCTCTGATAATTCAATCGTCTGGTTTTCGGGCTGGCTATAGCTGTGAGACTGCACTTTTTAAGGTGACCACCGATATCCGCCAAGCAATGGATATTTATGAAGTCAGTGTATTAACTCTTTTAGATATGTCAAAGGTGTTTGACAGTGTAAGCCATACTACGTTATTACAGAAGCTTTCAACTCACTTTAGATTCTCTACTAAATCAGTTCTTCTTTTTATCCAAAATTTTCTTGTTGGAAGATCCCATTGAGTCGCAATAAATCAGCAGGTATCTTCTAATGTTCTACATTTCATGTCCGGAGTTCCTCAGGGATCGATACTGGGTTCCTTGTTGTTAATTTTGTTCATCTTATCTCTCGTTGTGAAAAATGTCAGCTTTCATCTGTATGCGGATGACGTTCTAATCTACCTGAGCCGTCCAATCGGTCTAATTGAAGACTGCATTGAATGAATCAACTGTGACTTAAACAGAATCCATGATTGATATTTTAGGAATTATCTTTGCCTAAACGCAGGGATATCACACGTCATAGGGTTGCCCCTGTGGTATATGGAGGGTATTTAGGTATACTTTTTAGTTCAAGGATAAATGCTGTGACAATATTAGTCACAACATATATAAAACGATATGTATGCTGGACCTTGATGACTGTGGCTATCTTTTAGAATTCTTCCAACCAGTTTGCATCTGAGACTTGTCAAAACTCTATTCCTTACGTACTTTATTAATGGCAGCCTTGTCTTTGGATCACTCGACTCCTACTGTAAGCGGAAAATAAATACAGCCTTTAATGATTGTCTTCGATCTAAAAAGGTAAGACCATGTCTCCGATTTTCAGGCCTCGCTTCTCTACTGTTCTCTTGAAGTCTTCTTGACGCGCAGACTGCTTCTATTTCTTTTTAAAGTTCTTCATACAACTCAACCGACTTATCTGTATGAACATGTCAAATTTTGGAATTCTGATAGAGGTCTGCAAATATTGTTTCCGCGCTTTCGTATATTTGTTTTTGAGCGTTCTTACTTCGTTCTAGTTATAAGATTGTGGAACGCCCTTCCGGGTCGCATTCAGTGGGTGGGTCTTTTGGAGAATTGAAATGGCTACTTATTCAGCACGTATAGTATAAGGTTGAACGGAGATGGCATGTACTGCATCAGTATGTTTTTGCGCACGTCTTTTTTTTTTTATAACACAATTTCTTTTGTACAATACAAATGTAAGTATGTATGTAAGTGGTATTCTTCTTCATTTGTAATGTAAGCTAATACAGTTTTTAACTTTATTTTGCTTTTATCATAGCCTATTTGTAATGTTAGTGTATCTGCTAGCTTCTAATTGAAATCCTGCTTATCTAGTGGTGCAGTTTTATAACTTTTATAAATTGAGTAAATAAAAATTAAATTGAATTGAATTATTTCCGTTCTGGATTGTGGATCGGACAAGCACACAGAAAGTGTTCGGTTGTCTGAGGTCAGACACTCAGGGCTGTGAACAACTCCCATCTTTCTTAGATTAGCGTGAAGCAAACAGTGGCCGGTGAAAATGGCAACCACAGTTTTACATTATTTCCTTCCGAGCCCCATGAGAAAATCAGAGAAATTCCTATTGGGCCCATCAAGAAAATTTTTGTGCAGCTGCAAGTACTCCGGTTCGCCCATCTCTGTTGATACTTCATACGAACATCCGCTTTGATGAAGGACCGGTGGCAATGCCTTCAGCGGGTTCCGGTCCAAAAAACGGACAAACAGAGTGTGAACTGCCTTAGATTCTTCAACATTTCAGCAGGATTCTATACAACAATGAAGTACTGATCATATTTTATGGCTATATGCTTCAAACCGTTGCTTAGTTCTCTTTAAATAACTTCAAGATTATTGAATTTTACCGAAAGTACTTAGTCGCATAGATATTAATTTACTTTTTGAACTTTTTCGAGACATCTTTTGTCAAAATAGTTCTTCAACGGCTGGTTATTAGCATGCTCATGTTGGAATTTATAAGCCTTGTTTTAACTGAGTTCGATCTGGATTTTAGTAGCTCAAAAGTGGAACTCGTTGACTTATTTTAACTGGAATTGATATATTTTTTTATAATATAATTTTTTCGTTTCCACTTTATGGAAGAAATTTTCGAGCATTCTATCATTGTGAGGATGCTTCAAGAATCCTTTTCTCGCATATTTCAGTCATGTCTATATCATCGAAAGCTGATTTATAATTAACAAATCTTTATAAAATTATAAGATACTAAAAACTACGGCACATTACTCAATTGGAAATTCGCTTATTTAAGGCACTTTTACATCAAACACAAGAATCGAAAAAATGTAATTCGAAAAACTCAATTTATTCCACTTTAAAACAAGATTTTTTCCCCATAGAATAAAAAATCATGGGAAATAGGATAAACTAAGAATTTTACTAATAAAATTGTATGTCCATTTCAGATTTCTACTAAAAACACAACTTTTATGTTTTATCGGACGAATTTTTTGACCGAAAATGCATTTCGCCCGATAAAACATAAAATTTGTGTTTTTCTTAAAAATCTGAAATAAATTCAATCCAATTTTATTTATTCCTGGTGACAGTACATACAAGATTTATAATCTTTTATAAATACAATATTGTATATTGGTTCTAGAGATAATTGAAGGAAAAATAAATAATTTACATCAATTTAGTATGCTTTATATAATCGTGCAGCTCCAATGCGAAGATAAAATTTATTGTATAAATTAGACATGTTAAATTAATTAAAAATGTTATTTTAATTGGGTTCGAACTAGCGTTTTAAATACACTGCCAGTTCCTGCTATTTGAATAGCTACAGATAAACTATTCCATAGGCAGATGATCTGAACAAGGTACGAATTCTCCATTATCAGGTTATGAAATCGTGTGGCATCACTAACTTTCTATTCCATTGAGATGTTGTAAACAAGAATAACTCTCTAAAATACTACGGCTTATTTGACTTTAGTATGTTATACAACAAGATAAGCGACGTACGTTGTCGAAAATGTTTCAACGAGCATCCTAGTAAATGCATTTGAAAAGAGGATACATGGTCAAACCTACGTAAACAAAAAATGAATCGAATACAGTCATTAAATCCAATCTCTGATTTACTTAGGAAAAAAAATGCTTCCAAAAGTGAAATGACGCAAATTTAACGATTTCACTAGCATTAAACGAATACTTCAAAGTAAGATATTAGCAGAAAGCCAAAGCCTTCGTAAGCCTGAATATATTTTCCTCAATTACATATTGACATTATCACAACTTCATACTTCGGATCAAGGTTATCCCTAAATTGCTGTCCTTACTAAGCATTGGTAAGACGGAACCATTTAATACTACTGGTAGAATATCAAGCAAATCAAATGAATTGTTGTAGAAGCTTATACACTGCAATTTACTAGGGTTTAATTGTAACTTATTATACTTAGACCATGCGTGGATTCTGTATAAATCAGAGTTAATACGTGCCATGCAATCATCAATAAGCCCAATAGAACGGCTTAAGTACAATTGTACGTCATCAGCGTAGAGGTGAATGCTCACATCGCGAACCATTAATGGCAAGTTATTAATGAACAGGCTGAACAACAATGGGCCCATGATAGAGCCTTGAGGCACTCCTCGTCATCGCACCAGCGGGAGCGGAGTTAATATTCTATCATTGAGCTTGACCTGTTAACTGCGATCTAATAAAAAACTACCGATCATCGATAATGCTGTACTACTAAATTTAAAAGAGGTATAAAGATTCTGCAAGAGAATGCTATGATCAACGGTATTAAAGTTTTTGAAAAATTGAAAAGCGTCAAGATAGTGAATTTGTCCTGATCCATAGCACTTCTTATGTCAGTGGATATCTTTAAGTAAATTTTCTCAGTAAACTTCTTAGCTTATCCTATTTTCCTATTTCCCCGGATTTTATTAATCATTGGAACAAAATTGAGTTTTTCAGTTTACATTTTTCTGTGCGTGTTTTTGATGTGAAAGTGCCTTTAGCTAATTTAAAAGTGCCATCTCCTTCGATGGCACTATACTAAAAGAAAAAAAATTCTTAAGAGTTCCGGTAACTATTGCATTTCATAACATCTAATCAAAAATTACGGATTTTAAATCTTTTTATTTACATTCAACAACATACATTCATACAGGTATATAGATATATATGCATGAGTATAAATATATATTGTCGGACTCATTCTTCACTTGCTGCTGCTGATAGTAATATGCTACTGAATAAATAATCCCTCTGGTGTACACCTGCTTTACATTGGGGTATTTTCTTATTTAACGCTCTGTTACTTCTCTCTCATCTATCAACAATGTTTCCACAAAAATAATAAAAAGACGTCAAGGAAAGTAAGATAATGCTAGGTGTTAGATCAGGACCCTTGAGAATTTTTTTCCTACGCAGAGTAATGTAATCATTTATTTCTGCTACGAAAGCAATCAAAGTGTTATTTGTTACGTTCCAGACTGTTTTCTTTATAAATTCTCTTTAAGTTTAAATGGGACGGAAGAGATAGATATATGCACATATGTATATATTTAGTTCATGGGTAATTTTCTTTGGGCATTTTTCTATGAACGTACTTGCCTCAGTTGATTCAATCGGAGAAAGTTAAAATCAATTATTTGTAAGTTAAAATGTAACCCTGCATAGATGGGCTACATACAGTTGCAATTGCTTGTAATGTTTTCAGCAATACCTAGTGCCAGAAATAATGATAACTTTATTTTAATATTCAAATTAGCACAATTTTAGTCATACACATGCGAAAATTTATTAGAAAAACTAAATTTTGTATCACACATGACTAAAATTGTGCTAATTTGAATATTAAAATAAAGTTATCATTATTTCTGGCACTAGGTATTGCTGAAAACATTACAAGCAATTGCAACTGTATGTAGCCCATCTATGTAGCTTATACGCTCATAAAATTATTTAGCGTTTCCGAAACCCAAACCAATTCAACTTGCAAAAAATGTCACAGGAACCGACACAGGAAATATTTTCCACTGCGATCATATTTCATTATGATTAGAACAATTACGTAGGTGTAATGCATAGTACCAACCTGCAAAGCTTCCATCTCACTAAAAACTTGATATCTAACAGGGACAATAATAAAAAGTAGCTGAATTAGAATCATCTAGCGTGGGTATCCACATCTATTCATGCAGTAAATTAATGATAAGCTCAAACAATGAATTCTAATAAGCAGATGATTAGTATATGCAGGTAGGTAGCATAAAATAAAAAAATCTTTTTTTACCAGATTCTTGTCTAATAATTGTAAAATTATGCACAGACCTGATTAAATTAGGACATAATCGTAAGGATGTCCGTTATGGGAAAATATCCAGGCAGCATTAACAAAATGATCGGGAGACCACTGACAATGCTACACAAAGGGGAGAGGGGGCTTAGCGATAAACTCTGTGAAATGAGAGATAGTCCTTTTCACATAGCAAATAATTTGTATTGGCACTCTTAAACTTTCTTGGGTTAGGCCACAATGGCCTCGAATTGAATTCTCAATCTCCTCTAATTTGGCCCCTTACCACGCTGATCATTATGATAGACACTAAGCTTCACTCTCGTTGTTATTCTTTAAACAATTTTTTTTTAAATCAATCGAATCGGATGCTTTCATTTAGTAGGAGTCCCATCCTAGGTGCTTGGAAAATGTGCTATAAAAATGAGAGAAAATTGTTAACCTTAAACGTCCTGTAAAAACTATCCCTCACCGTTAATTGAAACAAGTTTTATATGGTATTATTATCTGGTTGCTATTTTACAATTTACATATCAAATTCTCAAGTAGATTGCTTAATTAAAGTCTGAGTCAAGCTAATTTGTAACCTCTTCGGCTTTAAGCGCGTCTTCCCAAAAAACGAATCTACCTAAACGACGCAATAAACTCCAAACCAAACTTGGTGTCTTTGTTCTATAAAAATCTCTCCTACTCACCAATTTCGAAACCGATATAGTTTTAGCATTGAAGAGGCGTGTTTCAAAAATTAATTCCTTCTCAAGTGTGAGTTTATTTAGGATTTTTTTCCCATTACACTGAGTCATATAATTTCAAAAGAATTTTGTCGTGTAATGTATATGCAATAAAATATTTAAAAAAATGTTTTGGATTGGACAAATTCCACACTGTTCATATTTGTAGCCGAAAAATTTCGAGTAATTGCAATTAGACAATCATCTGCAGTCTTTTTAGCCTTTTGGTGAACTATAATCGCGTTTTCTCTATTGTTGAATATTTTTGGATATATAACTATTTTGAAAAGATTCTTAAAACATTCTAAATAATATTGGAATATTGTACGTATTGGCATATTTCCCTTTTTTATCGGACCTCAGAGTTTTGATTTGTCAAATTTTTGAATTAGTAGTTAATTGTTTTATGATTCCCGTATGTCCACGGCATGGCACATTTGTGCCACCGATTGTATGGCTCGGAAGAAACGTATATGCAGGTAAAATTATATAGACTCTGATTTAGAAAACCAATATCACATAGTTTATTGATTACATAATATTTATATACATACATAAAATGTGGTTGGCT
Source organism: Dioctria rufipes (assembly GCA_963924295.1). Taxonomy (NCBI): domain Eukaryota; kingdom Metazoa; phylum Arthropoda; class Insecta; order Diptera; family Asilidae; genus Dioctria; species Dioctria rufipes. Next base: position 270,024,188 of record OZ002741.1, on the reverse strand, counting down.
CATAATTCACAAGAATTGCATTTGATGAAAACGTCTCTGTATTCAAGGCAAATAGGTAATTTGCAAATGCAACATTCCTTTCTTGTGCTACGCTGCCTTTTGAAGCTTCTTCGACATATATAGCATCTTCCAGTCAACTCCGAGTTGGTTGAACTCTCAGAAGTTTGTTGTATTGGCGGTATGTTTTCTGAAGGTCTTCCCAACATACATTCTATTCCTGATTTTGTAGAAAATTGCGCAATAACCTTTGGAATGTATGAGCGGGCATCTATAGATTTCATTGTTAGTTGTTTTCCTATATCTTGGAAAAATATTCGACGGCAGTCTGTTTGTTTAGCTGAAGCCGGGTTATTTTTTTAAAATAAATTGTGAAAGCTGCTAAGCATGCTATATCGATCATATTGTAAAAAATTGCAACAGACCAGAGCTTTGTTTTCCGTTTCGTTGAGAAATGCGATAGCATTTTATCCATTGTATCGACCCCGCCCTTGTTTTTATTATAATAATGTACATATATTCTCTGGCTTTTTCTTAGAACCACTTACGGGAGCTGTATGGTGCATTGTAGATAATAAGTTTACATTTCTTCCTTTCTTTGGAATATATATATACATTGTAACCTTGTCCTCACTAAAAGCAAACATTGATGACAAAGGCTCACGAATTTTGTCACTTTGCATTGCCAGAGGAATATACCGTTTATTACGTTTCAATGTTCCCACGAGTGATATTTTCAACGACATTAGCCAATGCGCAAGTGGAAGAGTTGAAAAAAAATTATCCATGACAATGTTTTGACCAGAGTTTTTATACCTATTGTACAAGTCTCTTACAATCCTTTCACCTTTATTCGTTTCACGACCCTCAGCCGACTTTCCGGTGTAAAGTTGTCCTGAAATTGGATAGGAATTGGACGCGTCACATACCCACCAAATTTTAATCCCGTATTTCGCGGGTTTGGACGGCATACATTGCGTCAATCTAGTTCTTCCTCAAAGAAGTTGTATAGAATTGAGTCAAATTCATAAGTTATACAGTTCTTCTTCGCACTGGGGGAAAATATTCAAGTTTTTTAAATATTTTGTGCGTGGAGTGCAATCTATGCGTGTAATATATATTTTTTAATATACTGCGTACAATGAATGATTTATATGGAAACAACTGGTTTTTATTTTTAGATTCTCCCACGATTTTTTTTTAGGAATATGATTTTCTTCAGTTTCAGCTATTGATTTAAAAGATTCAATAATTCCTAGCTTTGATTTAGATAATCATACCTGCATGAAGCATAAAGGTTCTGTCATGAAAAGCAATTCTTGGGAAAAGCACACCTTCATATATACACATATATATACATAGGTACTAATACGATAAATAAAATTTATTATTAATTTTCTTAATCTAATGGTGTACATTTTAGCAAAACTAAAATTCAATTTATTGGCAAAATAAGATATTTATAAACATTTCGTTTACTTATATCAATCTTTCAATGTTTAATTCAAGTAAACAGGTCGCTTGAATCTGGAATAAAGGTTTTCTGAATATTGGAAAGATAACATCAATATGAATTTTCAACATTTCTAGTTTCATTATTTCAATGCTCAAAGTAAGAAAATATGACCCCTTGAATTTAGCATTACTTACTTGATAATGATACAACCAACCAAAAGTTGAATCAAGAATATGTTTTCTAGATAATAATAATAAATTTACTTAGCGCAAAATAAACAGCTGTGTTACTTGATATTTATAACCATTTCTTAATAGCAGTAAATTTTTCTTTCCATGTAAATAATATGTGTTTGCCATCCAAATCCAAATTCCGAAAAAAGTTAACCTCAAAGTAAATTGGACTAACCGGGTATGTTTATCGAAATCCCTAATTGTTGAAATTACTTAATACTACAACCAAAAATTAGAGTTCATTTACTTTTGTTTGCCTTCAGTATCACTGGAATTAATGAACTGCTCCTCCCATTGAATCGCTTCATCAAGATTAAAAATGTTGTTCATTTTTACAACACATTTATATCGGAACCAGTCAGGCTCTGAAATACCATTTACATCTATTCTCAAAGATGCTACACTTGATTTGGGCGAATACACTTGGTTATTTGCTTTCCAACTATGCGGAATATACGCATATTCAATTGGGTTTCCATTCATCCAAAAGCTAATGACATGTCTTACTATTATTAAGATGCAAATATAATATAGGAATTAGTAATATCGTAATATAGTAAAATTAAATTCTTTTAATTATTTATGGCGGAATTTCATAATTTAGGCGAAATGTCGAAATTTTTTTATAGGAAAAAATTATCATTGCATTTAAAAATAAAATTACCTACACAGAAAATTAACTTTTAGGTCGAGAGATGTAATATGCGCGATATTTATTTAACAAAAGATGGCTGCCATATATTAAAGGAATGAATAAAACATTTCACGATGCCTTAATTTAATTTTTTCCATAGCTACTGAAAACATAAAAAACACCCAAATAAATGCATTTTCCTTAATTTTAGAACGAAATTAAATTAATTTCAAGCTTCTAAATGGCAAACCAAGTAATATTTACAAAACTTTAAAATTATTGTATTTAAAGCGGGTTGGAGTTTTTCGAAAAATTATTTCAATATTAGCAATTGAATTTTTTATCGTTTCAATTGAGCGCTCAGAAGCTAAGAGCACAGACAAGAAATACCCAGATATCGACGGTATTGCTTAAAAGGTGATGTATTAAAGATCTCTTAGCAAACCTCAATAACTCACTGATCCCGGATAAATATATCATGGGCACGAACCAAAAATGTTTTTCAATATAGGCGCAAAATTCATTTTTTTTTAGAATTTAAATCGGCCATATTTCTTCAAAATTCGTGCGTGTGCATTATTTGTGGCTGCTGAAGACGATTCTTGTTAGCTAAACATTTTTATGAGAGCAGATCTAGGTACATCAACGCGGATTTTTGTCTCGGGCCTTTATAAAATGATTTCAGTGGAGGAACGAATTGATTTATTTCTTAAAATTGGTGGCTAGAGACCACTGACATATAATAAGAATGGACTGAGATATCTTGCTTCAAAAATGGCACAAATATTGAACAGGCTGTGAAAACCCTTTATTTCGTACAATTGCATACCGATTTATAATTAGTTATTATTTGTCGATTGGAAACACTAAAGATGTTGTAAAATCGTGTTGCATCAAATGAAAATTGTTTAGGAAGTTAAATTCGTTTTAATTAACAGAAAAATTAATTTTTTGTTATTACTGAAAAATGTGTTCCTCTGCAGATTTGATGTCAAATATGGTTGAGCTTGTAAGAGATAGACATATATAAATAATATATTTGTCTGCATTTTTATGTAAATTCCCGTGTATTCCAATAATACAGCCGTACTGTTTCCAAAATTGGTTACAGTTCAGTGTACATTTTGAGCTTGATAGAGACAAATAGATTTTAGTAAAAATTTGTGCCATTTTTGACTATAGGAATTAGATAGGATAGCTCAGTCCATTCTTATTATATGTCAGTGCTAGAGACTGTCCCAGCAAATTCTGTCTACCTTCTCGCTTGATGAGCTGATTGTGAGGGGTGGGTGGGTGGAGGTAAACATTAATGAAAGATTTACTTTTTTAAAGAGTTGGGTAAGTATAAAAAATTACAAACTTTATCGAAATTTATTGTCATGGGTACAAATCGCACATCTATGGGAAAAACGCCTAAGCGGCTATCACTAAGCGCCACAATCAAATTAGATTTTGCATAATTTGGTTTCCGTATTTAAGAAAATTGCAAATTTTAACAAAAAATGGACTCGAAAGATTTTGTTTCGCACATCAGAAATGATTTAAATATGATAAATTATTTATTGAGAAAAAAATTTCATTGTAATCGCATTAAAATCGCGAGTAGGGAAAATGTACGGCATATCAGTAGGAAGATTAGTAGGAAGTTTATGCAAATCGACGATAAGATGCGAGTGCACAGTACTACAATAAATTTAGTTCGTGGAATGCAAACAACGACAGTGGGTATGTACTTAAGAGGAGTCAGTACTAAGCAAAAATTTCAATTTAGATACCAGCGAACCTGTAGGTAATAAAATTTACTATACCTAGGTTTGTGTCATGAAAGTGAGAAAATTCATATAAAATTAGCCTAGACCTAGACCACAGAACACACTAGAGACATCTACCGCAAAAGACAGAAACCTAACATACGACAAAATCATACAATTTAAGATGTAAAATGAAAATTAGCAGTTCACATAAATTGAAAATTTTTAACGAGAATTAACTCTCCTAAATTTTTTTTGCCCATAACTGTTAAATATGCTACTTTGCTTGGCATTGCAACAACTTTCAATGAAATGTTGCAATTTCTCGTCGGTAAAATATATCCGGAGAAAAACGAAATACTAATAGAATCAAATAATTATAAAAAGCGCCACTAAAAAAAAAAAACTCGACGTTATTTGCTAGATCTAGGCTTTATCTTTCTAAAATAGTCACAATCTAAAGAAATGAGAATAGCTCTATTCACAGGAATTTGATTTAAAAAACTTCAATTTTTATCATTTTTTACAAGTTTCCGGCTAATATCTCCATTCCAAAACATTTTTTTTTAATGTTAGCCAAAGTTATTTACCAGACTTCTTCATTACCTTTAATTTAAGAAATAAATCATTACTCTCCTACAAATAGTTTGCCAGAAATTTGCATTGCAAAATGTATCAAACTTGCAAATCTTGGTACTGACTCCTCTTAAGTACAGTCAAAGAACGAATAATTTCAAGAACTCTCAGCGGTTTCGACTGCCAGACTAGTCGTCAAATATGAAAATAAATATCGGGACGGGATTCAAATTTCAAACTAAAGAGCAACAAGTTTGTTGTATTGTATAAATGCAAGTATTGAAAACATTAATGTATTTACCCCTCCCACCCCTTCACACCCTGCTCAACCAATAAAATGGTAGACAGAATTTGCTCGGATCGTCTATAACCATCAATAAACCACACGAATTCTGAAGAAATATGGCCGATTTAAATTCTAAGAAAAAAATGACTTTTCGCCAATAGAAACTTTTAGTTCGTGCCCATGATATATTTAGCCGAGATCAGTGAGTTATTGAGTTTGCTATGAGCTCTTTCATACATCACCTTCTATGTGAGTAATACCATCGATATCTGGGTATTTCTAAGGATAAGAGGATAAATTTTGAATAAGCCCATAATTTCTATATATTTTATTAAAGTAATGCTTCTCATAATCATTCAAGTTAGAGTTATGTGCCTTGTTGACAATAGTTACATTACCTACTAGGCAAAATATAGACACACAATTTCTATAAAATAAAATCACTTCTCCAGTAACAGAGACGGTAACATGATGTCACTTGAGAATTGGTTTGCCGTATACGAAAGTTAAACTAATTTTAAAGTAATATCAAATGGAAAAGTTTTCAACAATGCTCTTTTCGTTTTTTTCCTATTTGTCGTGGTTTTTGAGATACTTGGTGTGAACTGTGACGTATATTACCTAGAAAGACAGTAATAACTACATCGGATTATATGCATCAAAATGTTCAAATATGCATGCATATATACACGAAATATGCACTATAAAAAAAACTTTGCTATTGATAATTTTTTTACGGTTTAAATCAACATACGAGTTAAATCTGGAAAAGAATTGCAACCAACAGTAGTAGTAATATTGAAAAATCAACAAAACACACAAGAATTAGAAATTAATTATTGTTTTGTTGAAAGCATATTAAAATATACTTTTCTAAATTTTCAATTTAAAATTTGTGACGTTTGTCACTTTGTATACCCAAATGAACGTTCTACGTCTCCCGACGTAGGAGTGCATAATTTAAAATTTGGCAAGCTTTGACCTGTGCTATTAATGTAAGCATTTGACGCCAAAACACAGTGAGAGCGAAACAAAGTCGCCGTAAATTGGTTACTGTCAAATATTCGAATATGTGGAAGCCCCATATACTTAACACAATGAGGGCGATGCGTCAAATTTCTAACAAAAATTTGGGAAAATCTTTAAATTCGTTACGAACATAATCGACATTTCTGTGTGTACAGTGAATAATTGACATTCATATTATGTGGATTTGGTTATTTTTATAAAGCATAGGAAAGTAAAAGATAATATTAAATAAACTAGTTATTAACAAGTAAAAAAGCTAGGATTGGTCTAAGATCAATTCTTATGATTCCCTAGATGAATCCCCATATGAAATTTCGTATGGTCACCTTTCTGTGCAAGTTTGATTTTTGAAGTGGTTTTTCGCATATATTTCTAGAACGGTTCGTCGGACAGTAAAAATGATTATAACCAACTTTATACGATTTCGTATTCTGAAGAAGTTTTTATTACAATAAGAGTGTCTAGGATTGATCATTTAAATTTTTATATGGCAACAAGAAAAAAGGGTTGCCCGATTTAGACCATTTTATTTGCTATTACTATAATAATACCATGTACCAAATTTCAGCTCTGTATGCAGACGCGTTTTCAGGCAGTGTCCAAATATATAGTGGAAAACGCAATTTTTGTATGGCAACCTGACGAAGGAGTTGCCCGATTTGTCTCATTTTCGAACTCAATTTTTTTTCTAAGTCTGTCTACAAAATTTCAGCTTTCTATGTGAACACAGACAAACAGACGGACAGGCGGACATGCAAAAATCAAAGTAACTTTTAATTTTATGCGTGGGTGTCCAACACATTTTGCTCTATCATCATTTTTTCTGTGCATTACAAACGGAATGACAAACTAAGTATACTCTATAGATTTCATCTAGGGTATAAAAAGCAGGACGCAAAAATAAAAAAGTTACCGAAATCGCATATCAAATCCAAATATCAATTAATCCCATTATACACGTCAAGTCATTCAAGGATTCCATCTAGGCTAAATTTTATTCGGAACTTTGATAAATAACATTTTCAACATAATTTTTGGGTTACGAATTTTTTGATAGATTAGATTATCACAATCGAGGCCGATAATTAGTTCGTGTTAATTTTGGAAGTTTCATATATAATATGTGCCCAGCTATTCCTAATATGATCATATGGCATATTTTTCTCATTCGATCATTGATCATTGTCTCCTTGGATATAAATGAATTTTTTGGTTTTTAAATTACGTTAGCCAATGTGAATAATTTTCAAAAACTCTACACACCTGTAAGCCTGACTTCAATTTGCAAGATCTAGAAAACTATTCATCTGTATTTCTTTCATGCAATAAACTCTGGAACACCAGTTTCACAAAAGTAAACCATTTAGATGACTTTATTCTGTTTATTTAAAACTGATATTAGGAATTCACTGTATTTCAGTGAATTTAAACAACAAATATATAAAACACCATTCTTTCGAAATGTTATCTTAAGTACTTGCAAATATATCAGCACTAATATGTAATGCAAAATCTTGCAGCAGATCCTGTTGAAAGACCGGCAAGTACACTACTTTACTCTTCATTCAGGATCTAAAAATTGTTATAACTTAGTCAGTGAGTCTGACTTGTTCCGTTAATAAGTTTACAATTTCTGTAGATATTATAAAAGATAATTAAAATTTAATTTTACACTATTTTTAAAATAAATAATTTCTATCTACTTAGTTTTAAGCTCTAGTTCAAATTTTAAATTATCATTATTTATGGATGACTTACTCAGCACGTGTTTTATAAATATCAATCGTGCCAATATCGTACTTTTATCTGAATAAATCTTCCTCTCATTTTCTCTATCATTCCAATCAAAATCTCTAATTGTCTGTTAAGATTAAATTATTTTTTAATTTGTTTTAACTTTGGTTAACTAAATAAGCATCAAAAAGAAATCAATCATAATATTTGAATTGGCTCTAAAGGCCGTCATCTTAAAATTAAAAGCACAGGGACGTTTTTTATGCTCTTAAATAATTACAAATTTAAAATCTTTTTTAATATTCTTATAATAAAAATTTATTCCATTCGGCAAATATGCTTGCTATCCATGCGAAAATCGAGTTTATCTTCCATATATACATAGATATATTATACTTCCGTCGATATTTGCACAGCGAAGTGTCTACACAAACCAAATTTCCCTAGTTCATTTCAATGCAATTGTAGATATTCTTTCGATTTTTTTAAAAATATTTTCCACAGTTTTATTTCATTTCCATATTTTTCTGCTGAATTACACACAGTTGGTGTCCATTCAAAATTTACTACCCCAATGCACTCACATATTATTCCATTAAAAGGCAAATAAGTGACATTAAATATGATAAACTTCGTTTTTCGTCCATTAAACTTTTAAGTGAATCGATCGTAATCGACTACTCTAACAGAAATAATTTTTTCCACCATTTATGTCTTCTAACTAAATTGAACTATGGCTGTCCTTAAAATAATATGGTCTTGCTTAAAGTTTTATTTGCTTCTAGTTCCCGTGCAGAATCCAATAAAATATATGTGGGAGCAGCATATACTAAAAGATTAAAGGCAATGTCATTTTTCAAGTGTTTTACTTCTGCAGCTTAAGTTCTCCCATGTTTGTACTACATTTTTAATACAATAGACAATCTTAGTTAAAGACGGTTCAATCCCGCTTTGTTTAAATTACTTCATCGGTTTTTAATTATCGCTCTTATGTTCTTCGTTACAGACTTGATAATTCAAGCAAATTAAATCCGAATGCCCTTTTTTCATGCAAACTTAGGCTCGACTTGAACAGACAATCTAGATGTCCTAAACGATGCATTATGATCCTCTAAACATATTTTATTAACAATGTTTATTTCAATTAAGTGCGAGAAAGCTTTGTCGGTCGAATGTAGCTTGAGCGAGTTCTTTTTGGGTGAAAAGTGGATTTTTTTACTTCTTGTGATTGTGCGGAGTTGGTTCGTCGTGAAAATGACTTCTTTCGAGAAAAAAGCTCACAATAGAGCACTAATGGCCGTGGAAAAAAAACTGCCAAAATATATGCTAAATATAGTAACTGGGGTGTTCTGAGAAAGTTTTCTAAATCGGGGAAAAACCACCCGATAGTACTCGGCGAGACCTTGAGTTTGACATGCAACATGCCATATTAAAACCAACCCCCGCCGGGGGCTCCTACCTCCCACCCTAAAATTAAAAAGAGAAAAATTATCTTCTATGAATTGTAGCTGGTAATAAGCTGAGCCGAACAGTCAAACCCGTTATCAGATCGGACATAATTCTACTGAGTTAGAGCCGATCTAAAGTGCGAAAAATCTAGTATACCTCAATTCGAATAAAAAAGATGGAAATACTAAAAATGTGAGTATTGGGATGGCTATATATATAGCTATTTAAGTCTCCTAGTATATGATTGTGGGTACTCAAACTTCTTCTCAAGACCTATGGAATTCGATTCTGTACAAAATTTTACAAAATGTACTAGATCAAACATAGCCCCCCTCCCCTAAAACCTAAGTATGCTTAATTGAAATAAACATTGTTGTATGTTAATTTCTGGCCCAAAATGGGAATTCGCCTTTCTGTGACTTACAAACGGGGATGCAATAGGAATGTAATGACCGAATTGAACATAATTTTTCTTCTACTCATCTATATGTATGTATGGAGAGTAACAAGAAAGAAGTGCTCGTTGAGTTGAGCAAAACCACAAACTCCTCACTTACTCCAGCCGCGTACATCACAAACAAAATAGCCGCAACTTCAATTAAACGATGTACGTATTATGATATTTTAAACAAGATGTAGCTCAGTATCCAGCTCCTCATTGTACTACTCGCTAAATACCTTTTATTATATCGGTAAGGACGTGCTTAATGATTGTAAAGTTACTCGATCACGATAAAAATAAAAAAAATTAAAAATTGGTGCGCTAATTTTGACAGTAACGGCTGGAATATGTACACAGACCTAATGGATTGAGAAAATTTAAAAATTCGACCGGATGGTGGACTAAATTTTCAAACCAACAGGTACAGGATCATTGTTTTGATCCCTTCGATGATTTTGTGTTTCGAAGTAAAATCTGATACCCAATTGAAACCAGGTTAGAAGCTTATTTAAAATATTTTAGATGTCCGATTGATTTGTTTTTCGACTCAATCTTGAAAATTATTAATATTTCGGCAATGGTTAGTATTTTCAATTTTCTCTATTGGTTTTTGGAACAATTTCAATTCCAAGCTGAAGCAAAAAAGCCTAAAATTGACTGATGGGCACGCATATTTATAAAAACTAAAAGCTTTTTACTTGTGGCCTCTTTAAGCAAGCTTCTATTTAATTAGAAAATATTTCGCGTCTTATATAAAGCGAAAAATGTGTTTCAAAAGTCCCCCGCAGCCAAAAATTTGAAACCTCCCATTATTTCGTTATTTTTTCTGAGATCGTTGAAATAAAGGGTTTTCCAATAAGAGGTGCTATTTTGATATTCAAAGAAAAATGCCGTTTTTTGAGATCAATGATCGGATCTTTATTTCATTATAAAGAGGAGGTATGCCGTTAATAATGGAAAATAACATCAGCCAAATGACCACCACGACCACGCCTACAGGACCATATCCTTTTCATGAAATTTTCCATAACCAAATCGCAAAGTGACTGCCCTATGTCCTCGATAGCCTCACGCATTCCATCTTTGAGGTCTTGAATCGACGCTGGGCTGTTGGCGTAGACCTTCTCTTTCACGTGGCCCTAAAGGAAGAAGTCGCAAGGTGTTAAGTCACAAGATCTCGGTGGCCAATTGTGATCACCTCTTCGAGAGATAACACGGTCCAGAAACTTTTCCCGTAAAAGATCAATGGTTTCGTTGCTTATATGGCACGTAGCGCCGTCTTGTTGAAAGTGAACGTTGTCCAGATCAATACCATCGAATTCCGGCCATAAAAAATCATTAATCATCTGTCGATAGCGCAATCCATTCACCGTAACTGTTGCTCCAGCCACATTTTCGAAAAATTAAGGTCCAATGACCCCGCGGGACCATAAACCGCACCAAACAGTCACACGTTGAGGATAGAGAGGCTTTTCAACAATAACTCTTAGGTTTTCCGAGCCCCAGATGCGACAATTTTGCTTGTTGAGGCAGCCATCGAGGTGGAAATGGGCCTCATCACTCAAGATGAGTTTTCGATGGAATTCCGGATCATTTTCATGCATTTCAAGGACCCAATCAGCAAAGACTCGACGTTGTTGATGATCGGCCGGCTTGAGTTCTTGTGTTAACTGAACTTTATAAGCCTTAAGAACCAAATCTTTATGCAAAATACGGTGTAATGACGTTTGTGGAATGCCTAATTCCAAAGAACGACGAGGAATGGACAAACCTGGGTTTTCTTCAACTCTTTCGGCTACAGCAGCAATACTCTCGGCTGTTCTTGAGCGACGTGCACGGGTTTTATTCTTCACATCACTAACTTGTCCCGACAGCTCGAATTTTTCTACCAATTTCTGTATTGCGGTCCGACAAGGTGCTTCACGACGACCCAAATATGTTCGAGTTTTACGAACCGTCTCTGCCACATTTTCACTATTTTTATAGTGAATTTTAATAATTTCAATGCATTGTTGAATCGTGTATCGTTCCATTTTTATTAATGGCGTAGTTTCTACTTGTCAAATGTCAAAAAATGACAGCTCCAAAAGTGACATCTACCGAAATAGCGGGCTAATTAAAATAACACCTCTTATTGGAAAACCCTTTAGAAGAAGTCGATTATATTCAATTAAGTACGAGATACGAATAAGTGAGGACGCGTTTATTTTCCACACTTTTCTAAGAAAGCAGGAAGAGTTCTGCCGTTTACCACTTAGTGAAAACAGCAAGAGTATTTCCCTCCACCTTCCTGAGCGTAAACTTGAATGGATCTTTCCAACTTTCCGGAAAATTCATGCTTAATGTTTCTTCTCACCTCCTAAAGAATTAATAAGGAAGGCTCCCTTTCATCTTACAGGTCATGGAGAAGTCAGGTGTGCAATGTTTGCAGAATGCATCCCTGACAATTATGTATACTCGGAAATCATGTAGGAAAAAAACAATATAATTAAAAAGAACTACACGGATTACAACTGAACTCCTCACTTGAGTTCTTTTTATCTTTGATTATGCCCCGTGTGCTGACGAGGCATTTACAGTCTGTCTTTATATTATTTACTAAAATGTGACATATTTCTATGGAATTAGTCTGACAATTTTTATTAAAATGATATAAATTCAATTTTGGCGATTAAGACTTTTCTGCTTATTAATTTAGAATGAATATTTTAGGTGAGAAATGTATATATGGATAAATATAAAGGTGAGTATGTGTAGCTTGCGTAACTCGCCCAGCTCAAAAAGTGATTATAATAAAACCATTCGAATTTCTGTTGCATATCTAATGAAATATTGCCTTTAGTAAAACACTTTTTATCAATAATAATAAATAATTAATTTAGAAACATTTATTTCGACGGACCCACTTATTTATTTGTTGTTCTCTCTCAGCTGGTACTTGGTGCTTGGACCAAAATAAACAGCAAAATAGAAGAAAACCCAGTTTTTGCAGTGCATTTCTATGATCTTAGTCAGTCCGTATGTCAGTGGAATACATCCGGAATGCTTCCGTTTCCTGCTAGACCTCCTACCTCCAAATACATAACAATTTCTATTAAAACAGTATTTACGCATTGCAACCTTTCCTGCGCCAATATATAGGTGCAACTTTAAAAGTTTCAGCTGGTATTTAAGATTAAGTTTGTCGATAATCCAAAGCTTCAAGCTTGAAGCCGCTGCTTGTTTGTCATTATAAATCTAAATAAGAAGATGAAAAAAAAAGGTGAGTCAGGAATGATTTATTGCCAGAATTACGTTTTGGACGTGAAATGTCTTATAAAAGTATGCTCCGTTTATCATTTGACGATTTAGTCATCAAACCTAAGTTTATTCGATCTTAAACTAATTAAAGTGAAAAGTAATGCTTTATACTAAATTCCCCTTTAATTTTATCTAAACCCAAATTGTACGGCAATAACATTTACTCCCATCCTATTTTTACAGCTTTCCATTGACTAAATACACATAAATATATGCATATGCATTCCATTCTATAGTTGAAACAAGTTATATTTATATTTCTCCTGACTCTGCTGAATTGAATTATTTCACAGAAAAAGCGAAAATAATTTCAGCCAGAAGCCTTTCAAATTTCACTGTAATTACCTCGAATAATCCTGTTTATTACATGTAATCCCAGGAAACGTGAAATAATTCATCAGAAAGTATCATCCCGAACTCCTAGGGAGTACGAAATTCATACAAACTAATTACAAATTGATTATAATGAAATATTCGTCAAAAGCGAAACACGTTAACTTTAAACATCCAAAGCCAAGCAGTGTGGAAACTGGAATTTCAAGAATGAGCCAGCAGCGCTAACAACAACGGGCTCTCGAGTTAGGAGCGTCCCATCATCACCGAGTTCTCATTATGAATTAACTAATGCAGTTGATCACGTTCTTACCACACTCGAAACAGTTAACTCCTTGACATCCCAGCATTTGAATCCCAGCCAGCCCTGGAGCTATTGCTGGCTCAGTATAATTCAGTTGACAGTCAATAGGTTGTAGTTTGTTTAAAACTATCCTTCAATCCATTGAGGAGGGGTCTTGCCAAGAATCCATTTATATTATTGAAACCCGTGGGAATGACAATGTCTGCATAAACTATAAGATTCCCGGTGCTGAGAGTGGTGGGTTGCAGGGAGCGCTGCTACCTATGGAAAACTCTTACACAATAAAACTTTTAATAAGCTCATCCTTAATAATTTCTGAGAAAATGAAACCACACAGGGAGCGTGTAATTACGTAAAGTGTCGGAAGTAAGCGCTTTATTGGAACGGCATACACAAGCGTTCTCGAGAAGTTCATCGATGTACGATAAACTCTTCGCGACAGGTACCTGAACAAGTCTTCGAATACACTAAGGAAGGATATCCTCAAGAGAATATTATTGCTAGCCTGGGGGTATGCGAGCAGAGCAATGTGGGAGTCTTTCGGGTAAAATTGTTTGTGTGTGTTTTATTTATCTAACAAAGGTGCGTTGAGATTCTATTAAGGTTTTATGGTTGGCCACGAATTGTCATTTGAGGAATACCAGCAGTTTGGATTATATTCCTGTCGTATCATCCGTTCCCTAATTCTATGTGATAACACCACAAACCTCAGTCCAATTGGTCAGTCGTTTACTGACCATTTAAGATATTTCCGACGCAATTTATTTTCTATTTCTGTTGGCAATTAGAAAACAATTTCTGAAGTTGGTTAGGAAAAAAGTTATAATAGATTGTTGGATTGTTGGTAAAAATAGTAGTAACGAACTTCATAGGTTCTTACATTCGCAAGAACTCTTTAAAACATATAAAATGTCTTAGACCGTTACTGTTTTCCCAGAAAATTGGGATTGTTTATGGCTTATGAAGTATTAGTTGATCAGTTTTAAGCATTTTCAATCGGATATCTAAAGCAGTTGCTTACCAAATTTCAGCTGCTCAAATTTTATCAACCAGAATTGAAATACAAAAAATAAATGTTTATTTACGGTAATCCTATGAAGAAGGTGCCCGATTTAACCCATTTTCGAACCTGTTTGGTGGAAGTTTTATAAAAAAAGTCGCGTAGATATTTTCAAAACTGTAAACGGGTAGACAAACCTACACACGCATGAACAGGTAAATAATTGGAATATACCTTCTGATTACATCTGGGTATTGAGATGTAGTATTTTAGGTAAATGTACTGTTGACCAGTAAACAAACGGGCAAATAATTATGTTGAGTTTCAAAATAATTGTGATTATTGCTATATGTTAAATACGGAGGAAAACGAAGAGTTTTGATTCTAATATCTAGATGTTGATTTCAATAATGAGTGATACGACTAAGATGTTCCCAAGACCAAATAATATAATCCATACAGTGGCAGCAGTGGGATTAACGTACTTCAGTTAGAGGTTTAGCATTTTGGTATGTCAAGTAACTAGTTCATAAGTTGCTTATTTCATAGTATGCGGATGTGGCTTCTAGAAAATTTATATGACTTAAAATTTCTATCGATGACTGCAATGTATAAATTCGCTTATTCTAACATTCAATCAGTTAAGTATAGATGTCAACAAAATATCGACTTCTAATGAATCATTAGCACTAATTATTCATTAAGATGCCGGTATCATATAATATTCGTAATTATGATTCGAAAATGATACCACATGCAATTACATGATGTTCCGATACAAAATTTATAGTAGAGTTTCAATGTCAGATTCGGGAAAACTAATAATGTTATCAATAAACTTCATTCCACCTATTCTGTAGAGGATTTGTCGCTCTTTCATAATTACACCTTTTAGCCGTAAAACCGGCAGGAACGAAAATATTCGTAAAAAACTTTTCACACCTTATTTGGAGAGTTGAAACGTAAGTGTATACCCATTTTTAGCTTGGTTAGCCTTTTTCCGA
Source organism: Dioctria rufipes (assembly GCA_963924295.1). Lineage (NCBI taxonomy): Eukaryota > Metazoa > Arthropoda > Insecta > Diptera > Asilidae > Dioctria > Dioctria rufipes. The sequence goes on along the minus strand of OZ002741.1, from coordinate 270,008,660 downwards.
AGATGAACCCATTTTTTTTCCCTAAGGTTCCTGGACTACAACTACTTGTCGTCATCATATTACTGAGATAAAACAATTTTCCAAAACGCTTCCTATTTTCAAGCTTCTTTATTGAATGTAAAATAAGTCTTGATCACGGAGGCCAGTCGGACAAATATATTCTACTTCGCCCATTCAGTCGTATCCATCCTACCCTATATATTGCGAGTTTTTTTTTTTTAACTTTTACTGTGGTGAAGATTAGATTCAAAAATTTCTATCTAGAATTAAGAGATAAGGTTGCATCCCACTCTAACCAGTATTTAAGCAAACAACACTCCTCCCGTATCCTTAAAACATAGTATGATAAAATTATGTGTGTCCCGTCTAGCAAGATTTTTCTATACCTACTTTAAAGCTCTTGTAGATCCACTCAACGGTCTTGATCTTCCCTGCCGAAATTCTTTTGATAATTAACCCGATCACTAATATAAAAAGCCTACCACAGCATCTAGTAGAATCAAAGGAGAGTAGTATCTTGCAATTACGCCATCTCTCTAATCTAATTGTCTATAGTATTTTTCTATCAGAAGAGCGGCTGCAATGTTTCTCTGCAATCGCGTAGGCACTTAGAGTTTTTGGGAGACTTTCCTAGAGTCAGAAGTGTTGACTACTTATTTATTTGCCAAAGACCGTTTGAAAATGAGTCACTTTATCGGAATGATAAATCTCTGGTAAGACTATAGCGACATTACCTACGTTTTTCTAAATGCTCTGGTAAACAGATTCTCAAATGAATAATGTGGTGAGAAATGTCTCCCTATTATTCAAAAAGCTTATACTGAACTCACAGGACTGAATGATATCAAATCAATGTAAGAAGTTTGTAAATGCATGATTAAACCTCAAAAGGGAAAGAGACGGCACAATGTTTCAATCTTTCTTTCTGCTACATATACACGCCACTTACCTATTCAGCTTAAATTTGCTGTAAATTCAATTATATAGTAAGCGAACCTCTGTGCTCTCAACTGTGATAAATTTATTACAAAATTCTTATTCCAAGAATACCACTTCAAACAGCCAACCGCAAATCGTAACATCCTTTGACCTTTGTCAAACCCTTTTCCTATCTGATTAGCATATATGCGATGATCTAAATATGCAAATTTCAAGGTGAAATACACGTGGAAATGCACCACAAGCACTAGCAGTAGCGACTCGAGGTCGAGGACGTGGTCAATTATATTTTATATAGGGTATGCATAAAGTTCACATGGAAAAATTGATTACAAGTGAGTAGTTTCAATTGCATTATTTTCAGCAAATTCTGTATTCGATTTCTTGGCTTGTCTGCATGCAGGTGCTGGCTAAGTTTGTGCAATCGAATAAAGTACCATGCTATCATTAAAACAGATTTTCTTAAATTATGCATCTCGTCAAATTACCTTTTTTATTTTCAATATGTAGGCCACTAATACCTTGTGCCACAAAATATTCCTTTCAGGAGTCTGCGTTTGGAAATCAAATCATTGTTAGTACATTAATAGGTGTCGAAACTTCGAAAGAGATGACAGCTTTTTGGCGATTTGTAACAGACCACGGTTCGTAAAATTTGATTCAAGCCCACCAGTGGGTTCCAGTCCGGGGAACGGAGAATCAGAGCCAGCCCTAGATAAAAGGTCAGCCTTTTCATTCCCCATGATCCCCATGTGACCAGGAGCCCACTAAAGGGACACCTTGTTGTGGACACACAACTTATCCACAGACGACCTGCAATCCCCCAGTAACTTAGATGTTAGCCGAGAGCCACTTAGAGCCATCAAGGCTGCCTGACTATCCAAAAGGATAGCAATATTCTTCCCCTTGATTTGCATATCAAGGGCTAAATTCGCTGCCATTAATATGGTGAAGACTTCAGCTTGGAAGACAATGGTGTGTCCACCAAGTAAGTACTCCATCCCAATATCAGGCCCAAGAAAGTAGACATCCGTCCCAGCTCCATCATAAGTGAGAAAGCAGTCGGTGAAAATTTTAAGAGCGGACCTTGGAAGGCTCCATAAGGCACTTCCCTCAGTCCATGATTCCTTTACAGTATAGCTCACGGAGAAACGACGCCCGAAGCTCAGATACCATCGAAACACGTGGCATACTGGTCAGAGCGTTTTTCAAGTCCAGCCCATACGGCAGAGAGCAATGAGAAGAGCTAGTCCAGCCGTGCTCCCAACATCCCTATGAGCACAATCTGCACACAGACCTTTTGGCATCTGCCTGAATGACAAGATCCAGGGGTGGCAGATTAAGTAGGACCTGAAGAGCAGCAGTAGCCGTAGATCGTTCGAATAGCTCAGCGCGTTTCCTAATGATTTCATACTTTATGAACACATTTTTTCTTACTTCACATTTGCATAGAATCTTGAGTAACCTTGTCTCCACGGGGGTTTAGAGCTGTACCTACCATGTCCACCTGATTGGACACAAAGCTTCGAAGAATTCGACGACCATGGTGATGGCTTGTCAGAATATCTTATCAAGGTCCACTCTGGTAGACAGATGTTTTTTTATTAATTGAACGATTCCTGTTTGTTCTGCTGGGATTTTTGTAAGTCACCAGTTGACCAACTGCGATCGGTAAAGGAAACCTATATTGAGGCGCACCAGTTATGCACATAAAGTCTGAGTTACAATGTGAAGCTGTCGCGAGATGCGGCCGCGAATGATGTTGCTGATGCTGAGGCAGATGAAATGCCTGTTGCTTATCCTGTTCCAATGATGACGATCTAGCATTAAATACTGTCTAGGTGTTGCGCGTCTCAAATTGAAATATTTTCAACTTAATGCAACACGACCAGAGTCAGCAACACCATTAGCGACACACTGTACCTGCGCTTAGGTACTTTCATATATTTTAACTTTGGACAGGTTTAACGACAGCGACCGTGTCTCGTGATAATGTCACATTGTAACTCAGCCTTAGGACGCTAGAAATATAGCTGTTCAGTTTATATTTCCCCAAAATCATAGTAGTGGAAATTTACATCACACTGCAAGTATTCACGAAGCTCACGATATTTTACATTTCCGTTGACGGAGATGGTGGATCGGATTCGAATGAAAGATAGAGTTATTAGGGAATTTACCCACTTAATTTTTCTTTTTGCCGACTTTTCTACAGAGAGGCGATCACTTCCTTAACACGTTTGATGAAGATGCTGTTACTGGACTAACATCCGCTCTATTGCGATGAGAAGCTCACCGGTGTGAGATGGTGAGAGAAAGTAGTCTAGTTGTTCCTGGTAACGATCGACTCGGGTAGTCTAATTTCATTATTTCATCAACTTGGTGCTCCGCTTCAGTTGCAGTAGCCGTGTTGTTGTCTTTTCTTATATCACTTAGTGAGGTGTTGTAGCCTGATATTCACCAGAACGGGACGGTTCAAATTCCTATTCCGTCTTCATACACTCATCGTGGATTTGGTCTGTCTTTTGTATCTTGTGTTAAAGTTTAATTTGGTAATCCTAAAATGGGCTAAGCTGACTCTTTTGTTGAACTAGCTAAAAATGTTTGATTGACTCCGAGAGCAAGGAACTAACAATTATGATCCTCTCTCTGGTGGTTACTTTCCAACGGTCAATTTTTGGAAATACATCATTTTCAAGTTACAATCTAGTAATTGAGTCGGGACACAATATTTGAAATCTACGGCATGTTTTCTTTCTCTATCTATAAGGGTTGCAACCATCCAAAACAAAATTGTAGGCCCCGCTTCAGCTTTTTTATGAAGTCTACTTTGAATTTATTTTCTTGTGCGAGTTCTTCCGCCACTTTAATCACGATTTTGTTTTTATCCCTAATGAACCGACAAAATCCCTCATTGTACCGCTTTATTTTGACATCTTGAAAACAGAAGCAACTTTTTCATCTGGATCTTCTCCTTTTCAGTTTGCTGATAGCAGTCCAGAGGAGTATAGTTGGCGATCAACAAGCCTGAGCCTGCTTGGTTTGTAAACTAACCACTGCAGTCTTAAGTAGTGGTTTTTAACTACCAGCCTAAATTTGTTAAGCTGATAATCCATATACAGCTATTGACACGATAGCACTTCATTTCTATTAGTAATCACAGCTACCTTTTTCCCCTAAGTCCTCTGTATTTTACCTTCACTATAAATTGGTGTGTGGGGGGCGGAGGTCAACTATCTATTTTTCAAGACACATGTTAAATGAGATTGATACTTATGGAATGAGTAAGTATGAAATTAATAAAAATTCATTCTTCTCACTTCTGTAACTTGAAACCACATGAATAGACAAAGTTAGGTAGACCAAATTCTGTCTCATCGTTCCTCTCGGTATCTCGAATAAAATTTGCTACTAACCACCTTAGATATCTTACTTCTCACATTGTCCAGGCCATAAAGTAACATTTGCAATTTCAACTGGATGCCGGTGTAAAATTTCTGGTCAGTGCGATTATATGCTTGGCCAGATGTTTTTGATTGGCTATTACAACGTAATTACTTCACAGCTCAACATATTCCAACTGGCGCTTAATAGGTCTCTGTGATATGTTTATAGCTGTTTTGATGGCGTCATATTGTATGTAATCATTTTACTTTTACAAATTCTTTCAGACGGACATAAAACCCTGATAACCTCCACCTGTCGGTTTCATGTAAACGGGCATTGGAGCTCCGAAAGGAATATTCCAGTGTCGACCATTTATTTATTTTGGATACCAATATACCTACATATGAAGTTAATAATGAATTTTACATGTAAATTATTAAAATCAAAATTTACAAATCGATTTGGGCTCATCGTGGTCATCTCTGACTGCACAACCGAGCCCGGCTAGAGATGTTATTTAAAAATACCGAGCTCCGATTAATACCGGTGGCATTTATATTTCTATCATTACCTTTGCACATTGGGTTGGGCTTGCAGTATTCGTAACTATCCGGAAAAATTTCCAAGTCTTCAATTAACCCCGCTGAATTCATTTTTAACTTTTGCATATCTAGCGCCTCATTTTCCTAGGTTTTTCTTTTTTGCATTGCCCCCACTGCAACTTGATTGCACCTCTAATATTCATCTACCAACAAATGTTCCACTCTTCTTGTGATCTATGATGTTAAAAAAGAACTTAATCAATAAAAAATCAAGTCAAGAAATTTTCAATTGATTCATAACGAATTAAAATGTTCGGTTGACACTTTCTTACTTTTTTTTTTATTTTTTCAGGAAATTGCGTTGTCCAACGACCACATCAATCGGATCAACTGATAACTGAGGGAAGTAGTCGAAGGGTAAGTAACAAGTTGAATCGTTTCTCCTACAACCTTTTAAGTCCTCCAAACCTTTCAAAGAAGTGATTTGCTCTCCAAAATTCCCAGATCGATAAGTGTAAAAAATTTACCAGTAAAAAGTTCACGTTCATATGATTTTTATCTTATCTTATTCCTTTCCTTCTTCTTGTTCTTTTCATATCCGTCCGGTTGTGCCGTAACCCGGTACCTACTTTTGGCTTGATTTCGTTCATGATTTATACATGGCTGCTGTCTTCTGTGGTAATGATGATACCACCGTACTACGTGTTTTCCAAATCGTGTGTGCCCTATTCTATCTTCCTGGTTCTCCTGGCGCTGATGCTGTTGCTGTTCTTGGTGGTCCTGGTCCTGGTCCGGGTTCTGGTTACTATTGCTGTCTGATTCAACTATATATGCTGGTAACACAAACGTTCGGTTGATGCAGATTTACTCGCTGGATGATGCGGAGTGTAGTGAGCTGTGTACCTGTGGTGAATCTCTGACGCTAACATGTCACGCCCTCTGTGTTCCGTTTGCACCATGTCGGACAGCTCTTGCATTTTACAGTCATGCATCGCCCGCTTATCAGGCGTACCGAGGAAGGTGCCTTTGCTACTCGGGGCGATTTATATGTATGAAGCCACCACTCGGGGAGTACACATTGCCAGGTATGTATATAGCGTTCAAGGATGATGTCTTCAAAAGAGATCTTTGCTTGGAAGAACATGTGAATGGCCCATGTTCTTTCTTTCAACTGACTAAAGTACAAGAGATTCGGCCCTGTAAGTTTGCATTATACAGATAGATACGGGGTTTCACATGTGTTCTTTCAGAAATTTCAGAAACTACACTTGCCTGGTTGCGGAAATAAATAAATTTCGCATTCATGCATTTGATATCCTACTCGCGTAATAAATATCCTATTTCTTATATTCCTTCTTCTTACTTTTATCTATTCAGGTGGAGTGTTCCTTCTACTTGGATATAGTTCAACAGACGAAGCTCTGCTGCGGCCGCACACAAACTTGGGAGTTCAAGATGCAGTTCGAGCTCTACAACAGTATGTCATTACTCATATTGATAACCAGGTATGTACATATGTATGTAGATTTGCAGCAATTTTATATTTCAGGTGGTACCACAATTTGTGTAGTTGTGTGTGCAGTCTGCACTTTTATGCATAATTTTGATTTTCACGATTTATTATATTAAAACCATAAATCATTGATAGCCGTACAACACATACACACACTTATTTATATTTCTTTCCTAAAGTTCTATCCCTATATCCTAAATCACCTATGCATCAATATGTGTGGAGTACAAGCATGGATATAGTTGAGCTGTTTCAATTTGCTTCTGAAATTGGAAGATATCTAAGGATCTGAGGACTCGACAAGAGTTTGAATCATTTGTCAGCAAGAGTTTTAGTTTTTTAGTCGAACTGAACACAGACAAATGGATTCTGTTATGTGCTGCAAATATAAATTGAACGGAATTTGATTATTCGATCGGAATCATTGAGCTGATGACTTCTCGAAAATGGTAATTGGTGACGAAATATTGGAATATTCATTCTAACTAAAATCGATAAGTTATCATTATTTTTGCAAAAATTCGGCAAGGTGAGGTTCAAGAAAATCTTGGGAACGACGTGAAATCGATATATCTTGTTTTCCATAACACTTTCACTTATAGCAGCGATATATGCTTTCAACTAAGAAGAATGACGATGCACTGATGCTGTTACGTCTTCAACTAAGAAAGTGCTTTAAAGTTTATTCATAATGCGGTATATTCTGTCCTTTATATCAATCATAAATTTCAATAGAATTCAAGTTTTACTGTGAAATCTATGCGACTGTAATATGTTGCTCCTTTCTATACAGCTTCCTCCCACTTGATCGTATTCAATATTCTTGCCCTGGAGCTTATTTAAGCTATTATGTGGTGGTTGGAGCTTCTTTGTTTGCAGGCAAAATAAGCTAATATCTGCACGAAATTTTGAACAACCAAATTAGCCTCTGCCATATCTCAACAATAACAATGAACAACAAATTTAGTTGTGCAGAGCAGGAACTCGTTTAAAGTAATAAATTCGAATTGAATACAGGGTTTTCCAATAAGAGGTGTTATTTTGATATTCAAAGAAAAATGCCGTTTTTTGAGATCAATGATCGGATCTTTATTTCATTATAAAGAGGAAGGTATGCCGTTAATAATGGAAAATAACATCAGCCAAATGACCACCACGACCACGCCTACAGGACCATATCCTTTTCATGAAACTTTCCATAACCAAATCGCAAAGTGGCTGCCCTATGTCCTCGATAGCCTCACGAATTCCATCTTTGAGGTCTTGAATCCACGCTGGGCTGTTGGCGTAGACCTTCTCTTTCACGTGGCTCCAAAGGAAGAAGTCACAAGATCTCGGTGGCCAATTGTGATCACCTCTTCGAGAGATAACACGGTCCGGAAACTTTTCCCGTAAAAGATCAATGGTTTCGTTGCTTGTATGGCACGTAGCGCCGTCTTGTTGAAAGTAAACGTTGTGCAAATCAATACCATCCAATTCCGGCCATAAAAAATCATTAATCATCTGTCCATAGCGCAATCCATTCACCGTAACTGTTGCTCCAGCCTCATTTTCGAAAAAGTATGGTCCAATGACCCCGCGGGACCATAAACCGCACCAAACAGTCACACGTTGAGAATAGAGAGGCTTTTCAACAATAACTCTTGGGTTTTCCGATCCCCAGATGCGACAATTTTCCTTGTTGACGAAGCCATCGAGGTGGAAATGGGCCTCATCACTCAAGATGAGTTTTCGATGGAAATCCGGATCATTTTCATGCATTTCAAGGACCCAATCAGCAAAGACAGGACGTTGTTGATGATCGGCCGGCTTGAGTTCTTGTGTTAACTGAACTTCATAAGCCTTAAGACCGAAATCTTTATGCAAAATACGGTGTAATGACGTTTGTGGAATGCCTAATTCCAAAGAACGACGAGGAATGGACAAACCTGGGTTTTCTTCAACACTTTCGGCTACAGCAGCAATATTCTCTTGAGCGACGTGCACGGGTTTTATTCTTCACATCACTAACTTGTCCCGATAGCTCGAATTTTTCTACCAATTTCTGTATTGCGGTCCGACAAGGTGCTTCACGACGACCCAAAAATGTTCGAGTTTTACGATCCGTCTCTGCCACATTTTCACCATTTTTATAGTGAATTTTAATAATTTCAATGCGTTGTTGAATCGTGTATCGTTCCGTTTTTATTAATGGAGTAGTTTCTACTTGTCAAATGTCAAAAAATGACAGCTCCAAAAGTGACATCTACCGAAATAGCGGGCTAATTAAAATAAAACCTCTTATTGGAAAACCCTTTACTTTAATGGAACAAATTTTAAAGTGATGAGAACGAAATTGAAAATTTTTGTATAAAACAACAGCACGAATTACGTCAAAATAATGAAAATTATAATTTGTAAGATTTTGGCGTGATTGCGAATCAATTCGGTGTATATGTATGTGGATGTGTGCGTTTTTCAATGTAACTTCGATGTACACTTTTTCTAGGAGTGCAGGTCAATGGAACGATTTCGGTGTAACATTACAAAAAAATTATAGCACTTCTGCTAGAAAACGTGGTCAATCGAAATCGATTATAATGCACGTCAATCAATGAAAAACGAGTTCAATGGAACAATTTTTAACACGATAGGTAATGTAATAGTAATTTATGTAATTTGTTAAAATGAAATTTTCTGGGATAAACAACATCACGGTGGAGTAATAGCTGAAGATAGATATGTGATGCTCAATGACTTTCAGTTATAGCATTTTTCATTTCGATATGTACGTTTTTCGGTATAACACCGCCGATTTTTCGAGTATAGCACCAGGGTCATCTGACGTAGGTACACTTTTTTTAACAGTGCAGGTCAATGGAACGATTTCGGTGTAGAGCTATAAGAAAAGTGCAACACTTCTCTTAGAAAATTTTATCAATAGAAATCGGTATATTTTTTATATCATTATACAAATTTATTGTCACTTCCTTAGTAAAAATCTTACACACATACACAAATTTTCCTTTAGCTACTTTTTAGCTCCAGTGTCCGACCATATAATAAATTACTTAAATTATTCTCTCGCAAACTATCAAAATATAGCTCTGACTATACAGAAAATAGCTTATTTGAGAAATCTTGAACGACGCAGAACTTAAATAAGCTCAGAGCAGCGCCCCTAAATACAACTGTCAAAGAATGACATTATCATAAATTTAAATTTGGTTGTTATGGCTCTGGAAAGATTTGACAGTTGCTAGATAAAGAGGAATTAGATGTTCTTATTTTTTTCACATCATCCATTTCACTGCACTGGCACGCCTCACACAACCAACTTAGTAGTTTCTACACATGTCAAACATTTTATTTATGCTCTATGAAAGATGGAATATAAACGTTAATTACAAAAAAAAAAGTATTAATTTGAGTAGTTTTCAGAAAGGCAGAAGGAAAACGTGGTCATATTAAGACACCCAAGCATGTTTTACTGATTTTAGCGACCCCTTTTGACGAATATACAGCACTATATTCAGAGGTACAAAGCAACACTGCACTCCATCTTATATATTGTAGCTTTCACTGTCCAATATATGATTGCACACAAAAGAACACACCAATTATTGAGTTAACTAACATAACTATGCCTACCTACTTTACTGACCACAAACGTATTGTGTTCGATAAACTGACTAGTCAGTTCATTTTAAAAAGGTCGTCAAATGCTGGAAACTAGTCAGTACTGTCTGGTCAGGAAAAAAAACCAGTTAGTAGAGATTTAGCCTGTGTCAGGGACAGTGTCAGTTCTACTGTCGCATGTAACCCCTTAGTAAGTCCGATTAACTTCGTCAATTATATTCCCACCATATACCTAAATATAGAAAAATTCTGGAATTGTAATTCTTTAAAGTAAAGGAACAGACCTAAAGTGAAAGCTCTTAAATTAACTGCACGGCACAAGGTGATTCAATGCTGGGTATCTGGCCGTAGGGATATCGCAGGCAACAGGATGGCTTACGAGTTGTCTAAAAATGGCTCTGAAATTGATAGCTACGTAGCGATTTTTTACGTGAGGATCCCGATCGGAGCTTTAAAAGAGAAGATTTTCAGGGGCGCCTATCATAAGGTAAGCCTCCAGTGGATTAACAGGAAAACCTATCATGTCGCGAGGCGATTGTGGCCTGCATGTGACAGGAAGAGAATAAGAGAACTACTTACTGGCAGCAGAACATATACCAGGAATCTAGTAGGGGTAATTATGGGTGATTGGGTCGTAGGACACCATGCTAGGAAACTGGGAATAGCGGCAAACAATTTCTGTAGGAGGTCTAAGGAGTAGAACGAAATCGAATCCATGCAACACGTACTTTGTGAATGCCACTCTCTGATGAACAAAGGATTAGGTAGCTACTTCCTTTCAAGTCTGTGGAGCTGCAAAGCAAAGAGTTCAGATACATCCTGGGTTTCCTATTGGACGCTAGATGCATCTAGGGCGAGTTTAAAGGTTATCCCATGAGGAGAAGTGGCACTGGTGGTTTAAGTAAAGCAGGGTGGAAAAAAAAATTTTTTAATGACATTTCAAAACCATTTTCGTTGGGTATGATTTTGAAAATGAGCGAAAAACGAAAAAGTTGAATTTTTTTAAGCTTGGGGCCTTGGTTATCTTCAATTCATAATAAAAACCTTATGTTGATGACATATTTTTAAGAAAATCGTACAATAAAATAATTGTTTTTAAGAAAATCCACTCATAAGGTGCAGTTATGCCATTAAGACAAATATCAGGGACTTCGAAATATATTACTTTCATTGAAATTGGTAGACGTAGGGATTCAAAAAGAGTTAATTCCATTTGGATCCATCTAATAATATTAAATTGTACAACGGCTTGTGAAATACTTGGCAAAACTACATCTCACAACAACAAATTGATTATATTACGCGGTACAAGTTGATAAAGCGTTGAATCTGGTTTTATTCATGGAGGCCATCTGATAGATGTTTCACATTAAAACTTGCGATTGTCTAAAAGAGAGTTTCCTGATAGCAGTACAATACTCCATTTATTGGCTCCATGGTTCATATGAGTCTATAAAAGTAATACAAAACTTCTGTGCAGCATTTTATTTTGATTTCAGAATAATAAATCTTCAATAAAGACGTGAGAATTTATATCCCTTCGTCTCCTGTCTATATTTGAATTTGAATTTTATTGATAAATTGAAGAAATCGTAAAATCATGTCTCAGTTATAGGTACTATGACCATACCTGAATTTTTGCAAAACACCTCATAGAATCCCTTCAAGAATCCCCAAAGTATTTCTACAAAATCCCTTAAACTCCCCAGACACCCTCCAAATAATTTCCTAGGAACCAGGCCGATAGATAAATAAGTAAAAGTTCACAGTTCCAATCCATGAGCAATTCTTCAACCTCAAAATTGCGGAATTCTAAGGTAAACCCTTTTCTATTCTATTCCTCTTGTTTTTTACTTTCAGACTGCCTGCACGTTAACTTTATTCAACATGACAGATGAGAATATCATCATATCAGCACGACTTCCACATGATCCCAAAGTCAACGGGATTGAGCTGTTACGTCGGGAAAAGGTAAGAAAAAGGAGCTGGGATTTCCCCTTTGACTTTTCACATCGTTGATATTTTTGGATTTGAAAAAAAGAAAAAAAAATCGTTGGCAGGAAGGAAGATACTGGATAGAAGGAAATAAAGGCGGAACTTTTCAGTTTTTAAGTTTCTTCGTTATCCTTTTATTCTAGGATTTCCTTAGAATACATTTGGCTCCCAAATAGGCTTTGGCTTTAAATATTTTTAACAAATTCAAGTGTTGAAAGATTGGCTTTTACTACGAGTCTATTCAGTTTGTTATGCGTATGTATGTGTATGTACCACTAATTCATATACTACTGAGGATTAGAATCTGGTCTATATCGAAAACTAGCAGTGGGCGTAAGTATTAAATTAAAGAAATTAAATTCCAACAGAAACGTTCAGGTGACATCGGTATTGGCATTTGCAATATGAGAGGCCACAAAAACGCTAAAATTTCAGAAAATACTGCTAAAAACCGGAAAAAGTTAAAAATATATTTTGCGCATAAATTTTGATATCCCCCTTATGGATCGTGGCAGTACGCCATTTATTATGGCGGCACAATCTCCAAATGAAATCTGGGTCGCGTTATAAACGCAATTTTTCCTTCTCCACTACTATGGTGGTGCTGTCCTGGCCTCATTTTTTTTTCTCCCATAGCGGGGGCTGTTCATTCGTTCATTCGTTTCCCGTTTATTTTGCATTAAAATAAAATTTTCACCTGAGGAAAGTGATGATTGTGGGTAGATTAATGTAAATGTACCAATTCTAAAGGTAAAATTATTGCCGGATTGGGAATATGCTTTTCTGAATGTGTATTGAATAACCGGAAACGAGTTTTATTTGCCATTTGAAAATTGCAATGAATTTTAAAGCGGACTTTTATTTGAGACATGATATGATGCAAGGACGTATTTTAATTTACCGGGGATGCTGAAAAATCATTCCGTTGTAATTAAATATGGCTTTTATGCATGTTGCAACCAAAGCCTATCAGTGAAATTGGCAGAAAAATGTAGTTTCTAAAGACCAATTCTTATGATACCCTAATACATAGCTGAATGCCCGTCTGTAATTTTATATGGTCGGTCACCTACCTGTGTTTAATTTTTGAATTGATTTTTCACATACATTTCTAGAACGGTACCAGCTACATCTAGCGCCTGCTGTCACAATTAGAATGCTTGGTGTGATTTTTCAGATGCAATAAAGTACTCGTGGTATCTAGAGAAAGCAACTGAACTTTGTAAATATACAGCTTGTGCTGCTGGTTAGGTGCGTAACTATTGACACTGATATTGTTTGTACATAAGCGCCGTAAAATTTGTACAACTGTACACAATTGTACGACCTGTGCGCAATTTTATTAGCTTTTATTTTCATATACTCAAAAGTATTTACTCAATTAGCAAACATGAACATAAAAGAGTTAATAATTAAGAAGAAAAGTTCAATGGTTAAAAGTTTGTGAGTCATATTTACTTCGTGCCCCTACAGTTAATTCACGGGTTTTCTTGTGTCAATGCGCCAAGCCCAAAACAAACCAAACCTGAGTATGAATTTGACAGCGAAGATCAAAAATGGCGGAATAAGACATAAACAAATGCAGGGTAATTTTGGGTACGCTATCTACACGGATCGGACATATGATTGAATCTCTTTTAGTTATTACCTTGTTGCTGCTGACGCCAGTATTACTGGCGGAGTTCGTAACCGCAGCCTTGGTACCAATCTGGACTAAGACCAAGTTTTACATATGGAGAGCAATCTCCATAGCTCATTTGCATTGTCATGAGTCATGGAACATTCTTTACTAATTGTTGCATGCGCGCTGTGCTGAATTAGTTGGGTAGATACCTACGAACTTATCAAAGATCTGAATCAGTTCGACTCAGTTATATGTGACAGACAAACTACTATTTAATCCCTATTTCTGCATTTCAGCTTAGTTTTTCTTCCATTTAATTGTGTATTTAATGATTGTTATGCATTTTTCGTACCCGTTCATGTATTTACAGTTCTTCAAGAAGTATACTCGCTTGATATTGTACTTGCACAGTTGAATTTAATTTTAAATGAGATCGCTCTGAATATAACCATTCGGAATAGAATAATATGGTTAATATGCTGTGAACTGCATTAATAAGAACTATGGTTTATTACGGCGGGGGAAGAGAAACGGCGACATCTCACAAAAATAAAATATATTTTTTGGGATACCATGTAGATATTACGCATTCCATAATCAACCAAGGCTTTAGGCCAAAACACAGTGAGAGCAACACAACAATGTTGGCAACTTAGTTGGCGATCATGTTGCATTTAAAACACAGTGAACGCGACTCGACAAATGTTTTTGACAGTACAGAAATTGCAAAAACGAAAAAATTATAAAAATCGCTAGTATAGCTTATGCGGCATACTTAAAATTGCAAAGCTTAAAAAAAAAACTAAAAAGAAGACTAAGAAGAGATTTCTATACATGGGATGACGTTTTTGCACAACTTAACTTTTTCCCTCATTTTCTCTATTAATTCCTTCTCAAAACCCATAATTTGTCAAACTAATAAATGAAATTAATTTTATTCAAGTTTTTAATAACTAGTTTATTTACTTTTAATTTACTATGTATCATAAAAATATCCAAATCCACATAACATGAATGTCAATTATTCACTATCCACACAGAAATGTCAATTATGTTGGCTACTAATTTAGAGATTTTCCCAAGCTTTTTGTTGGCAACTTATCGCGTCGCCCTCATTGTGCTAAGTATATGGGACTTCCATATATTCGAATCTTTGAGAGCAACCAATTTACGGCGACTTTGTTGTGTCGTCGTTTACTATGGAGTAAACCGAAACTCTGTTGATCGATTTTTCATCGCAGAATAAATGGCTACATAGCTCGTTAGCTAATGAGGAAAAGAGTAATAATCGTGTTTTATTCTAAAATTGGTTGCTAAGTCTTTTATTAACTAAAACCATATATTTTTTTTATGATCCCTTCTTTTGTAATAAAACAAGTTAGTGGTTAAAAATCCGAAACGTCACAGTGCATATAGCTTCCATTATTCACCTTATCTGGTTCTCTGGACTTATATATGTAGCGGAGTATAGTGTTGTCAGGGTAGGCCACCGTTTTCATTTTTTCACATAACTTCTGTTTAAGGAAGAATTTGGTCAATTCAAGCACATTGTTGGAAATGTGTGGAAAAAGAACGCTTTTGCTGAACATCGCAAATTGATTGAATGAAAAATAAAAAAAGATAGTCATTTTGAAATAAATAGTGAAGTTCCGTTAAGATCGGCCCCGTGTTGTCTGGGTTGACACATCGCTTAAAAACCAATGAAATATGTATTGAAATGATTGAAAATGACATCGGAAAATTAATTGAATGAAATAAAAAGCCGAATTTTTTGCATTTTTCAATTTTATTATTCGATTCCGCAAAATTTTAATGGCACATTTTTTGGTTTCGCATTTCCGGCAAATTTAATTGCTCGTCGTTATACTTACCTATATATTGGTGCACATGAAATGCATTTCTCTCTTGGATTCAGTGCATGCCATGGAGTTTTTGCGGTTTAACCGATGAGGCATTTCTTCTGAGCAGATAAGACAAAAGTCTTCATCTTTGTGTGAAGTGGGCTTTTTCTGCGCTTTTTGAATGGACACAATAGCGGTGGGCCAACCCTATATACACAGAAATCGTCCAACGCCAACCTTGAAGAGAAACGCAATTGCTTCCATCGCGTCACACCCAAACCAAACTTATTACTGGTTTGCTTTTTCCGCTTGGTTTGTTTTCAACCATGAACCCCACAAAACATTCACAATGCTTACCTTAACTTAGTTATTAAGTTAACTTTGTCTGTACGATTTGCATGCTTTCATTCTATTTTCTGATCGTATGCACTGATCCTGCAAAACTTTGTTTGTAATGTGTA
Organism: Dioctria rufipes; assembly: GCA_963924295.1. Classification (NCBI taxonomy): domain Eukaryota; kingdom Metazoa; phylum Arthropoda; class Insecta; order Diptera; family Asilidae; genus Dioctria; species Dioctria rufipes. Next base: position 269,992,740 of record OZ002741.1, on the reverse strand, counting down.
AGCCACTGAGTGCACCACACATGTTTTGCTTTCACGCTCCAAATCTGTATTGTCACGAAAATTTCGCTGTCAGAGAAGTTTTGGTGCGCTCTCACATTAGTAGCGCTAGTAGTCATAACTAAAATAATCACAGTGGGCCAACCTAGACGAGGACTCAACCCTGACGCATTCCCCTACATACCAAAGTTTTGATTCGAATTTAATCCAAACGAATAACAAAGCTTTTACCGTTCATGGTGACATCCTGACTGGTATTTACAGGTGTGTTATTTGAAGCGTTTACAATTTACTACCAAGTAGTTACTTTCAGGATCGCTTCCATAAATCCACACAATGGATTTCAGTTTCTTAACAGTTCCAAGACCTGTGTATTATCTGGATCAATTTAAGCGTACAAGTTTCTTATGCATCAAAACGATAATGACTGGAGGGTGAAATAATATTCTCCCAAAGTGTAAAAATCGTTCCTTATGACATCGTATATGTTTTGAGTTGATATGTACCTCTACACTGTTATAATAGACTTGTAAATATTTCAGATTGGTACCAACCAGAATAAAAGGTTCATAAATTTGATAGCAAATGAAAATAGCCCGTAAGCAGCATGTAATCTTGAAAAATGTGTAGTCATGCTTAATTTGTTATTTAGAGAGAAAGATGAAACGTAGTAAGTTCTGCAGTCAGATGACGGCTTATTGAACGAACTCACCAATGATCGTCATATCTAACGCGCTTGAGATTCGATTTGCTTTTTATACCCTAGATGAAATCTATAGGATATACTAAGTTTGTCATTTCATTTGTAACGCATGTAAATAATGTCAGTAGAGCAGAATGGATTGGACACTCATGCATAAAATTAAAGTTATTTTGATTCTTGCACGTCCGCCCGTTTGTCCGTCGTTTTGTCCATATGTCCGTCCGTCCTCACGATAACTCGAGAATGTGTTCACATAGAGAGCTTAAATTTTGTCCTTAAAAAAAAAGTAAGTTTAAGTTCGAAAAATCGGGTAATTCGTTCGTGGGGTTGCCATACAAAAATGTTGTTTTTCACTATATATTTCGATACTGCCTTAGAACGTGTCTACGTAGAGCGCTGAAATTTTGTACAAGTTGTTTTCATAGAAACAGTAAATACAATTTTAAATTTGGGCGAAATCGGGCAACCCATTCTAAGTATTGTCATAGAAATTATTTTACATATAGTGTAAAAACGATCAGTCCAAGACATTTTTATTGTAGTACTGGAAAGTTTTTCAGAATATGAAATCCTATGAAATTGGTTATAACCATTTTTACTATTTGACGATCCGTTTTAGAAATATACGTGAAAAACCACTTCAAGAATCAATTCTAGCTTTTTTATTTGTTTAATTTGAAATTCTTTGTACCTACATAAAACGTTTTCCAGTAATAATGTCAATAGCCTTAGTATTCTAAGAAAACTGGATTGATTTGGCACACTCCATTCAAGTGCAGGTGCAAGCTCATGCGCCCCCAATATGAAACAGTTGCTTCAATTTCACCAAACAGCAGTGCCCAATTTGGACAATTCTCATATAAACCGTAACTTCGCCGAAACGTTTTAAACTTGGGAATTTTCATATATTCCCCATTATATATTTTTTATATCAATGCGTCGACGACACCAATTTCGCAGTATTACAAATAAAATATTCGTAGTCCGCGCTTTATTTTGACCTTACATAGTCCTCTTTAAAATGCAACTCTTAATGAGTTACCTGTTTTACTGATAGGGCGGAAAACTGAAATAGATTACATATTTTGACTGTTGTTTGCTTATTTTCATCAAGAACAATTTTAAACAATTCCTAAACGTTTGAATTTTAGATACCTTCGTAGCAGATCCAAAAGAAATGGAAGACGCATAGTGTTTGCAGCCTTATAAAAAAAAAATGATGTACTTGACGTATTTTAAAAATATATATAATAAAATTGGAGCTAATATCGAAGCTTAAACCAGACTCCCTGCATTCAATTATTGTTTTGATATCACCCAGCAAGGCGCCCTATATTTTCTAGGAAATAATACTGCTCTAAGAGGCGTATAAAGCTAGTCTGTTTCTATCCTTTTCCTCATCTTCAATTAAAACATAGAATTGCTCGTTTGTTTGTACTTCTCCATCTGATATCCAAACATTCAGAAATAATCCTCTCCAAAACTGGTAACTATGTATATAACGAGAACGAAACTGGCTATTGTGCTAACGATTATACTAATATTATCCCCACTTTCTTCTGTTCGTCACTTATAATGAGCTTTCTCTCAAAGGACAACTTGTTCTCTTGCAAAGTGCCATCTGGTTTTGTGATAAATCATATAACTGCAAAGATATATTGGGCCACTTTACTTCTCTCAGAATTTCATTGAATTCCCCATTCGGAGAACAGAATTTACATTCCATTGCCTAAATCATGTCCTTAAATGAAGAGCGATAATCTTCAAAATTGAACAGCCTTAGATGTGATAAATTACGCCTCATAGAACTAAGATTTTTAAAAGAGAATGGTCCAGCATATTCTGAGAAAATCAAATCTTTCACGATTAAGTCGAACTGCAGCAGTTAGTTAGGGTAGCCCATTTTGAACTTTTGTTGAAGTTAGCTCTAAATTCAATTCTGATGTATCTAGTGCAAATTTTTTTATCAACTTCGCCCTAACCTTCGAACTCCAATCCATTCAGCAGTTTTTATAGAACTTTAGTCTAAAAACATTACCTACGTAATTCTAAGAGATATAAAAGATCCCCCCCCCCCCAAATTTTGTATATGATAAATTAGAGCCTCCTTATCTTTAGAACTATAATAGTTACCGATACGTTCACCAGATTATTACAGCGCAGAATCTAAGGACCCATGAACAAATTACTATAGGACAATACGATGAATATATGCTCTGGGGCATATCTTTTACGAAATATTAAAATTTATTTTTTTCTAATTGCAGGAGGAGTGCACATCAATCCTTGAAACTATCGGTCATCACATAAATTCCGAGCATAATGAATTACAGGCTCATCGTTTGCTGAGCATATTCAAGATGGCCGAGGTGGAAGTTGTATGGCCGGAAAAAAGTAGTTCATCGTCGTTATTAACAAATTTCAACGTAGTAGAAGTAGGAGGTCCAAGGATGTATATTTTAGCACTCACACTGGTAACCCATGTAAGATGGATGATGTTAAATAATCTCTTTACGGGCACATGACATTAACTTGTCATCTGCAATTTTTTATGTTGTTTCTTTTATGGTTAAGCTTTCGTTCACAAGTTTTTGTATAGAAAAGTTTATAAAACTAGGAACAAAGAAAAATGAAACGAATAAGTAAATAGAATAAAATAAAATGTATAAAAAAGAAGAAGCATACAAATGCTAGGAAACACTATATAAAAATTCCGTTTGATATTGAAACGTACGAAGACGGGACGGATAAGTTTTATCTCGGACTTTATTTTTTTTCCTTTTTTTTTATTTTTTTCTCTCTGTATGTTTCTAAACTTTTCAACATTGTTTTAACTGTTTCTCTACTCTTAGCAAAGCGTTGGGTGGGGACAGAAAGGATAAATGAAAAAAGCTTTCCTCTGATGTTGATACCGTTGTAAGTCTGTAAAAAGAAATGTTGTTTTTTTTGTTTGTTTTTTTTTTTGGTGTTGTTGCGATGCTTGTACGGACTTGCATCTTAAGTAGTCTTTCAATTTCTGAACAAAGTTTTAAAAGTTTTCCCGTGTGCTATCATCAGGTGCGTTCGTTCCGTTGACTTTTCATGGTTCTCTGTTGTTTTGTTTCCAAGTTAAGTCCAATGATAGAAGGAAAACGACAACAGAACTGGAATGTAAAGAAGTCCCAGCCAGATCATGGTCGATGAGCAGGACATGCTATGGTTTTCATATATAAATTGATGTTGTTGTCATTGTCCTGGTTACCCATCATGGACTGTTTTGAAATTAACTATTCACTTGAAATCTTGTAATTGATAAAAGTTTTATTACTCAGATTGTTTGTTCTAAACTTTACTAGCTACAAGATTTTCCACAATTTACTAATTACATGCATAGGTACATCAACTCTACTTCTGGTTACTGTGATAACTCAAAACACAGTTATGGACAAGTTCCGTTTTAAGACTTGATTGAATAAGGCATTATGCGTTCTTGTAGAGACCTTAGGAAAATTTGCATAACACTTGTTGGCACTAATAAATGTTGAGCAACTGGGAATAATACTTTATACAACAAGTCTTCATTTATGACTTTTTTACATGGGGTGTCTATCTAAGATACCACCCCAGTTTCACTTAATGGATCTGACGAGCCCAAGGGGATTTCTTAAGTTTAATGTTTTATAAGTATATTGGGAAGCAGTTAAGGTACCATGTAAGGAAATTCTTTAAAGATTTATATGAAATTTCTCGGAATAGAAACAAGTTAATAAATGGGATTAGGGCTCCTGAGAACTTACAAGACTCAGAGTCGTTTACTCAGCATATCATGAGTCAACTTAGAACTATCGGGTTATGCCAAGCCTCTTTTTCTAATTGAGTTTCATTTGTGCATTTAGTCTATTGCTTTCCATGGCGCGTAGTTGCACGAGCCATACCATTTAGTGCCAACGAGCTCGCACCGGGCCACACCGCGCCTACACGCTTCTAACGGCACGTGTTGGCTCGAGCTCATTTGCAATACGGTGCCTACTTTTTACTAAATATCCATTCCGCTACGAGTTCCCTCACACCACGCCTTTGAAGTTACCGACTCGAAATGGATCGGACGTTCCATCATAGGCGAGCTCGCACCACCTCGAGCCAGGCATCCAATATGTTGACCAAACGAAGTCTAAAAAGGTCTCTCTTTTCACTTGTCCCGAAGACATACATATATTCTATTTGACAATATCGGGCATGGAAAAAGAATTGTTTAAATTCAAGTTGTGTCATTGGAAATCTGAACCCAGAGCCTCTTCCTTGAAAATCGTGTTGACCAAAGACTAATCCCGTCGAAAACGATCTTATTCACGGAAAATTACTAGAAATCTTTGCTTGACCAGTCCTGTTTCGAATAGTTTTAAGGCGTGCAGAGGTCTATTCACTAAGTTAGTAGCATTTCGTGGAGGTTTGCATACTTATTATGTCCATCACCAAATGTGTTTTGGCCATTCTGTTAAGTATGTACATAAGTAGGCAACGGGCAGTTATTAGACCCGTGAATAGCCTGATCTGGTACTTACCACAGTTGATAACTTGTTTTTTCTTAAATCTTTATATGGGAAGTTAATGAACTTCTTCGATTGTTTTAGTTCAGGAAGGTTCAGCCATTGTATCTGATGAGCCTTTTTTATGTTGGACATTATTCCTCCTACTAGGTGCCAGATTTTGCTCCTTTTCCAGACAAAGATATAATCATATCTGGATCGTTGAAAAATTTGCCAGTAATCCTTCGGTTTTATGAAATATGCAGAAGATGACATAAAATACTTAGAACTGACTTTTTACGACGTTCACTGATTCGATAATCATTAATTCACTTGTCGTGAAAATACCAAGAGGAACGGTTTACATTTTCTTATTGCTCTCACTTCATTGAATTTTTCAATGCTCGCTCAGTTTTTGCGGATTGCGTATTTGACAAAATAGTACAACATACATAGCCGCATTCCTAACTTGGCTTGTGTGATGTAAAAAAGTCAATGAAAGCCACATAATAATCGATCCTATGTCCTTCTAACATGACAGAACAACACCTTTTCCCAAAGAGTACTGGATGTCGGTCTCGATGGTTGCTCTAGCATACGAAATGAATTGGGGTAAAGTAATTTTCGACGGAACAAATGTTCAAGAATATTTCTCCGAAAAGAATGGCCTTTACTTTCACGAGAAATGATCAAAAATCAATAAATAAATAAATCAATCAATAAATTGTGGAAGAAAATGCCGAATTGGATGAACCACCAATTCACAAAAATTTTAAATTGCGTGTCCTTCGAAAATATTTCCCTTAGTGTTCCTATAAATATGTTAGGAGCATTTCTGTTTCCCAAAACAATTGCGGCTCGCTATTTCTTTAACGATATTTATGCCGAATAAAGGTTTTATCGAGCAGTATGATCCAGAATTGGGCAGTGTGTATAGACCCCAGTGAAAGTTTCAATGCCAATGAATTTTTTTACTTCAACAATGGTAGTATTAGAGGAATATTTATTGCAGCTCTTGCAAGCATGTATGTACATCCGCAATGATTTCAATAACTTTATAATTGATGAATAACTAAAGCAGTTGGAGGGGACTAGCAATGAATAAGGCGTTTCGTATCACCAACAACTAATACTCTTCAGTACGGCTAGTTCCTGCCAGTCGTAGAAGACAGAAAAAATATGCCTAGCTAGAACCATCGCCCTGAAAGAAATCTGATGTCTGTTTTTAAAAATTCAGATTGCAATCTCATTATTTCCAATTCGCCAGAGTACATTTTTTTTTATTTTGCTCTGCTTCGGTTTGTAAATTCAATTATCGCTTCAATTTCTGAATCTCGTTCTGCTGTTCGAGCATATTGGCTTTCATCATAATAATCTCATTCTATTACCAGCTCACCCGCTATTTAGTTCTAGGTTTTAACTACTCTCAAAAAGCTCTTTTTAATAGTAGCCACACCCACATAACATCGAAGGAAATTACCTCAAATTAGATCGAATCGAAAGCTACCCAATCAGTCGGCGTTTGACTTCGATATCAAAGTCATTCTCGATTCGATCTCGAGCCGAAAAGGAAGGAAAAAGAACGCTAACTCGAATCGAGCTGAAAATGAAGGAAAAGAACGGTAATTCGATTCGAACTGACGAGTCGATATCGAAGATTTTTGTGTATTGATGCTTTAAGTATAAGGGTCATACGTATTCGAGAATTCTTCGTAAAAACTACTCAATTTTAAATTGGATTAACGAGTAACCTACACTTAGGAAAAATACTCCATATACATGTGAAAATAAATAAGTCAATTGAGAAACATCCCCACAAACATTACGATTGGAGATCGAATCGGAATCGACCCACCCAATCGAAGTTTAATTTCGATCCCGAAGTCATTCTCGATTCGGTCTCGATCAGTAAATGATGGAAAAGGAACGCTAATTCGAATTAAAGTAACGATTCGATATCGATTCGAGACTATTTCGAAAAATTTTCGTATATTGGTGACCCATGTCATATGTATTCGAGATTTTTTCATAAAAACTATTCGATTTCGAATTGGATAAGCGAGTAAACTATGCTTCGTGAAAACTACTCTATATCCAGTTGAAAATAAGTAACGAAGCTACGAGAAACATTAAACAAATGATAATTTTAATTTCTCAACACTCACTTTACTTTTTTCGGGCGAATATTTGAAAAAAATGCCGTTGGCACGCTTGCATTGTCATGTACAATCTGACAAAATCATGTACTGGTAATTTTTTTGAAAGTCTTCGTAATTTTTCGAGGAGATTTGTAAAAACGAAAAATTCTCGGATTATAGTGTAAGTTCTCTGAACCTGAAGGCCATATGTCGAGAAATATTCGTAAAACCGAATAATTATCGAATTGTTGCTCTTTGAGAATTTCTCGCAAATACGCAAACCCGAGAAAATGTTTACTGGGATTTAACATTTACCAAATGCACTTACTTCACTATATAGATTCCTCTTCGACCGAATACTTGAAAAATAATGCCGCTGGCAAGCTTTCGTGAGATAGGCAAAACCGCTAAATTCAGTTCTCTGAACCTGAAGACCATATGTCGTTAGAATGAAAAATTTTTGGATTGTTGCTCTTCAAGAATTTTTCGCAAATGCGAGGACTCGAGAAAATGTTTTTAGGTAACCCTGCAAATATCATGATCAAAAAATGAATTGCGAATAAATCGTGATCTCTAGGTAAAACTTCGAGAACGAACTCGATACCGAAAGGAAAACAAATTACTAGCGTAGTAAAGTGAACGTGATTTTCGACCTATCAACTGGAGATACTCTCTCGATACCGAATTACTTTAGAGCCTAATACGAACGGAAATTGATATTAAAACCGAGGTAAATGCAAACAATGTGTTTGGATTAGTGGTGTTATATATTTCTTATATATGTATATTAAGAGAAATGAGCTATTCGCGCTAAACGAGTTTTTATGGACCAGTGGGAAATAAGGCCTGTGAACATTATTGCCTTGGTCACTTCATTGCACCTTTTATGACTGTGTTAATACAAATTCATATATAAATAAGTGCAAAAAATAGATTGTTCTCACTTATCACTTTTTTCACATATAAACATTAGACATACCTAAACATGCCACTAAACATTTAAATCTTACTCACAGGAACGAAGGAATCTCGCAATATATTCGAAGCATAGAGCTCTTTATTTTCCTCTCTTTCGTAACAAAATCGGAGAAATGAAGAAATCTCGGGAGAAATTCGAAATTCTCATTTCTTGCTTAAATTCGAGATTACTTCGAGAAAACGAGTTCTTCGCTAAAATTTTTGCAGGGTTCATCAAGATACTTTTCACCGACGTTTGTTGTAAATTTATAGTCCAAGCGACGTCTTTTTTTAATTGAATTTCCTTAAAACCAATTTCCTCAAAGATAATACTAGATACGCTCATTTTATTTTGTATCTCAGCACTTTTTTCGTGAGAATTATAGCCCGTGATGTCTCCGATTCTTTTTCCATTACTACATAGTTGGAATGTTGAGTTTATTGATTTTCCAATGATTTAAGGAGCTCAAAACTGTCACTTAAAGAATAATTTTATATTTTCTTCTAGTATCAAGCTCTAATCCAAACTTATTGAAAATTACAAAAAAAAAAAAATTAAAACAATATTGAAAAATTTAGAAACTATGCACTAGATTAAAATGAAAATATGCAAAAATATAGCAATTCGAACAAATCGTGGCAATAATAATGAAAAATATTTTTTGTAAGAATTTTCAATTACACAAAATATTCCTAAACATTAAGGTTGATTTTTTTAAGGTGGCTGGTGAACATTTGGTTGTCCCTTTCAAAGGTGATGGGTGACGGTCGCCTTCTACACCCTATAATTAATTATAACAATAAAGGCTCAGTAACTTTAAATAAATGCAACTGTATTTGTTTACAAATTAGGAAATTTATTAATATGTAAAAAAAAAACAGAAAGTTTAAACCAAAATACAAAAACCGTATCACACGATGATGACAAGAGTAACAACAGGAACGAGATACAAAACATACAAAAGATAAAACGCTTATCATTACCGACCAGAAAATAGTTGGCAGCTTGTTTTTAATGGTAGAAATAAAAGTCGGGGACTTAACAGGAATATCCTGTTGATTGGCTGGGATATGTACGCGAGTATTAAATATAAATTGTTTTCGAGAATGGTAGAGTGGCGAGTACGGCATGTACATCCATTACATATATATGTATGTACATGTATGTATGCACTTTTAAGTTTCATAATATGTACCTCATTGGGGTATTCTCTGTTTTCCAGTGCTAAAAAGTTCCCGTAAATCTTAACCCAAGCAGTACATTTTTTTTTTGTGGAATTATTAATGTTAAAATTGATAAATTTGTGGATGTGGTACACGTGAGTTCTCATGAGGCATTTTACCTGGTGATGATTTTTTTATGAAATTGTATCCGAAATTCGAACTTTTTTAAAGTAAAGAATCGATGTCACCGGAAAATGCTTTAACGTTTTCAATTTATTCTTATTGAATTGTGGTTAGCTTAATTTTTCAAAGTTTCCATTGTTAAAGTATACCAGAAATAGATCCCTACTAAGGCCAGCATGTATTGTTTGTTTTGCTCGATTCAATTAATACATATGTTTGTCAAATTTTCTATTTCGCATAATTCGTCGGGGGTGCATGCTCTATTATTAGCTGCAACAAAGTCTTCCTGTTTGCTTATACTAATCCTAGAAGTACATATCGATGGAGCATAACCTACAGACTGATGCCTATCGGGGGACCCAAAAGTTGGTATTGTTCTAATCTTTATCGACACTGTTTATGTATAGAATTAACCAAGAAATACCTACGTAGATAATGTATACATACGAAAATTTAGATAAAAGTGTCATACTTATAAAATTCACATACTTTTTATGCTTTTAAAATTGACATATAGAGAAAGTAAAAATGAAATCCAGGAAATTAAATTTATTTTATGCTTAGACAATTTCCATTGAATAACTTCTTAATTTGCGTCGGAAAGTTTCTATTACAATCGACATTTTGAGTTGTATATAATGCTTAAAACATTCAAGCAATTTGTAATATAAAACTTAATTCTTCTGCTGCTATGCAAACGTTATACAGGGTGCTAACGTGCTCCTCACTAGCCGGGGATTTAGAAACATTATCCGGGGTTTACACTCACCAGATATTTTTCCCGAAACAAAAAAACTATTCAACTTATTTGAAGTGTTTGATGTTGACATTTTTGGAAAAAGATATAGAGAAAACTGACATTGATAAATGCTTTAAATAGATTAAGTGGTGGATTTTTCTATTCGTCTGATTACACGAGTGGATAAATCACTATAGCATTGATGATTCCAATCTGGTCCAATTACATAGTACACTCGTGATAGAACTGGCCAAGAGATTCGGATTGCGAATAATTTATGGTGTTCCAGTCTTCTTATCTCTCATCAATGGCACCACTTTTGTGAAGACGTGTGATAGCCAAAGAACCATTTTCTTTCTTTTTTGACGCATATTGGGTTCATATTCTGCAGAAGTAGTAAAAGCAAAAAGAATTTCGCTTTTGCTGTTTCAACTTCTGCCACCGACTACGATAAAACTATTTTTTTTTAGCAAACCAATTCAATTCGACCCATTAATAGAACTGATTTTAAAGAGACAACTACTAAGGTATCCTTACCGTTGTTCAATAATGGTACATTCCACATCAAGTATTAGTTCTAACAATTTTCCATAAATATTTTCGAAATTTCTTATATATACTGCTGCAATTTGTTTTCGAAGTAGTTTTATCTTGAAAATCAAGTGTGAATGAAAGCAACTTCAATATAAGCAGCCCAATCATATCATTCGTCTGCAGCATCGTATGAAAATATAAGAGACTTGCATATACGACTAACCTGGTCCCTGTTTCTTAATTTTTGAATATTGATCATACATATCACCTGCTTTCGGTTTGTATACTTCAGTACATTACTTTGAAGATTGGCTTTGAACAAATTAGTTTTGCAGTGTTTTGTTACTCATTTGTATATCAGAAGACACATGTAGTCCAGCTAAATAAGACCAATTTGCGACAAATAAAAACATTATAATTTGCCTTTTTTTGTTTCTGTACACTGTAAAATAGAGCGAGAGAGAGACAGAGAGACAAAGAGATAGATAGAGAGAGTGAGAGAGAGATAGAGATAGACAGAGAGAGAGAGAGGGAGAAATAGAGAGAATGATGAGGCATTTTATGGCGCGTTTATGGCCCGCTTCGTAGGTAAAAGTCCAAGCCAGTGACATGTATACCAATGAACCTCTAACACTACTGAAATTAGTTGCATTATCATGGGATCACTTTTCTATAGTTGTATCCATTTTATTTCACTATTTTATTCCGCTGAAGTGCTAGTTATAAGTTCTATACGAAATCCATCATAGTCAAATTTCACTCTGTGGACTTTCCAAATGACTATATAGAATAGAAATAGATGGTAATACAACACTTCTAATCTAATCTTTTCTCTGTTCTCCATAGCAAGAAAAAAAAATTGATTAATTTTAGTTCCTTAAAAATCAAGTTTAAGGAATATTTGCACATTCTTCACTGGGTGTGACACCACATCATGTATTTTCCAAAATATAAACAAAATTTTTTAAAATTGTTGGAGCAACGAAATGATTTGCAATGGAGAAGGCTTTTTCTTATCTGTATATAATTCCCCTGGTAGTGAGAGATATTTGAACCGACATCGTTATCACATTCGCGTACAAGAGTAAGCCAAATCTAGCATAATTACCCCCAACGGTTGCAGCCGCCCAACAACACTCATTTCATGTTTATCAGCAAGTCCAGAAATGGCTTGGATATGAAAAATCTCCCGAACTAAGGGATTGAAGGAAAATCCACAATATCATTGATCCTGTTGGGACACTGAAGGCTCCTGCTCCAGATTCCGTGCTCTCATTACTCTCATGAAATTGTAAAATGGGATGTACCTCATCTTCTGGATGCCGATAACCCGGACTAAAATGCGCAGCGATTTGTGGACATTGCCGAGGTATCGCGTGTTTGAACTCGAGCAGAAATCTCGACATTGAAGGCGAGAGTTTTATTGAGAGAAAGTTTTATGAGGAACCTTTAACGCGTCTCACAGACAACTTGAGTACGACGACCTCGACAATGTCAGCCCCGATGATTTTCCACCAGAAGACGATTGGGCTTCAGATAATGCTACACCGAGTATGAGTGGCATGCAATGATTTTAATTGGTAAGAATAGATGAACTTTCACATATATAAAAAACACTAAGATAGTTTTCAATGAATTTAATGATTTGACATTTATGCATATTCTTTACATTTCATGAACCAAACGGATTTTAGCATTTGCATAAGATCTCAGGAGACTTTATTCTCTATTCAAAGTCGGATTATTGCTAATGTATTGAAGATACAAAAAAAAGCTGTTAATATGCTTTTTTATTTTTTATCTGAACTATTTTTTCGTATCAGTTATAAGATAAAGGCAAAAATTGAAAAAATGTACCATTTTTTCAAGATGGCGGCTCGAGCTAACAGATAGGAATTTTTAGCACATTCAATGGGAACCCGTAAGAGCCATGTATACCAAAATTCAGATCTTTACCAATTAATGTTTTTATTTTTTCTAATTTGACTTTACTAATGATTATGTTTCTGTTTGACAGCGTACCTTTCGATTTAATTGGTATACGTTCGAAATATTTGATTAATTAAATCGCTCGTTCAAAACAATAGTGATATAACTCAAAATTTCCAAGTTTTATATATTAAAGCTCAAATTGCTGCAAGAAACATCGAACTTTTCGACCCAGCGATCAGAGCGGTCTAATCAGTAGTATAATCTTACTGTTGGATGAGACCTCTCTGATCGCTAGGTCGAAAAGTTCAATCCTTCTGCATCAATTTGAGCTTTAAAACGTAAAGTTGGGAAATTTTGAATTGCATTACTATTGTACACAAACTTTTGTATAAAAAATATATATATATATATATATATGTATATATAAGTATATAATTTCGATAAATTAAAGAAGGAAGTAGAACGATATATTACATAAATTGAGAAAACATTTTTACTTGAATTCCATTTACAATTAGGAGAAGAAAATAAAAGTAAGAACCAGTGCTTATCAGTTTATTTGAATGGCAAATTCAAATAAGTTCTTTTATTTATTTATTGGAGCTAATAAATATATATTCAAAGCTTTACAAAATTTAAAAGTCGAACGGCCTTGCTCCCACCACCATTTTCTGGAACTAAATTTGGGGTATGGATATTACAAGGAATGTGCACACTTCTTCCAAAAATGTCTTTGACGTCTTTTGCGATATTACCACCAATATTTGTGATAACTGCCAATTTTTTTTGCACACCAATTTCCCATTTAGAATAAATCTATTGCTAGGAACATTTAAGTAATACAGTGTTGCACTTACACTTCAACAAATGTGTTACTTTTTGTCTGCTGGCAGCTAAATAAGGGCAGACCATAATTTAACAAATAATAAAATGATAATAGTTGGACGAATAAAAATATACAGCTTTCTTAGTCAAAATTTTAATTTTTTGAGTTGTACCAGTTTTGGTCTAAGCTAACAATATATCGCTCACCGGTTGCAATAGTAGCACAATTCAAATATCAGAGTTTCATGATAATCTAATCGACATTACAAGTTTTGATAATTTAAGGGAAACTAACTAGGTAATATGAGTAATGAGCTAGATTTTGTTTTGTTTTTTTTTTTTTGTAATGTTGTTTGGCCTTAATGGTCTAATTATAATGATACGCTCCGTTTTGATGATATTCATCAGATGGGGTGAAATTTCTCACCCTTTTGGAGATATACCATTATTGAAATTAAAGAAAAGCAATAGTATTAATAAAAATATATCAGAAAAGAAAAAATTGATTATTGACACTTGTGCCGTCCTAATGCTGGAAATTAAGCCGATTAGTAGATATTACGCTGGTTTCGTAGGAACATAGACCATCAAATTTTAATTAAGTTCAGGAATTGGCACTAATTACATGAATTTTGAGTTATGCCACTATTGCAGCAGGTGAGTGATATGTTTTTGTCCCATCTTCCTCAAAATACGAATTTAAGTAGTAGTAGTAGAACTACACACAGTAAAAAATTTGCACAAATGGTTGCCACAAAGCTTAGGTATTTTTCGATAAGATTAGATAATATTCCCTAAAATCTAGGGAATATTCCCTAAATTGTAATTGTGTTTCCCTAAATTTTAGGGAGTATTCACTACATTTTAGGGAATAGTCCTTCTCTTTTTTACAGTGCATGCATTATATATAAAAGAGATAGTTTTATCAAAGAAGTCCATCGATGGTATTGAACATGAAACAACTGAATAATACTGGAATTAGTTGCAGGTTTATGTAATAACCCCGATGTCGTTGGAATTGCTTTCAGCAGTTCGATAACCAATAATCCATTCAAAATGCTTCCACACAACTGATTTTGTTGGATGCCATTTTGCTATAAAATTAATATGATATTAATATGTACCTAAAAAAAAAACCAATAAGAAATAGTAAAATAGGGTAAGAGAGGTAATTAGCTTAGCCCTTAAAACTAGAAACCAAGTTCTTTTTAATTTAAAATTTTAACTAATTAGCAGCAACCATAGACCCCAGAAAATTAAACTGTGAATTTTAAATTTAAATTTTAATTATTGCACAGTGCCTGTCATACGTCCGACAGACTGCAATATATGCTCTATATATGGCCATGACATAATTTAGACCGATTTCTTGCAAAGGAAAAACAAAATTCTAAAAACAATTACACGTAATCCTTCCAAATCCCTTCACAAACAATAACAACTACAAACTTCTCTGCTGTAATATGGCAGAATATAGGTAATGTAATATTCTGTATACGTGACATCTCATAATATGTGCCATGTCCCGTTTTGGTTGGGGAATTGGGATTAAGTTGTTAAAAATTTAGTTAGTGTGCATCAACCGCACGTAAATGCGGTTACATTTACTTATTGTGTATTTTTGCAGTACTACATTATTATTAAAAAATATATATATTATATTTTAGTGGAAAAATAATACATAATGACGAAATGTAATAATATATTCTCCTTTTCATTTCAAGTCGTACTTTAGCATATTATGCAGTACGTTTACTTAAGTACTTGACTTGGAATCCACTTGAAACTCAAGTAAGGTTGGTAGAATTAATTCAAATTAGTCGACTCGAAATTGTCTTGAAATTTACTTGAAATGACATTTTACCTTTGACAACTTTGCATTAAGCTCAATACATAGACGCAGATTTTTAGATAATATTTTTGAAAAAAGTTCTACGATATAGAACCTGAGTTATCAACAAAGTTCTTCTTCTTGCTCCTCTTTGCCGTTTTCATAACTTGCAAAAATGAAAAATTGTCAAGTACTGAAGGTGCGTTCATATGAATTTATTCAAGTAAATCGAACAAAATTTTGTGATTTCCTTGACTCAAGTATACTTGAAGTCAATGCTGGTTTACATGATATTTTGATTACTTGAACTCTACTTGAAGTATACTTACTTCCAGTATTCATGTAAACGTACTGATGTACATGTCTACTGAATATCTATTTGTCTCAGTATTTTCAAATTACGCACTTCACAAAGAGCAGCATTTTTAAATTTGAATTCTTTATTGACAAAGTGTCGTCTTTTTTTTTTAAAATTGACAGTTTTATTTGCTCAGTTCTATGTAGGATTACGTTATTACTTAAATATGAAGTTGGGCGTATTCGGTAGATCAGCCTACTGTCTATCTAGATATATAATCATAAGTGGACGGGGCTGAAAAACTTCCCACCAATGTTGGATACTATCTATTATTCAAATTGTTGTTTTCACGAAATTAGAATTATTAAATATTGGGCTGCTTTAAAAATAAGGTGATTAGATTCATTTCTATGAAAAATGAATTTTCGATAACCAAATTATGGGAAAATGTTTTACTCAAGAAATAATGTAAACAGATGACAAAAATCTCTGAACATTTAATATTTTCTACTTTTGTTAGAATTATTCGCTTTTCGATTTTCATTTTCAATATCGGCCATATGAGCATACTTACCGTGTTCTTAATTTCAGTTCACTATTTTAGAATATTCTCAAATCCACACGAAGATTTGAGTAAATCAACATGTTTGCCAATCTGTCCGTTTGCCACAATACATGAAATCTTGGATAATGAATTAAAAAAAAAACTGTTTCCGGTATTATATGAACTATGTACATAAAAGGCAAAACTTACACATAATTACTTATAAACCAAGTATCGACGGCTGTGCTAACAAAGTGCTGTATGAGAAAAGTTCTTAGTAAACTTGAATAACTCACTGATCTCGGCTAAATATATCATGGGTACCAACCAAAATATATTTTATGTCGATTGATTTGTATGCGCATGCCGGTAAAAGTGTTTTGCAATGTTGGTAAGAAATCATTTTCTTCTTAGAATTTTAATCGACCATATTTCTTCAGAATTTGTGTTCATTATTGGTGGCTGAAGACGATTCGAACATTTAGCTGAGATCTGGAACGTGGTTCTTATCTTTTGTCAAAATATACGACTAAATGAAATGAACTTTTCTACTGATTTTGGATGACGTAGAATGAGCTGAAAATGACACTTCACATTACAAATTCAAAATAATATCTCGAATTTAAGCACTTGTAATGCTCTAATCAGGTGTAGAATTTCCATTTACTAGTGTAAAATTTTTGTCACCACCTCTGGGAGCAGTATACTTAGTCGTGTTTTTTGACGTTTGTTCACCAAAAATTCATTATAGTTCATTTTATGGTAGATAATTGTGAAGACACAAAATGAACTGTGTTAAAAGAAAAAGTACGATAAAATAAGTCAAAATTCACGACTAAATAGTACGACAAAAGATCAGAATCACCCTCCAGTAAGGTATTGAGGTATGCTACGAGCTCTTCTCATAATGTATATCACATTGTTGGTACAGCTTTCCATAACTGAGTATTTCTTGTCTATGCTAGAAGTTTACAATATTCTTTGGTATTATCTATGAGTCTCTGCATTTTTTGGAAACTGACAATTGCGAAACATCCTGCTAATGCACTCAAAAAAGTTTTCGAATAAATTGACTACAACATACAGAGCCATCGCAATTGTCTGCTATAATCGGAGAACACTACCTTTAGTATGTAAAATTCAATTATTTGGCTAGCAAAAAAGTAAGTTTATTTTCAAAGAGTAAACGTCCCTTACTCGTTTTAAGTAAAATTACTTAACCATGAAGAATTTTTCTAAATATAGCAATTTATCTCGTTACTTTACTGCATACGTAACTTTTCCAATAAACCATTTAGTTTTACTACAGTTGGGGAACTACACTAAATGGTAGAAATTATACTCGGTGCACAAGAGCGAAATAAATTCTATTCAGCATATTCTTGCTTTTGACTTTTTATTTTTAAGTTAAACATCTTGCTGCAATTTTTCGGGCGCACTAGATTTGGTACTAAACGTGCAGCAATCCTTTAACTAACAACAGCGAGAAAAATAAATAACGAACAAAAGCGGCACAACAATAATAGGTTGTTCCACCGATACTAGGATTTTTTTAATATATACCACTTATAATCTTTTTCTATTATGAGTACTAAATCAATCAAATATTTCTCCCAGATTTGAGGCATATTTAAATAGAGCTGGAGAAAGGTATCTATTACAAATCTGCCACATAGATGTTGCCCATGTGGATCTAATTATAATAATATTTTGTGGACTTAAAAACGATAAAATATTGCTCACATTCCTTTCTCACTTCTAGTGTTGTTTTCAATAATATCGGAATATTACCAAATTTCAATGCGTATATATCAAAACCCTCGAGTATACTTCACAATCCATGAAACAGAAATCTATAGGGGTGCGTTCGGAGTCCGTTTTCTAAACTGTTCAATATTGATACTTATGGAAAATTGCTAAACATTGGCTTTAATATGCCATAGAGCCCAACATACTATCCATACAGGAAAATAGGCTTCTAGTAATTTACAACTTGATTCCTTACCTTTCCAAAGACTACACTTACTATATACCTTAATTAATAAAATAATAAAATAGTTTTGATTACAAAGTAACCTGACCATTTTACGCTCAATACCTCTCAGCTGAGTGATAATTGCATGTGGTTATGTGCAGTTGGGGTCCGAATCCGTAGGCAGCTACATTCGATATCATCAGCCCACGGCATGCCATGACGACACAACGACATTACAATGATTACTCAGATGAGAGTTTTTTTTAGAGCAATCGTAGTCATTTAGTTCAGATAAATTTTTTTAAATAATTTTGTTATGAAAGATATAAAAAATTTATTTGCATTCGGAAGATAAGAAAACAAGCTTAAGATGATCGGAATACAATTTTTCTGTATAAATAGTAGTTTAGGGCGGAGGAGCTATTCAAATCAAACTTTTGTCAGTTTTATATAAGAACACTGCAAATATTTTAGAATGTTAGGACTCCGTTGGGGC
>OZ002741.1:269893338-269973719 GCA_963924295.1 Dioctria rufipes | reverse complement strand
TTTCTTTTCAAATGGTGTATAGGACGCTTTGTAAAAGGAATTTTGAGATGAAAAGTATGTACTTTTACCTAAGCTGTATTTTCCATATATTTTACCAATAAGTTATGAAATCTTAAAACTAAATCCCATTTGGTAAATTTGTGAAAACAATATCAATACCATAATGTTGTTGAAAAATGAAAATAGTTTTTTAGGCAAATAACGCACATATACATTTATGTTATATGTTACTAATACCATGTACCTAAATGCATTAAAATAGTACGTCTTATACATATACAAGTGCAACTGTAGCTTTCATACAAACGAGGTACTTCACATTTTAGGCTTATTTACATTCGGCAGATATAACATACTTCCATCGAATGGAAAACTTCCACTATATAAATATGTACATAGAGTAGAAACTATCCTTGGCTAAGTTGATTAAGCCCTTCAGTGTAATGAAACTTCCCTACCTATAAGTCATATTTATGCAAGCGGAATGGAATAATATGTACCGCCTGTGTACAGTCCAAGTTTATATAAATTCAATGCAGGGAAGGTAGGTCTACCTCCATCAAGTGGAAAATTTCCATGCCATTCACGCATACAAGGAACAATTTCATTACCCAGTAGGAAATTTTAAGGTGCTTTGCATAAGAGCATATATGAAGCAAGTACTTCGTAAAAATGAAGTACACGGCCTGGTCTCAGCATACAACACAAACCTTTTTAATCTTTTCGAGTCGCAAAGTGAGTCACTAGTCACCTTATTGCATTTGTTGAACGAAGTGCGTGTGGTTCTTTTTAATTGCGCAGTGTAAAATGTGTAATTTCTAGGTATTAATTTTTATTATTATTTATTTATATGCATAAGAAAATTGATAAATATTTAAGAAACAGTTTTATGCTTTTTTTTTTTCATAAAAACTTTAAGGAAAAAACTATAAAAAGAGTCTAAAATCCAAAAAGGCCTTCTCTAAAAAATTTCAAATGTGCTTTATATAAATCGAGGTAAAACGCTTTAAAGAAGAGTTTTGGAAGCACTTAGAAAGGGCTTACGTCTGCGGACATGTAGTGCTAAAATAAAATGAAGTTTCTCACGGACCGTAAACGCTTGAACAGGTTTCTAAAAGCACTTTTTTCCTACTGGGTAGTTAAGTTAATTGCGCCCTTCACTTTAGTAAAAATACCCTAAATACAAGGCACATTATGTTGTTGAAATACGCATGTGTACACTGTTCAGTTTTATTCTGACCTTTGTGCGGTTAAGCCATGCGCGAATTAATAATTTTTCTTCGAATTTTTTAAGAATGCAACCTAACTGGTATTTTGTTTTTTGTTTCAATTAATTTATTGAAAGATTTTTGTTTTGTTCAATCACTCTTCTCTTACACCTATTTCCTTTAAAAATATGAATTATTTTAGGAAAACTTAATTTGAGAGAGATATTTTTAGGCACCAATTGTACAAAGATCATTCACTATGTTTATAATTCACTATACTTTGTGTTTATTTCCATCTATTATTTACGTTTGTTTCATGGTTCATCAAGTACAGTGCATTGAATGTTTCCTTGTTCTTTGGAAAGAATTCAGACTTTCGGTAAGAAATTACTCAATACGCATCTACTTATGCCTCGTTATCCAAGATAATTTTTTATACTAACTATGTAAAAGTCTCTGTACTCAAGGTAAAAGTTTTGAACTAATTTATGCACTATTCCATAATACCTATGGAAATATGAAATACAGTGCGTTGCAAAGTTATAGACGCATTATGCAATTGTGCGGTACGCAATCTCTGTGTGATGGTAAAAGAAATCGTCTGTCTTGTTACAGCTGACACCAATAAAAAATTTTCCGTTAAAACGGTATTTTTCGAGTAATTCGATAGAAATGTGCAAAAAGAGTGTTGCATTATTATAGACGCAGATAACTTTATTTAATTTAACAATAATGAAAATGCACAAAAAGTAATAACTGATTTTTATTAATAATTAGTAGCTCCACCATTGTTCGCTACAATGCACAGAAGTCTTTCTGGCATTGATTCTACGTAGGGCTTCAACATTTCTGGAGTTAAGGTTAGCCAAGCTGCTTCAACGGCATCTCTGATCTCTTCGATCGTGTTAAATTGCTTACCATTTTTATAAACTGCTCGAACTATCCATCCTCACATTTTCTCCATAGGGTTTACATCAGAAGAACGAGTCGGCCAGCCGAGAAGGTTTATGTTGTGCCTCAAGAACCAGCTTTTTGTGGAGTTACTGATGTGGATCGTAGCGTTATCCTGTTGCTTAATTAATTGATCATCAGCATGGCGCGCAATATACGGAAGGATCTTTTGTGTAAGGACTTCCTGGTACTCGAGGCTATTCATATGGCAGGAAGGCAAGGACAATTCCACAGTTCCATGACTACTAGTGACGCCCCATACCATCAAGGACCCGCCTCTAAAAGTTAATCATATACATACTGACTCCAGTCTTGTGCAATATGTCAGAGTCTAGCATGTCTAAGTCTTGTTTTAAATATTCAAAAAGTTGGTTGTATTCGCCCTTTTCATCCCTTAAAGCAAGCCTCTTCGATCGTTTTGTAAAAAAAAATTCTTCAAAGTACTATTTTCAATTAAGGCGTATTCACTATTTACATCCATTACTGTTTATTGTACATTAAGCAATGAATTAAACTAAATTTTGTCGTTTCTAAATGTAATCAGGTCATCAGGACATGACTTGATCGCCTGTTGTCATTTATTTTCGCGCGATGAAAATTCGCCCGAAATATTTCACAATGTAACCGCAGCCTTAGTGATAAACTAATTAGTTCAGCTTAAATTCACTATTACTATCTAGTGGCAAAACAAAGTTTGAATGTGCGATAATAAACAAAAAAGGGAACATAATTTTCTTGGAAACTTTTAATTTTAGAAGATTTCTCTATGCTTAACCTTCTCTCTGTGCAGAAATATTTTAACATTATACATGTACAGGGGTGCAATTGCATCCCATACTTTTATTGTAAACTCTAAGTGAAAAACCTTGTCTCCATAAGTATTAATAAAATTTAGTCGATACAGTACCAATTTAAAAAACAAAATTGAGTAAAAGTAAAAAAATTGAAAGTTAAAGAATAAAAAAAAAAAATTCAGGCTGGTTTCTTACAAATGTGGCAGGTTAATCTGGTCTTCATGTCATTAGAGCGAGGACTTATGTAGCACCTGCGTTGAGACCGCTTACTTGCCTTGCTGGTGCTGGCTTCACTTTTTGGCTGTCGTCGAAGATCAGGCACATTGTAGCCGACTTCTTGCGTGGCAATCTTTACGCAGTTTTTCTTTAACCTTTTGGATTGACAGCAGGCTTTTCACAGCATTATCAACCAATTGTCTGGATAAATATTTTAGGAAATCTTTTCTGATAAAATTTGCTTGAAACATTCCAATGCGGAGTTTAGGTTTTGTTGTAATGTTGCTGTGGCTATGCCTTGTCTTTCTCGAAATACTTGAAATTCAGAAATTACGGTTCTTATTTGGATAGATAAAAACATTGTCAGCAGTTGAATTTGCTACAGAAGTAGAAAAACCTGCAGCAGACGCTTCAATAGTCGGTATTAATTCATCATTTTCCTCTTCTTCTCTTATTTGATTGTCTATTTGGGCCAAGCTTCTTCAGCAGCGTCGTCCACATCTGACAACTCACATTCAAAATTATCATTTGCTGTTTCCACATCTGAACCGTCATCATATCTGATGAGTCTAGTTCTCTCACGTCGATGCTGGTACGACCTCTTTTTCCTGCTATCATAGTTCTCTAAAATATATGCAGCTGCTAATAGCTTAAAGTTCTAAACAAAGTACTAAAGTATAAGCCCCAAATTATGAGCTAAAAACAAAAAAAAAATAAAGGAAAACATACTTTAAGCATAATAATCAATGATAGTAATAACTGACGTAATAATTAGCATCATGTAGCACTTACAATAAAGACAATCCGCCAGAATTTACCACGCTAATTCAAAACAATTGGGTGGATACCAGTTTTTGAAAATACTATAAAAAAATATACAAGAAAAAT
Source organism: Dioctria rufipes (assembly GCA_963924295.1). Taxonomy (NCBI): domain Eukaryota; kingdom Metazoa; phylum Arthropoda; class Insecta; order Diptera; family Asilidae; genus Dioctria; species Dioctria rufipes. Next base: position 269,969,662 of record OZ002741.1, on the reverse strand, counting down.
ACTATGCAAAAACATCAGTCTTCATTGAAACACAAGCAATCAATGAACCTAAACTATATCAAATCGTTTATAAATATCTCGTCCAGGACTCGAATTCACAACTTTTAGAATCGGTCGTCAAATCATTTCAAAAATTCATATATGAATTATAAATCGTTTCAAAATGCATATCGTAACAAGGAAATATGGAAACATTTAGACACAATAAATGCGAAAAAAATCAAGGAGTAGAAAAATACTAACACAGCTGCTTACAATATCCGGTTTTCAATTAAAATTTTATAGCAAAACTTCGGGGTGCATATGCACCCCAACACACAGTTAAATGCTCAAGTGCTTTTGTAGTTTCACTACGACATCCATATTTACTAATTTCAATCCGTTTTTTTTTTGTTATAGTGTGTGAAATATATCACAGATAGCATTTCTGGAAGGATTTTGTTAAGTCTTGATTAATTAATTTTTTAATTACGTTTTTAACAGGCTGGGGTGTATTTGCACCCTTGTACACAGAGAGAAAGTTAATGTATGGAGAAGACCTACCAGACACCAAAGCTCATAACAAATTTACTTAAAGTAAAAAGCAAAGTTTTTCTGCATTCGCATGTTTAGGGCACTAACATTATAAAATTCAAATCAAAACTCATCCATTTCGGAGGCATTTAGTGGATACTCAGTTTTATTTGTTCGGCACGTATACCAGCTGACCCAAGGAATATTATTATGTTTGATATATTAGGATTATATTAAGAGCAGTTTTGTTATCGAGATCAAGTGATTTCAATTGCTTACCTTTAATATTGATCCTCGATATCGCAGAAGTACTAACAGATAGGTTCGAAACCAGATATGTAAAGTATTTAAGTACTTACATGGTATCAGTTACAGTACCTGGACTTGTATATGAAAATTTGTAAAGTACAAGTCTCGGTACTGGTACTATGATCAAAAATAAACGGGAATTTGGCAAAACAAACCCAATTTTAATTTTCAATAAATTTCTTTATTATCCCCTTCAAAATACTCGCCATCTGCGACGATACATTGATGCCAATGCTTAATCTAATTGTCCATGCACTTTTCATAGGCCTGCAAGGTATGGACTTTAGCTCTCGCAGCGAATTCTTTTTTATGGCATCAATCGTCTCAAAGCGCGTTCCTCTTAATGGAAATTATAGAATACGGTGCTTGGCTGATGACATTAGTCGACGTTTTGGACAAAAACTCCGAAACAATCAACGCTGTATGAGATGGCGCATTATCGTGGTGAAAAATCCACGAATTGTCCTTCCACAAATCAGGCTTTTTCTTACGAATTGCTTCACGCAGACCGCGCATAATGGCTAAATAGTATTCTTTATTGACCGTTTGACCATCTGGAAGGAATTCGTAGTGCACTACACCACGAATATCGAAGAACACAGTCAACAAAACTTTAATTTTCGAGCGACTTTGACGTGGTTTTTTCGGTTTTGGCTCATTTTTGAAGCACCATTCAGAAGATCATTGTTCGGTTGGCATATCAAACTCGTAAACCCACGTCTCGTCACCAGTTATGATGCGTTTGATGAACGTGGGGTTACTATCTGCGTTGAAAATCATCTCTTTAGCCACAGCCAACTCGACGCTGTTTTTGGATAAAATTCAGTGCTTATGGGACGAGGCGGGCAGCGACGCGTTTCATGCCCAAAACATCTGTCAAAATGTGTTCAATAACACAGCAAGCTCTCGGATTGGTACACATCGATTTTCCAACACGATTTGCTTTGCCGATTCAATGTTTTCTTCGGTAACTGACGTTGTTGGGCGTCCAGTATGTTCTCGACCGTTCTTTGAACCTCTTATACCATTCGTATGCCCGTGTTTTCGACATACACGATTCCAAAAAGGCTTTTTTCAACATTTTCAGTGATTCGTTACACGAAATTTCATTTGTAACACAAAATTTTAGGCACGCTCGTTGTTCCAATTTTTTATCCATGGTAAAAATCGCCACACAACAATTTTTCGACTCACTCAAACAGACACTGACAGAATACGGAACATCCGATCGCCGTCAGACTTTGCAGATTGTCAAAACAGTGCCTGCAACAATTTTTTACCGATTGGTGCAGCGTGGGCATTTCAAGTTAGAAGTTCCCATTTATTTTTGATCATATACAAGTACAGGTACTGGTACTCATAAGTGTCATATATAACATTAAGTACCCTATAAGCCCCAAAGTACTGCTCTTGTAAATTACTTAAATCCCCCTTCTCATAATAGAGGTTTAATAGCAGGTATAATAACGCTCATGATTTTTTCCCAAAAAAATTAAATACAGTCATTGAGCTGTGACTTTTATTTTTAAGTTCTTCAATATATTGAATTAGTTAATCTGATTTATTTTTTGTTAAGCTATTCACTCCGTCCCTGATTGCTATGCTCACATCCGTTGTCGCCTTTACTTCTACTTCTACATCCGTCTTCACCACTTCTGCTTCGTTTTATATCGTCTCCTCATCTTCATTATGTGCAAAAATGAAGAAATTAATATTTCTAGTACACTTTTAAGTCGAAATTATTATTCTTGCCGGTATCTTGCGTGCTAAGTCAATAACAGTTATTTGGTCCTCAACGATTGCGCAGTCTTTGCGATATTCCTCACCAGACATTTTGTAAGTCCACCCGTTATCACTATCTATATCCATTGTTGCTTTGAGTTTAAACTGTTAAATATGGGCCTACAACAACTTCATTAACTTCAGAGTCTGCATAACTCATGCAATCAACCCGGATAAAAATTAAACGGAGTCCAATTTATTCTGTTCTGCACTGTTGGTGCTTGAGTAAATGTAAGTGACTAAGTTATTTTCGAGTATTTCTGAGTAGCCAATGCAGATATTTTGCATCATCCAGTCATCAGCTGGCTATAGATTTGTCAAGATTTCTGATATGACTTTTTAAAAGCTAACCTTTATTATTGAAAGGCGTGCTTAAATAATTAACAAGAACTTAAATATGTACCAAGCGGTGTGGCAGTATTTCATCAGCTGGCTATAGATTTGTCAAGATTTCTGATATGACTTTTTAAAAGCTAACCTTTATTATTGAAAGGCGTGCTTAAATAATTAACAAGAACTTAAATATGTACCAAGCGGTGTGGCAGTATTTCGTGCGTACTTAGGTGCTTATAAAGGTATTTAAAAGCTGTGTGGGACTTAAGAGTACTAGTACCAATACATGTACTTGTACTTAAAAATTTGTTAAAGCACCAGTACCGGGACTAGTACTTGTACTTAAAATATTTCAAGTCCAGGTCCTGGTACTGGTATTTGTTCTTGGAATTTTACAGGTCTGGTCAAAACAATTTAAAATTGTATATACGTATGGGAATGCATATAAGTTTAAGTTGCAGGCCTACTTCTTGATCTTTTGCTACCCTGAAATTAACTAGACTTGTTTCCCTCGTCTCTATGTGTAAAAAACTCATAGAAAAGTCATTTCGACAAAATATATTGATTTCATTTCTTGCTTTCATTGCTTCTAGTTAAGTATAAAACATTTAATAAAAGTCATCGAACAGAAAGAACTATTTTGTTGACTCTTCTATTTAAATCATATCACTTTTAATTACTACTCAATAATAACAGTTATGATAAGAGTTTTATTTTTAAGTCAGTAAATAAAAGCCTACAGAGGTCTTTAACTTTAAATATTCATAATAAGAGTTATTATGAGACTTTTACTTGTCGAGACTTAAAAAAAAAAGGTTAAAAATACATATACCATATATATTTAGTTAACATGCAGAAATCGCGTATCCAGTATGGAATTTCTTAAAAAAAAAAAATAATAATAAATAAATCTGCTGTGTCCTATGCACATTATTTTTGTGTTTTCTTTAGTGCAATGAGTTGAATAATGATTCGGATGCCAATTAATAGGTTGACTCTTAAAAAAAAATGTATGAGCGTTGAATTTAATTTTTACACAAGTTTTGCATCATTTTGTGCTTCATTAACAATGTTAAGTGGGCGACAGTTTCTTTACGTATAGTTCCTGATGCTTATTTTTCTGAATCTGTCAATGCTCTCAAGGGTGGCGTCATTTTTATTACTCTAATCGATCACCAATTTAATACAGCATCAGCTTTTCTTCTTCTTAATATCCATAATTTATTTTCAGTTTCTCACAGAGAATCCAATTTCGGCATTGCTAGTGTAAGTAATAGTATCTCAACATATGTTTGCATGTATGCATAGGTCCTGCTATTTATTCCTTTTTCAAACATTGCACGAGAATTACACGTTCGATTTAGAAAGAGCTATAGGTATAGATAGAGGAATAGGAAAAATTGATGGATTTAGCAAGAAGCTACTTACTGGAATGCAGTTTGATAGAATTTCGACTGAGCTTATTAACCGAAAAACCTTAAGTTAAAAACGAAGATTAGTAATATAGAAAATTTATTTTTCTTATTTAAAATTAAGTTTAATTTGTGAGCAATAGACTAGTATTTCTCTAAAACTTCCGACAACTTTTCTAACAAAATGAATTACCTACCAATTCGCAGGATTATCTCCTTTCCTTAAAGCTAAATTCGTATGAAAGCAATTTGTGTCATCTCAAACTTAAAACAAACTTTATGAGCTTTCAGTTTCTATTTGTATGTTTACATGCAAAGAGAAGAAAAGCTTATCATAAAAGGTTTCTTCTGTGTATACATTACCACTACTTGATCTACAAAGATTTAATTAGGTGTCCCATTTACGTGTATTTACATGTATTGTATGTACTACCTTCCATTTATGAAATTTTATATGACTCCCTTAAAGCAACTTAATTTTAACTTACATTTTCAATCATTATTACACGGTGACGACGACGTTTAAGTCTCCTAAAGGATTCAGCTAAGTATATCTATGTGTATGCTACAAAAATCACTGGCTTAATTTTCTTAGTAGTAGTATATATATATATATATATATGTATATACATGTGATGTATATGAAAAACACTTTTGTCTTATATAAGGATATTCTTGTCTTATGTTGAACTACCTGAAGAGTTGAAAAATATTTTCCCTCATAATGGAGTTCAAGTGAAAAAATTCTCTATGAGAAATGATGTCAGCTGCGATTTTTCTCCATCCTATCTACGAGCGTAGAAAAAACAAAAGCTATTTCCCAGAAAAGTTCTTCTAAAAAGGTGATAACTTAGAAATACTTGGAGTATGAATTCGAGAGAAGGCGGACTGGAATTAATTGAAATTTATGATTTATGGTGAAATGAATAATCATGAAAAATATTATGAATGTTTATGTAATGATGAGACCCATAAAGAAATAATTTCCAACCTTTTTTAAGAAAAATAAAATAAGGCCAACGGAACAAATTTATCTAGTCGATCCGGGCTGTAGAGAAATATTTGGAAAATAACTGTCCCTCGTACATCTTTTTGCTAGTACCTACCTACAGTAATATCAAAATAATTCAAGAATATTAAAAAAAAAAAAATTCACGTAATATTTGACTTCACACACAAATACACTTAATTTTGGTGGATTTTTTTTTAACGCTTAGCCCATAAAACTTAAAAAATTTCATATTAAATCATTTATTTTCTATATTAAAATTAAATAAAAAAAAAAAATTATTTAAAAAGAAATTAATTTAAGAAAATCATTAAAATTTTACAGCTTTATAGGAAAAAAGAGACGCTTAAGATTAAAATCGTTATAGATCAATACCAAATAGAGGAGATGTATAAATTTTATGGAGCACCGAAAATTACTCCTAAAAATATTAGTCGCTCTTGAGAAAACAAAAATCGTACAACTACATGAAGCTTTTTATAAAATTTTGTGTCAGAACTGCGCGCGCATGATTCTTAATTTGCTTCTTCACAGGAGCTAATGTGGAGGTTTACACGCTGGGGTTACAGTAGAGGCCATCGTCTTTCTCAAAAGCTGTAGTTAATAACCGGAAATAAGTATGAGTCGCACTTAAAAACGCAGGAAGAAAAAAGAGCTTGAAATATAATTTGTCGTTTTTGTAATAACACAACAGTAAGCACAGATTGGAACGTTACGTAGATTTATTTGCAGGCTTTTCTATCAACAAATTTTTCACTGAACTAGAAAAGCAAAACATCCTTTTCTGCTGGAATTTCGATAATAGTTTCGATCTTCCTGCAGTATACTTTTAGAGAAAAACTTTTTTTGAGGCATATTAGTAACCTGGTACTTCGAATATGGGAATAGTGTCGGCAGGATAGAAAGCTTTTGCACTGCTCTTCTGTATAAGTCAGTTAAAAAAGACACTTCACCAAAACCTAATGTGCTTTATTAGGAGAACAGGAAAATTAAGTAAGTGTACGACGATTGGTTTCCTTGTTCACCTTCTTTTGCATTTAAGTTTAGTGATTTGACGATTAAAGTGTTGAAATAGGTAGAAAAATATATGCAATGATATATAATATTGGCATACATACTATATATAACTTTTTAGATTTGAACGTTCATACAGATACGCGTTTTTACCACAATTCTGAAGTCCAAAATCAGAAATTTTCGTACAGCCAAAATCCTTACTTAAAGTTAAAAAAATATCATCGTTATCAGTGGCGTACCAAGAGTTTTTGCCATTTGGGGCATTTCCAAATTTGCCGCCCTTTTTACATCAGCAGTGCTTATTAACAAATACTGAATATAAATAAATAAATGTATTCGTTTTTTGTTTAAAAAGTGCACATAATGATAAAATATAAGGAATGTATATAACCGATGGGGGGGGGGGGGGGGAGCGCAGTTTGCAATAATAACAATACTAACAGCAAATGTTTGTTTATACACGTTTTTAGACCGATATTTGTGCTTCGTGTAAAAAAAAGTTTTCTAAAATTGTATCTGATAAAAGGAGATCTGTGGCGACATGGCCAAATTTCTGTTACATCATGGACCCAATTCAAATGAACCGAAATATTGAATTTAGTAGTCAGGTGGTTTCCAAATCACAAAAAAAAACTGCTTTGTACGGCGTATGGGTATTTTGATCAGAATTAGAGAGAGTAGGCATATTAAATCGTAAAGTAAAATGCTGTTAGTTTGTAAATTAGTCTAGTTTAGAATACCAAGTCTAGCAGACCAGCTCCCAGATGAATTATAAGAAGGCGAATCAACTCAATTGTAAATTTCCGCAAGCTCCACAGGAAGCTAGAGACCACAATAAAGTATAATTATATTGACGAACCCAATTAACGGCTTTTTATTCCAGAACGGCTGATTTAATCTTCCATCCTTCCTTAGTTTTGAGAGCACCGAATCCGAATCCAGTTATCAAAACCTGTCTGTGAAGACGTCCCTCCTCAAGGATCGACCTTCGTCATGTATTTTCTGGATCTCTGAGGATTGTCTATGCTGATGCTCATCCTTAACGATCGTCCTTTCTCAGGCCTTTCCTGGGCTCCGCGAGGATTGGACGTCCGGGTCTAGACGTCACAGACTGTCGTCATTTCTAACGCAAGTTCTAGGTTCCCCAGTACAGCCCGTTTAGAAGCCAGACTTCTGGCCTGCCATTTACCGAAGATAGTTCCTTAAGCCCCGGAACTATACGTCAGGAAGCTTGTCACAGCTGTGAGCACTCGTATTGCAGATAAATAACAAGTGCAAAAGTATATCTCCTTGGTCACTTTTGGAATCAATTTCTATATTGCGTTTTGACGTGGAACAAGTTATCTTCGGAAGCGCTCTTTTCATTGTTACAATTCATAAAATTCCTCGAACACATTTTCCAGAAGTGCATTCCCTAAAAGTTTATCGCAATGGTCAGTTATTTTTTCAGCTTCTTCATTTATTTTAATTTGAATAGATGATATAGGAGTTTAAGTACAGAGCAAAATATGTGCGAGACCTACTCAGCGTTTAATAAAATTAAAACTCGTCACACTATCCACTCTCTCATTCCATTTTTAAATTGATGAAAAGCATTTTTAAACAAAAGTATTAAATTTATTTATTTCGACTTGAAAAACAGGGCAGGAAGCCCTCATAATAGGCTCCATGCGAACTCTTTTGAGCTCTACCGAACCATTTTCATTTATTTCAATGAAAAATCCTTGGAGAAGGTCTCTGTTCAATATTTGCTCCTTAACATATTGATTATATATTTATGTATGCACGAACACACACACACATATGTAAATATTTCAATTAAAGTCTCCCTTTTCAATTTGTTGCATTACATTTTTGTAATATTTGGTTCATTTCCTTATGAAGCAACTAAAAAATGGGAGCAATCGGAACGAAAAAAAACTATTTGATGAATGTTTTAATAAAACCGAAATTTTTTTTAGCATTTAAAATACGCGAAAAATACGTGTGATGATAGTAATGAAGCTTTTTTTAATGCAGTCAAGTTTGGACAGCAGGATCCGAATTTTTGATTATTTTTATTTAATTAAATTTATAAATGCGAATTCCCACAAAGTCAATGGATATATTTACATCGAAATAACAAAGCAAACAGGAAAGCCTGTTTCCCTGAATTCCTAGGAAACAGCAAGCGAACAATAACACATTTAATATTCCGCCGTACAAATATAAGCTTACATGAGTAAACACTTTGTTCATTTCGACTTTTGTTGATTTTTAAAGTTACTGCTTATTGGAAATGATAATTATCATTCAAAAAGTGGTTGCTAATGTTTTTATAAATAGAATATTTAACAAATGAATCCAGAGGAAGCTAGAATAAATGACTGAGAAATTTCATAGCACTTTTGAGAAAGCACTTCATTCAAAATATTTTGAAATTCTTAGATAATTGAGAATAAACATGAACAAATAAATTCAACGGCCAGTCCAAATTGATCAACTAAACGGATTTGGATTTTGGATAGTGGAGGAAGAACTTATTTTCAACACCGTACACATTTTACATTCATAATCTGCGATTTTGAAGTTTTTCAATTAGTGAGCTTTGCGATCTTCCAATGAATATCCTTGACCTATTTCCTTAGCAGGACAGGTCTTATTAAAGTGGCGAACGTTAGCAGAAAAATCTACTGGCAAATAACGAATATTATAATATCTCTGTCGAAAGTCATATGTTGGGTGAAATGAATGACAGTGTTTTTTTTTCTATTCAGGTCGCAATATTAGAATTTTTAATTTTTTTTCGTTAGAGAAATACTGGAGCAATTGAAATAAGTGATAACTAGAGGATGCAAGGTCAGATATATACGGTGGATTTTCGAGTATTCCCCAATTCGATTCGATACATTTTTTTCTGATCCCCCAAAATCGTATGTCGAACTGGTCGCAATAGTTATGTGCTTTTTTTGGTGGACAAGAGAGTTTCTAGTTCTAGGTGCAGCGTTTTCAAGCTAGCGGCTACATGTCCTTCGTAAAAAATTATTGTAAGTTATTTATACTTGACACGCCGTTATCAGAAGCTAGAAAACGATCTACCAATTTTATTTCGCTCAACACATCCGGCATACACTTACTTATATATTTTGTATATTTCATCATGCAACCAAGTCGCTAAATCAATTCGATGATGGTTAATTGTCTCACTGCAGACGACCTTCCTTGACGTGTTTTTTCCCCAAGGCTAGGGTTTTAGTTTCGAAATTTCTAAAATCACATTTCCACAGTGTGTTGAGAAACAGCATGATTATCATATCTAGAAACTTTTTCGAACTCGTATATAATACTGGTTTTACTCACTGATCTATTTGCTTGGTCATATTCCTTCAAAAACTGATGACTGACAAATATTTTGCGCACTATAACAGTTCTAAGAATTATCATTGAAGTTTTTCTTAGATGCAATTCGTCAGATTTTTTTTAGAAAAATCTGAGAAACTTTCCGATGAACCTCATAAATGAGTTGCACTTGTTTCAGTTGTTAAGATTACAAGTGTGCAATTCGTTGTGCAACCTTTCTCTACATTGATTGCCATAGTTTTGTTCGAGTCTATATACACAAGACAGCAATAGTTATTCATTTACTCCCCTGCACTGTCAGCACATTACTTTTGATTTGAATCTTTTGTTTGACCCCCACAATGTAATGTGAACGCATTATCAGTGGTGTCAAATATAAAACAGATAAAAGCTAATATTGTCTGCTTTTATTGAATCTCACAGACAATTTCATAAGTATCTAAACATTTTATTGTAATTCTGCTAACATAATCTCCTTAAAGATTGATTTTGAGGCACTTGTATGAAAATTTTCACTGACACTGCAGCGTAAAACAAAACTATAGTTGTACATGAATGAGTTGTCAATGTCAGTTTAAGTCATTATATGAAAAAGGGTTAATTGAAACTAAAAGAACTTATTTTGCTCCTAATTTTCAATGATCTTCAATGGAAGGGAACAGTGTTAAATTATGATATTGAATTAAAATGTGAAACATGTTGAACAAAATCATCTCTTGCAACTGATATGATAAGATAAGATAATGCTTTTACTGCTAGTTACTGTATAAAGATTATATAATCTTGTTAAGATACAGATAAGAGATGGAATATAAATATACAGAATTACCAATAAAGACTGAAGACATATATAATAATAAAATGATAGGATTTGAACAAAATAAGAGCATTCGCCGTAATGTGAGTTGCATCGAGGAAGAAGAAAACCAATACTTCTGGATGAATGAAAAACCGTAATTCTTGTAGACATACAGGGTGTTTCCCATTAGGAGGTCAATAGAGCAGGAGGTGATAGTACTCACCTAGACGACCGTTTAGAAGTTACAGGGTGATTAGGAAAAAAAGCTAGTTTTTCACAAAACACCCTGTATCTTAAAAACTACGTGGCGTACAGTCACAGTTAAGAGCTCATTGTATGCAGAACTTCATGCTCAACCAGCCCTATACCCCTCTCATATCAAGAATTATGGTTGTCTAAACTAACAATTTTGGATTTACGTACCGTTTTTTTTTTATTATAACCTCTATTATTTTTGCAAAAAGGTCGTTAGCATAGATTTTTTTTTTATAAAATGCTTAGCCCTAGACATCAATTAATTGTAATTTTTATACATATACATATATACGAATATGTATGTGATGTGATTTCTGTTGTGATGTGATTTCTGTTTTAGGTAAAATCAACGAACGTTTTGCTTATCCGATCAAAGTAAAATTAAATGATTTTCTCTTTCCAAACTTCGCATGGCAAATTTTTCGAAATTACATTCATAAAATAAACGAATCATAGACTGCTCTTGATTGGGATTTAACTTAAGAAGTTTTATCGTAATTATATGATACTTGGAAGGACTCGTTTTTTTTTTTTTTTGTATAAATAAATAAGCACTTATCTTCCTCGTTGATTGAATTCATTTCTTACGTTCAACCAGATATTTTAAAACTCTGATTTCTCGTAATCTTAAGGTCAGGATAATTCAGGATGACTCTTACTTTGTTCAGATTCCTCAAATTTTGAATTTTCTATTATGTCTGTGTAATTCTGAAAATGGAAATAAATTCGTCAACAGACTTTAACGAACTAAGTACAGAAAGCTAACTTAAGTGCTTTTCAATTAATTTCCATGTCAGTTGTGCCATTTCCTGCATGTAATAAAAAGAAAAGAGCTTAAATGTTTCCCCTTTTATTGTTGTCCGTTGTTGTATTATTAGCACTTAGCTTAAGCCTACGACAACTACGGTTCATATAGAGTTACTTCCCATAATTGTGTAATTTATTTTGAGCGGCTGATATGAGTGATAAGTTCACTGAGCTACCTCCCGATGACACATTTATTCGCAGTATTTAATCAGGTGATATCTGGGTTAAAAGCGACCACACGTTTTATCACGTACTCTGGTTGAACGTTGCGGTAGCTTATTGGTCTTGCTAACGTAACATTATAGGTATGTACCTAATGGCAAATTGGCAATTCTCGTGGTTTCAAAAGCATTCACCATTTTACAAAGCCAATGCATTTTTAGCATCATATCATTTTTATTACGAAAATGTATGGAAAGATATGTTTTTATCAAAAAGGCTCAACGAGGCTTTCAAAGTTTTCTGATACTTATGTGTGTACTTTTAAAATAAATTCGAAACTGAAAAACAAATATAAGAACTGTTTTTAAATTTTATTTCCAAATTTTTAAAAAAGCAAGTTATTTTATTTCATGTAAATCAATTTTGAAGTAGAGTGTTTGCATGGCCATGGTATATTACAGTCAAACTTTACATAGGACAAATTTCTAGTGTTACTAACACAATACGGTATGGCTGTCAGTACTGACCTCAACAGGAAAACTCAGACTGGCCGAAATCAAAATACTTTCGATTTTTTTTATTAAAATTGACAATGTTGTTAGTGCTGCTAACAATAAATTTACGAAAGTTAGTTAGGGTGAAAGTTTAGTATAACTAAAGAAAGCATCCGAATATTAGTAACAATCTGATGTTTCTACATTTGTAATGAGGCAGTGGCACTGTTTTTGTTACTATAGGGACTTTCGGCAAACACGGTCTCAATGAAACAACTGAGACAAAATTTTGAGCAACCGTCTCAGTTGTCTCAGTTCAAACCAGTTGCTCAGTGGTTGCGTCAGATTTTTGTAGCTCAATATGGAGCTAAGACAGTTCACCGAAAGTGCAATCTCAATGAGACAAGTGATAATATCTCACTTATCTCACTGAAAATTTGCTTACTGAAAGCGCCTTTTATTGGACCATATGAGCAAGTGAAAGACCGATTGAATTTTTAAGTGGTTACAACCAATTTTAAAAAAAGCGCACTTCTTTCCACAGTTTCTTCACGCAGTGTCGTAACAACTCGTTCTGGCGCCTGAGACAAACGTGAAAATGCGTGCTCCTGATCTACAAAACTCTCAACATAACTTAATTTAACTTTACGTATCCTAATAAGGTCTATCAGCTGTCAGTTGAGCAACAATTGATAATGGTAATAAAATTATTAGCTGATATTAATTTATTTCTGGAGTTTTGTTGGTGCATAATATCCATGCACAATATTTATAAATTTATGTCACGATTAATTTGTCGTACTTTTAGGCGTTATACTCTGACGTTTATTCACTATAAATTTATTTTAGTTTATTTTGTGGTTGACGAAAAGTATAAATTGCCTAAATCGGGGTAATTAGAGTGGTAACAGGCATGCCTTATGTTTAGTATTGATGCATAATTGCATTAATTCCAGCAAAGCTTCAGCAGGCGATGTAGATAATAATTTTCGAATTGTCACTTTTCATTTCCAATTTGGTTTCAGTTTGTCATGGTTTATACCTGCATATGTATGTACTTGCACAAATTTTATATCTCTACCAACTACCAGTTGACACTATTATCAGGGTAATTGCGATTACCCAGGATGCTTTCAGGATAAAAAATACTACAAAATAACTCGCTTGTTTTTTTTTTTGGGTATTTGTTAGAATACTCGGGGTTTTTTGTGACACACAAAAAATAAAAGCAGACTAATTTAAATAACCAGTTAAGTTTACCCTCTATGTATCACAGGTACTAGGTGCTGGTTTATCGTCATATGCTTGGGCTAGTTTGAAGTCCCAGTTCGGCCCTGCAAGCAATGTTAGAAACTCCATATATTTCCATGAGTATTATACTGCAGTTGTATTATTAGTGCAATATCAATGAAAAAAAAAAATTTCCCAGAAATAAAATGTTAAAAAAAGAACTTTTCTTTTTGACGCGACAAAAGTATGTCATCCCAAAAGATTTTCGAAATAATTCTTTAACAGTACACGGAGAAAGTAGGTCGCTCAATGTTTTTATTGTCAAAATGTGTTTCTTCAAATAAATTTCATTTGATAACAGTATTTGCAGCTACCTATATGAAATCCTGACATTAAGCGGTTCTCAGATTTCTTCTGAATTGCATTGTTGAATTGTAATTTTTAATTTGTGGATTCAAGATTCGAACAAGCCTCCTATTTACATAAATAAGAGGTACCATTCCGCAAAAAAAAACATCCGTCCTAAGCTCAGGGCAATAATTTGTGTTCTTTTACAGAAACCTTGCATCAGTATTTATGCCCGCTTTAATCAATCCAATTTTCATGGACAAAAGAGCTTTTGCAGAACACAGCTGCATATTTGCTTTAGCCTGAATATGTACGACACGTTATGGAACTTAAATACTGCAGGGTCGAAGGGACAAATGCAAGTTAGTAAATAATCTTCAAAATGCTCCCTTCAGTTTTAAAATTGTACTGGCCTTCATCAAGGAATAATCATTGAGGAATGAACTTTCCGAGTAAGAAATATGAACTTAAGCCCTCTGCTAATCGATAGCAAAGTGGTAAGCTGAATTTATTACTTATCAATATTAGTACATCACATGGCTGTGGACATTTCATTTAGCTCGTAGTGTTAGGTACATAATACCTTGAATTTTGTTATACTAAAAGAAGGATTAAAAATAATATGGAATAAAAACATATAATAAAACAACTTAACTTTTCGCATGGATAATATATGCAATTGAATATGTTGAAGAAAAACAACATCAAACTTTTAATTTTTCATCACTAGCATTACGGACTGATCAGAAAAATTGAAATTTTCAATTCAACTTACTGAAAAGAATTTTTTTTTTATTATACAGACACTGAGAAACTTTGTTATTGTACATACCTTTACTACTGATTTAATTTATCTTAACAATTCTTGATTCTATTGTACTCTAACATTTTCATTTAACTTTTATTTAATAACTACTATACAGACAGTCACAGCAACTTCCTCACATCCTATAACGAGTTCAACGAACTTTCCTCTTCACTCAATTATGAGTATATTCAAAGTATGCGTGCGAAATTATTTAATGACCCACGTAACTTTTTTAGGTTTATTAATATGAAAAAAACAAGCCGACAATACCATGAGGTACAAAGATTCTGTTAGTGACGTTTCGTCTGAAATTTGCAAAATGTTTGCTTCATTTTTTGAAAATGCATTTTCCTCCTCAAATTTCCAACCTCGTAATTGCAACTTTAGTTATGTGAATGACTCTCATTACGTTTCATTCACTATCCCTACAATTACGATATACTTGATCATATTAATGGGCTTCCAAATGACTTCACAACGGGTCCCGATGGGATTCCTTCAGCCTTTCTGAAGTCCTGTTGCCTCTCTCTAGTAGCCCCGCTAAGAATTATTTTCCAAAAATCGCTCGATAGTGGTTGTTTTCCGCAGCTGTGAAAAAATTCTTTCATCATACCTATCCACAAAACAGGTAGTAAAAATGAAATTTTTAACTATAGGCCTATTGCGAAATTATCTTGCATGCCCAAATTATTTGAATCTATCATTTATTCTCAGCTATCATTTTCCTGTAAGAATTTTCCTTCTTCAAATCAACATGGGTTTATTTCGGGCAGGTCTACAACCACTAACTTATTGGAATTTGTCTCTGATACCAAGGGTTTGAAAAAGGCTACCAGACAGATTGTATTTATACAGACTTTAGTAAAGCTTTCGACAAGTTATCTCACTTCGCGATACTGTTTGAAATGGAAAAGTATGGGTATGCCTAAAATGGACGGAGTCATATCTAGATAACAGAACATACCAAATCTATTTCCGCCACTCCATCTCTAGAGTCTTGACAGCTTCGTCTGGTGTACCTCAAGGGAGTCATTTAGGCCCATTTCTATTTATTCTATCTATTGACGACATTGTCTGCATAGTGAAGCACTGCAAAGTCTTAATTAATGCTGATGACATTAAGCTTTTCGCTCAGATTATTAAATATTAAATGAGTGTCAACTGATACAGAGTGACTTTCACAAATTTTACGACTGGTGCAAAAGCAATAATTTGGTACTCAATATTGACAAATGTGAGGTGATGACTTTCCACAGGAATCTGAATCCTATCTTTTATGTCTATGGGTTCTAGGCTTCCTCGATTTGCCGTGTTAGTTCTGTCTGTGACTTGGGTGTCAAATGTGACCATAGATTTAATTTTCACTCCCACATAAACCACATGGTATATAATAGTAATTCTATGCTGGGAATTATAAAACGTTGGTCCCGAGAGCTCTCGAATCCATCCATAACTTTACGTTTATATACTTGCTTTGTGAGACCACTTCTGGAATACGCTACCCAGGTCTGGTTTCCTTTTTCCGGAAAACACATCGTCCGTATCGAGTCTGTTCAGCGGAACTTCTTACGATTTGCTTGTGGATTTGCTATCCTGGAATAATTCATTAATTCTTTCACCCTATGGGCATCGCTTCAAGCTCTTAAATATAGACTCGCTTGAGAAACGTCGTATGGTTGCCGATGTAACGTTTATGCATCAACTCTTAAACGGGAATATTGATTCTCCATTTTTGCTTAACAAAATCTCTTTCCGTGATAGTAGGCACAATTTGAGAAGGCTTCCTCTGTTGTATGTCAGCTTATATGAATCTATTAATCGCATGTGTATTACTGTTAATAATTTGGCTGATTATTTTGTTGTTGAGTACTCTAAGCATATCTTAAACAAACGTCTATATAATATTTAATCGTTTTTTTTTTATGTTTTATGCATGTAATTTCATCTGGGGTTTGGTTTATGTTTAGTGTAACATACTAATACTAACACCGACTAAGTGATGAAAAGCATGTATTGCTAAATCTAAGCTAAAGATTAACAATTACAAAAGCTAGAATTGGTCTAAGACCAATTCTTTTGTACTTATGATATCGTAGATGAATACTCGTTTGTAATTTCGTATGGTCACCCGCAAGTTTGGTTTTGAAGTGGTTTTAGAATATATCTCTAAAACGGTTCGTCGAACAGCAAAAATTATTATAACCAATTTTATAGGATTTCATATTCTGAAGAACTTTTCAGTACATTAAAACCATATAGCACTTATCGTTTTCACAGGATACGTAAAAATCCTAAATTTTTCTATGGCAATACCCAGAAGGTGTTGGCCGATTTAGCCCATTTTTGAAATTGTATTTACTGTTTTCATAAAAACCCTATATACGAAATTTCAGCTCTCTACGTTGACGTGTGCACAGGTAATGTCAAAATATATAGTGAGAACGAAATTTTTGTATGGCAACCCTACGAAGGAGTTATCCGATTTGTCCCATTTTCGAACTTGACTTTACTTATTCTTTTAAAAGCCCGCGTGCAAGATTTCTAATTACACGCGTTCTTGAGTTATCGTGAGGACGGACGGACGGACATGCAAACATCAAAATAACTTTTAATATTACGCATGGGTGTCTAATTCGTTTTTCTCTACCATCATTTTTTCTGTGCGGTACAAATGGAATGACAAACTAAGTATAACCTTATAGATTTCATCCAAGGTATTAAAAAAAATGAAAATGACAAGAACGAGACTACCTTTCTGTTTTCTAGTCAAACAAAAAAATATAGAAATGACTGTCATATTGAGGTTATTCCTATTGAAGGATCGGTAGAGCTAAGTTATAAGCTTTCGAAAATTCACAAATAAACTAATTTTCAGTTTAGTATTTAATTGTAGTAGAGCACAACTAAAAATGAAGTAGAAAAATTGTGAAACATGATCAAATCGTCTAACTGCAAACAAATGCTAAAAAATTCCAAATACGTGAATGAAGAGAAAAGCTTTAGGCAATTATATATAAGTACTATAAATAGCCGGGTCTCATGAGGATAAAATAAACAGCTTATGATGTGTAGCACATCTATTGAAATTGATAGGTACCATTCAAGTAATTATATTAGCTGAAGGTTTGATTAATAGTGACACCAAGATACTGCTGTTGGTGAGGAAGACAAGATTTATTTTAATCTTCTACAAACGATGCACGCGATTAGATTGGATAGTTCCTCCTCGTCCGACATGCAATCTTCCAGATAGTCGAGTGCCTCAACTAATGTCAATTTTCTGTGGTTGAAAAAAATACACAACAAAAAAAGAAAGGTTTGTGATTAAACGACCTTTAATGAACGGCAAAATCCTTTTATACACTGTCTCTTTAAAAAAAAAAAAAAACAAATTACATGTAATACGAATGAAACCTACGAATGCGCCCAGTGTGACCATATGGTCACACCTAAAATAAAAGTAGGAATTTCTTAAACAAATTTTCGATTTTTATAAAACTTTATTTACTAAATTAAAATTCATTATTCTTAGAATATGTTGTCACATTTTTACAGAGAAATAAGCTCAATTAAATAAAATAGCTGTATACTTACTTCTTCATATCCACTAATTTTGTCATTTTTCGCAATTTTAATTTTTATTCACTGTTACTAATGTCGTCCTTGCAATAGCTCGCCTTGAAATAATATTAAGCATAATGCACTCGGCAGGTAAAGGTCCTCGAAATGCAAAACCGGTTTGTGCATCTGAATCAAACCGGTTTTAAAAGCAGTGGAATTTTTTTAATTACATTGTGTCTGGCGTAACCATATGGTCACACTGGGCGGATTCGGGTTAATTTAAAAGGAAATACAGGATAATTATGTTTGGCGGATGTCGTCGGTATTTTCGATTAAGGAAGTTTTAACTCTAGTGTTTTTTCTCAGAGTTGACTATATAAACACAAACCTCTAGACAATGGATGCAGCGATAAGGTCCTTAGAAATAACTAGAGTTTCTACAGCCTCTTATAAAAGAATCTCTAGCACCGATAAATCGTAGTCGAAAAATGTACATCGTTTTATAGGGAAATGTGTTTTTTTAGGTAATTTAAGAACACTAAAAATTTTCCCAGATATCTAAATAGCATCGTAAGAAATTCGGAATCCCCTTCCTGCTGTCAAGAAGCTAAAATTATTTCAAAAATCGCAATCTATAGCAGAACGGAATGCACATAATTATACAATATTGTATAGTGTATCAGCTGAAATCTTATACTATTCAGTACGACTTGATTTCTGCCTACCATAGATGCCAAACAAAAACCAAGCTGATCCCATATATGGACTTAGAAAAATTTTGATACAAAATGCCCAATATTTTGAAGAAATTTTTTTTTAACAATTTGTTTGTGTTACTTCGTTATTTGTGTCCTTCTTCAGTTATAGATATAAGGTTTTCTGCAAGCTGGACTCAATTTCTGAAATCGCTGTATGCTATATCTACGAAGTCAGACTATATGATCACTAGTGCAGGTAAATCGATTCTTTTCTAATATTTTATAATATCCAATATATTTGTGTATTAACCAAATTCGGCCACCTAATTCAGCATGCTATATATTTGTGCTCCAGTTATCCACAAACATCACCAACAGTCAAGAATTTTTCAATTATTTGGTTTTTACCATTTTTGTTTTTCATCGCTCTTAGAATTGTCTGTGATGACCAGGAAACAAGAGAGTCTAATAAAAGTTTCTTTTTTATATAAATAAATTTTTACGATTCGCCCTTAATTACAATCAGGGAATTTTAATTAGTTTTTTGTGTAAACCAAAACAATATTTTTCTATTATTATAGATTTGCTTTATCTTAGGTGCTTTGAGGTCTAAATAATTTTTTTTTCTTCATAATTCATTTAGTTTTTATATTTTTCGTATTTTGAATACCTTAACTTTCTAATTTCCTACAATACCTCACATGGGACTACTATCAAATTTGTAGTATTTACAAAATTTTTTCTCGAAATAAAGAAACAAAATAAAAAGCTATATTGAGTTGTGGAAAGTCTTTTAACACAATAAAACAAATCACAACAATAGGGTTATGCCTAGATATTAGTTGCTCATCTATAGAAACTTTTTTTGTTTTTTTTAAATATCCTTGCCTAGGATGGAAATTTGCTACAGCTATTATAGCCGAGATATTTTTGAAATTTCGCGTTTACTTACGCCTACGATGACCGACCCCAGTTATCTACTGATTAGGTTTTTCTAATTCCCTACTATAAATAATTGTCAGTATTTTTTCAAAGAAATTATTCAGAAGCAGCTATATATATATTGCTTACTAAAGCATAACAGTAAATAATTTTGTGAAGACCCACTATTCTAAAATAATTTATATTTTACTATACTGTTGTTCGTTTATTTTTTTCATTAAATTATGTCGCAAAATCATGTAAATAAACATGAATGAAAAATTACAGAGCTCAGTCCATACCTAATCGTTTTCTTGTGCTATTTTGAGCTCATCTTACTCCACTATATGCAATTATTGAACATATTTATAAAAAAACGATTCTTTATTAAAAAAAATATCAACAGAATACAAAATTTTACTACTTTTTCGACATTATCATTCCACAAATTTGACACCTACAATTTCAAGGATTGTGAAAACTTCAAAACAACTCCCAATAAAACTTTTTTATAATTTACTGTAAGAATGCTCGAATCTAGCTAGAAGTGCCCATTTAATAATTAAAAAATAAATAAAAAAAATATGAAATAAAAAAAGGTATCTTAAGAATTTATGAAATTATTATTACTCACCTACATACTTATAAAGAAAATGTGACTTTTGACTATTTTAATCTTTAAAGAATGTTTTTCTCAAAAAGATGAAAAATGGTCACAATCAATTAAAATGTCTTCCTTAAAAACATATTTATCGTTAATTGAATATATAATATATATCTATAAAATATTATTTATTTCGTACGTTGAAAATTCAGCCATAAGATATTTACTTTAATTTCTTTAGTGGTAAATTATAGTTGATAATCATATAATAATGACTAAATAAAAATAAAAAGATATCCACAAAAAAAAGAAATATGTAAGGTGAACTATTTTAGGAAATATAGTATAAACAAAAATAATTGTAAAAATTGAAGAAAAACTGTGCTGTATCTAACTATAAATTAAAATTATACTAAGCAACTGAAAAAAAAACTGGTTGTTGGTAATGTAAAATATAACTGAAAAGTTAAAAACTCAAGAAAACTTAAAAAATAAGGGATTCACACATATCTATAGCAAAAAAATGCTATACTATTCGTAATAATACATTTACAACACCAAAAATGAAATGAAATATCATGTTTAGATGCTTACACATACATGCAGATAGAAATATACGCTTCAAAATATTACTACAAAATTCAAATAAGAACAAACAAAAATCCAATTAATACCAATATTATAAAGGAGACAATTTAAGTATACATATAAAAAAATAAATAAAAGGGGAAACAAAATGCAAAATAGAAAAGTACAGGACAAATTTAATACGATTTACTTGGAATTATATTTTTTATCGTAATCGTATCATTTATCTTTTCTTTACTTCATTTAAAAACACACAAAATTAAAGCACTGTACAAAAATCAAGCGAAAAATCTGAGATGGTTTTACGACAAGTTTAATGTTATTGATTCCACTAAATGTTAACATATCGAAAATTAATACAAAAATTTGTTACACTGATTTTAATAATTTTTCTAATGAAAATATATATAAATATATATAATTACATATAATTACAATTTAGACGTGTATACTAGATCTGATGAGATTAGCTTTCATTTTGTAACTTACAATAAGAGAAAAACATGCAGTGCGGACCGTTATAATATACTTTTTGTTATTATGTATGTTGCATAATTTTGTAAATAAATATGAAAACTAATGGAGCAAATTGTGAGCATAGCGAAAATATAAAATGTATTTAGAAAAAAATAATTGTTTATATGAGAATTAGCTTAAAAGTTATGTGATTGATTAAGATTAGAATGGCGAATGAGAATGCTGTTAAACAGCGATGTATAGGAGAGAAAAAAAAATATATTGTCCAATAAAGAGCGCTGATTGTCAATTTATAAATTGTGTTTCTTTTATTGTTTGATGCCCTTGGAGATTAGTGCTATTAACAAATTATGGAATTATAGCAGTTCAACATCGGCTGTCTTCAATTCGTGCGAAAACTCAATTTTGAATATTAATATGTCAAACACCGAATGCCATTCCTTGAATATTTAGTCGTTGAAGTCTTAATTACTGTAAAGTTCGAAAAGGGCATGCCAATAATAGGAACCTTTTTTTTTTATATAGGGTGTCCCAGACTTATATGACTATATTCTGCAAGATGAATCCTCTCGACCAAACAAATTGTTTGGGGGGGGGGGGGGGTAGGTTAAGAGCTAATAACTAACCGTCACACCGTCACAGATCGAACATAAGTGGAATTAGATAAATGACAGAGGAGACATTTGGCTTTCCAAATTTTCTAACAAAAATATGTGTTAGCAGTGCATTTTTAAAAAAATAACAGAAAAATAAGAAATAAAAAAACGAAATGTTAAATTTGAAGATCTGAAGTGGGGGTGGTTTAATATTCACAGGAAAATCCAAACGTTCTACATATAATGAAATCTTACTTTTACGCTGTACTTTTTAAGATTGTTGTTGTTAAATGAAAAAGAGAGCATTTTCTACTAATCACCCTGTAAGTCGGTAGGGTGACATTTTGGCCCAACTCGCTGCTATACATTTTTTTACTTATCTTGAAGAGAGAAATTACTTAGCAATATATAGTCATATTAGTCTGGGACACCCTGTATATAACGAGTGATATAAAATAAATCAAAACAATCGAAATATTAACCTTTAAGTACCGTACATGGGTCCATTAGACCCCAGCACACCTTCTTTCAACATTGAAAATTATTTATTTCATCCGGCTCGTTTCGTTCAATCGTCACATTACCCTCTGTTTGATTCGGTCACTGCTTTGTACCAGCGCGAAAACTTGTGTCCAGTGAGTGTAACATGGGTCTATCAGACCCACGTTCGATATCAAACAGATCCTATTCAGATATGGAAGCTTTTGTGTCCAGATGAGATTATTAACGAAATATTAATATGGAAAAATAAAAAAAACTTGAGCTTACAGAAGCGGATATATCTGGCTTGAAACTACATAGCCTTACTGACGCCCGCAGTAATTATTTTTATAATGGATATATTTATTGTGGAAAAGGAACTGACGGATTGACATTATCTTGCAAAGAAAAACAGTTGGCAATTCCTACAAAGGCAGTTCTACGTCTTACAAAGCCAATCGCTGCTTCAAATCGTAACGTGATCGGCGACAACTGGCTTTCGTCTTTACAACCAGTGAATGAGCTCCAGAAAATTAGTCTTACTTATGTAAGAACGCTAAAAAAAATAAAAGAGACCATATGAATTTCTGCTAGCTGGGAATCTCAGTGTTGGATCCTGTTTATATGGCTATTCTCAAATAATAACTCTATTGTCTTATGTGCTAAATAAAAGGAAAGCTATTCTTCTAGTATCATCAATATATTCCGACAACGGCAAACACAATTCCTCCGGCAATTCGGAGATAATATCGTTTTATAACTCCATCAAAGGTGGATTTGACTCCTTGGACCTAAAATGCTCCGTTTATTCTGCAAGCCATAGAACAAATAGATGATCCGTCGTTGTCACTTTATTTTACGCTACAGTAAACATGCATCAAAACTACAGGGATGCGAAGAAAATGGAAAGTTTTGATTTTGTTAAACTGTTAACAGTTCAATTAGCTGATGCAAATATGCGAAGGATATAATTCACTAAAAGAGCCGAGATGCCACTCAGGACAATCGGCATTTGTTCGGAAACAACCAATAAAACTGTCCAGAATGAAAAAAATGAAGCTTTGTCATCTCTGCCCGACCGTAAAAGATAGAAAAACTTGGTGCCAAATGTCAGCATATAGTTTGCATGGTGGTAAGTTATTAATTAAATTACTGCACTCAGCAACTAAGTTTTAATTTCAAAGAAATATGCAGTGTTTTTTTTTTTTTTTAAAACAAGTCATATAAAAAAAATACTCTGTGTTTGCTGAAAAACGAATATTTATAAAAATATTATATAATTTCTGTTATTTTTTTGTGAAACTTCTTTTGCTTGATAAAAAAATATATTAAAATGCATTATTTGTTCAAAAGTATATTTCAATGAATACATTTTTTCCCAATAATTACATATTGAATATTTGGCCGCGGAATGGTTGTCTCTCCGACCCATCCTCATAAAACTAAGCTGAACTTTGACTTGCAGCACGTAAAGGTTAAATATAAAAAGCTTATTTTATTTTATCCAAACAATACGAGGTAATTTTTCCGATAGAAAAAAAATTTAAAAAGTAAACCATAATGTTTGACCAAAACTAATTTCAATACATTAAATATTTAATCAGACAATCAGGAAACTTCCACATTAACGAGTTCACGCTGAAAATTGGTGCTAAAAACTCAATTTCCTATTGTTGTTTGTTTAAAATCATCAAAAAAATAATATCTATCACATCTAACGTCTAAATACTTTGACATTGAAAATTTCAAATATTACCGAGTTAACCACTTACCAGTTCAATTTTTTCAAGAGAAGGGCACCAGAAGTTGTCTAGTTTTTTTTATTTGCAAATTAAATTATGCAGTTTATAGTCAGTAACAGTCTCGGCAATAGTATTAGTTTCTTTTCCTGTCCTTGTTTCTCTTGGATCAGGTCTTTCTTTTCTATCTGTAGCAGGTATCGTTTCTAAAAATGTCTTTCCGGTTAACTGGAAAGAAAAGATGGATGCCCTTGTCTAATCACAATTTTGTGTTATTTTCTATTAGAAAATATACTAGAAATAATCTAAACTGTATAACAATAAAATATTATTAGCAGGCTTTGCGGATCGTTTACGAACTAATTGTGCCGTATATATGTATCAAAGTATTATCAAAATAAGTGAATGAATGAATCTTTTATAGGCCGTATATCATACGGGCTAGTCTGATCGGTTTAAGAAAGTGTGCCCGAGTTACATATGGGCTGGACTGATAAGTCCTAATTAATAAAGTTTTCAGAAACTCATTCAGTAGGAATCGTATGAAGAATTCTATTCAGGAGCTCTGCGGAAATCAATACTGTTTCAGGTTTAGCAATAAAATTAAAATTTTTGTTTTCACAAACTTTTTCATTGACAGATAGGTACTATCTAAAAAAAAGATAGAAAGGAGAGGAATATAATGGATGTCCAAATTTTCAAGCTTTTCAAAGACTTATTACGAATAAGAGCATTGATCTAGGACACGATTGCAACGAAATTGTAGAAAACTAAACGTAGCAATTGTTTTAACTACCTCCCAATTTCTTTTAAAATAATTAAATTGATGAGCATTGCTATGATAAGATAAAGTATAAAAATGATGTCAACAGCTCTCAAAGAAGGGCTAGAATTCTTGAAGCTGGAGCAGAAATAATCGCCTAAAAAAATGATAGAATGATAAAAAAAAAAATATTATATTCAAATTTGTGTCACCTTTTTACAGCGGTCACTCATTGGGTGTGTTCAATGACGGCAAGTCCCTCAGAAAGTGAAGTCAAATAAAAATAACAAATTTGAAATAATAACTCCAAAATTTGAAAAGAAAACATTGTTGTTGATGTAATGACAAATGAAATTTTTTTGAATTAATTTAAATAAGAAAGTTGAGATTATTCAATGTTACTTAAACTTAAAAGACCTGAAAAAGTAACAATTGATACCATTGGAAAATAATCTTTTGCGAATATAGTTTCTTCCCGAACGGTGATATAAAAGAAAGACGAAACGAATTTCTACTCTCTTGTGATGATTCTCAAGCACTTGAAGTTTATTTTAACTTTTTCTAAGCTAAAATAGGGCCCAATGCATATAAGAATTCATAAGACACTCCATAAAATAGCTTTAATCGAATTCGGCATCGCTACAGGATTTGTTTTTATCATTACATGTAAAATAAATAAAAAAAAATTGGTAAGAGAAAATATGCTTTTCACGACAAAACTATTTCTCAATAGCACGAAATTGTTAACTATTGCTCTAATATAGAACAGGCGTAAGCTTACAGCTTTAAGGCCTCCGCTATTTCTAAAATATGCAATTGTCCCAGGTCAAAATCATATTTGCTAAAGATAAAATCCTTCGTTGAATTCAGCCGACAAAGCATCCAGAAATTGTTAAATCAAAAAACATCCGCACATGCTCTGTAACTTCAATGGTACCAAATTTTTAATTTATTTTAATTTTGAACACCTATAATATTCAATACTCCATCGAAATCATCCCCGACAGCTTTAATTATTCACGGAGGTTTTCGAGATAAGGAAAAACTGCACACTACCAGAACAATTAATCTCATTTAGGTTTTCTGATCCTTATGCACCTAACAGTAAGAACGGCGAACACAATTCTTATATCCAAAGCCCATCGATTGATTCCACACAACATTGCTGACTTATATTAGAATTTTACTTCTATCAACATTGATTACCGAAACAGTGCTCTTGCTAAATCTTTGCAAATATTTTTCTGTACAAAACCTCCCTCTCGACAATTATGGCTATAACAAGCAATTTTCGTAACAATACTAATGAACTTCATGAAATGGGCAACGAATAAATTCAAATATTAAAAAATTTGACAGACGTCATACATCCACCAAAATACGTGGAATTGATGAATTTCAATAAGATACCGATTTTTTCTTATAACGAAATTATCCTGGAATTTATTTACTTTTTCGCGGCTTTAGCGGTAGGTTTTTTTTTAAATTACTTTGATTTTTCATAAATACTGTTTAGTTATAAAGCACGTCGTTTAGAGATTTTTGGAATTAAAAAAAAAAAAGTTTTTTACTCTCTTTTTAATATTGCACTTTTGGTAAAATAAAACTTTCTTGTCCAGGCCTTAATTATTTAATCAATTCAACTATTCGCTGTTGGGACACAGATGCCCAATGCCTCGAAACACAACCAAATTATCAATACATCAATATATTATACAATATATTCATAAGTTTGACCCTGAAAACAAAATCTTAGTATCAATTTCATTAAAATTCAGTTGCAATTAAGCAAGAATGCATTTTGTTATCATGACCCCCATTCCACTCACACATTAACCATCCTACATACAGTGCCTTCTTTGTCTTCGCATAGTACATACATACATTGGTTTCAATTCCTCCAAATTGCATGTATATACATATAATTATTCTTGTCGCCTTAAAATTAATGTTTTAAGACGACAACAACAGGCATATGCATGAAAACTTTTTCGCATTTTCTCACGTACGATTTTTGAACGTGATGAGAAATTAATAAAAAGAATAAAAAAAAATGTGGATATCATGGGTATACCTAGGAGAATCAATTTGGATCCTTTGGTAGTCAGTTTTTTCAACCGCCGGTGAATCATTCCGCACGTTAATTTTAGGAAAATATTAAAAATATAATAATTTCATCGAAATAAATATTAGTAGAATATTTTTACCAAATACGGCTGCGTGATGTTTTCCAATAAAATTTAATTTGAATAAAATCAGTGAAAAGTATTTTTTATCTTTATTTTTCACATGAGGTCGAGATTTACGCCAATCGCTTCTTCCTGGATGCACCAAAACATTGCCTCTCACTGTTCGGAGATCCTACCTTAAAAATCAGCATTTTAAAAAAGCCTTCAGCGATTCCGGCATCCTCACAAGATCTTTCATATAATAACCTTACAAAAATTTCCCGAAACTGCGCTGTTACAAAGAAGTCCCGAAGAAAATGTTTCCATGGACTAACAAATTACTCCATATAAAGTAAAATTATCTTAAGTAAAAGTTAAACCCCTGTGGCTTAAAAAGTATGTGCTTCGCGGAAAATCTGAGCTTCCTGATAAATTGTTGTTATAGGTAAAAAATTAAAAACATTAAAGAGGATAATATTAGAAGGTATGAATTTTATTCGGGAGTGGTTTTAAACCTTGTGAAAATCTTAACCAAATCAATAAAAATGCATGATGAAAAGGTTTGCAATATCTTAAGTTATAAAGATTTAGAAAAGGAAAAAAAGTGGAAATTCAGACTGCATTTCATCGTAAGTTGGAAAAATATTCATAGTTAAATAGCTGGACCCATAGACCAATCATTCAATTTTGATGAGAAAGGATATGAGAATTTGGGTGAGTATTTCAATGTGAAAGTGAAGGAGAAGGTTTCTTTAATGCATTCAGAAATTGTTCCAAAATAAAATACTAGCACAGCTGGTGTAGACCTTTTAGATCAACAAAAAAATGTATTAAGGAATATTCATTATGTCTAAACAATAGATCCATTGATTGACAACCCCTTCTTTTATTTTGCAGTAGCTCCTTGCTAAATTCTTTATAAAAATGGCTGCGCATAACAAGAATTTTCAAAGAAAGAGACGAGGACATCCGTCCAATAGAAACTGATAGTTTCGAATTATATGCATTTAGCAATGAAAAAATTTCTTCTAAAAAATTTGTAAAATAGATAAAAATATTCTGATCATAAATATTTTACCAATCATAAGGCCTTTGGTCTATTTCACAAAATTACAACTTACAATTACAAATTTATACTTGTAGATAACAAATACAAATTTTGTATTACGATTTTCTATTTCACAAAGTAACTAAATTTATGAGAAGAAGCCGAAAAATTGTAGAAAAACAACTTTGTTTGTCACAATTTTGTAAAGGTGCGGTTTTACAAGAATTGTAGCTGAGTTGTAAACTAGAAGTGTTTTTTCACAAATTTGTGAATATCAAAACAAAATGAGCAATTGCAAAATAAAATGAAAAAACTAAATGCTTCTGTAATAAGAGATAAAAAGGAATTAATTTTTTTTTCGAAATTTTTCCAACGCCATGAAGCAAAAATAAGTGAGTGGAAAAATATTTTGAAACTCTCAGAGCATTCATAAAGAAAAAGATGAGAAATATTTTCGCGATGTTTTGTGCAAAACATGAAAAGAGGAACAATGGTTATTTCTTTTTTTAATAATAATAGCCAACTAATTTCTTTTAGATAAAAGTAAATAATGTACAGAAAGCGGGCTCAGTAGGTGGCACTAATAACCTCATTATTGATATTATTAGCAAGGAGTCACCAACATTGCAAGGGATTATCTAGGAAGCATCTCCCACTCTTCCCTCTTGTCAATCAATGTTCCAAATCTTTGAGGAAAAAAACAAGGTGCGAAAGATATGTTTTTACTTTCAATTTTATTTTTAAATGTAATTATTCTTTCGACTAGACTGCCAACACAAAATAAAAAGGCAGAATTTGTGAAGATGTTAAGATCCTTTCTTTATAAAAACAGAATGCAATTTATAATGAACAATTCGGCGCAATTAAAATGAATCGCAGAAGAAACGAGAAGAAAATAATTCAGAAGAACACCATTCTGCTTTCTTATTCAGGTTCCTTAAGGACATTCATATTTTTTTTTTATGGAAATTAATTAAAAAAATAATTCAATACAGTTCCATCTAAATTTTTGGAATTTCCATAATCACAATCTTCTAAGTTTTCTTCCTCTCCTGTGGAAGAAAGTAATTCAAAATTACAATTTGTTGCTTGCCTCAAATATAAATTAAAACAGCCGGTATACCTTTCGGCGAAGCATCAAACCAAAATCTACACTTCCGCTACTCTCACTGCTGCTAACTCATCACTGACATTTTCTTATTTATTTAATTTTATCACTTTAAGTAGAAACAAATTTGTAGAAAACTACACCGCACATTTCACTTGTAGAAATTTTGTAACTCCAATTTCTTTAATGAAACAGAAATCTACAAAAAAGTTCTATTTCTACAAATTTGTAGCTTGTGAATTACAACTAACAAATAATTTTCGGTGAAACAAAAAATGAAAAATTTCTATAAATTTCAACTACAATTTTGTTGCACAGAAATTTTGTGAAACCAAGAACATAAATTTTCCTACAAATTTTTTTAAAAAATTTGTAAGTTCCTGAAATAGGGCACTGGTTCAACGGTTCTCATGTGTAATTTTATGTAGATTTCGCTTTACTTTAACTTCTTCTTTATTTATATCAGTGTTGTTCCTCTACGCATAGACTTTCATTGTCTACTCTTTAGCGTAGACATTAGCGTAGATAAACAAATTTAGTGTAGACAATGTCAACAACGTCAACTATTGTGTCGATAATGTAGACAATGTACTCTGTTACAAACAAAACTTTTAGTTAGTACGTGTAGTGGTATCTTATTCTTATGAAAATTAAAAATAAGTTTAAGACAAGTTGTAATTATAAAATATGCCAGGCAGACCGAAAAATAAAGCTTTCGATCTCGAAAAATCAAGGATTTTTTATATAAGGAAAAGAAAAAGCTGATTGGGACAGTTATCAAAAGAAAACCTCAGTCTTCGAAATTCTATACATGAAAGTTATAATAAAAACCATTAGCTTTTTGGAATATTTCTTTATTTATTTACCTAGAGTCTACAGAGTTCGTCTCCTACAGACTATAAATACTTAAAAAAAATTAATTAATTAATTTAATACTAAGTCTACTGAGAAACAGAATTTCGTACAAAAATAATAAGACACTTAGTTTGAAATTTTCATGCAAAAAATTCTATGTAATTATTACGTAATTGATATTTCAAGCATTAATAAAGGTTACTTACATCTATTGGAGCGGAGAAATCTAAATATTTATCAAAATAGCTGAATTTATTAATAGAATTATTTACACATTCCTGATAACCATAGTTGGTTGAATGAGAAGAAGCATAAAGTAAGTTTCTTACTCTTATGGTTCTTTCTGAAACATATAAATCAACATATCCCTTATAAATAAAGCATATTACATGTCACGCCTGAAACTCAGATTTGATAATCATATTAGTGAACATCTTGACTCATACGAGGGTAAGTTATCCCCCCATATATATATTAAGCATGTAACATATAAAACGTGTAAAAGTTCTTTGAATAGATTCCAATCTGTGGTAATGAGGAGACCTAATAATTGCAGCGTATTTTAATATGGGACGAAAAATAGTAGTAAACAAAGTCCTAAGCGTTGAATTCCTTAGAGTTCCTTTTTATGAAACCAACATGTTTATAGCATTTTAAACATACATATTCTATGTGTCTTGCAAATGACAGTTTATTATAAAATCCCAAATCTGTGATTTCGCGAACACGACTTAAAGAAACATCATTAATAACATAATTAAAGCATATACAGCGGGCTTATAGAACGATTATAAGTTAAAATATGAAATTTCGAAGTATTTAAATTGAAGCTATTTCTACGACACCAGCTCAACAAACTATCAAGATCATTTTGTAACTGAAGGCACGCATTTGAGCAGATAATTTTTAGAAACAACTTTAAATCATCAGCATAAATTAAACAGCGTGATTACTTGAATATTGAGCTAATATCATTAATGAAAATATTAAATAATATAGGACGGCAGTGGCTGCCATGAGGAACTCCAGAATTTGCTTTAAAGTTGCGTGAATAGTTTGTATAAACTTTGAGAATTGGTTTGCGATTTGTATGATAAGATGTGATCCAATCTAAAAAAGTTGAATGAAAGCCAAGAGTGCAAGCTTATTTATTAAAATATGGATGCATACTCTATTGAATGCTTAAGGGAAAACTGTGTAAACACAGTCAACTTGAGCTCCTTCCTCAACGGAATTGATGCAATAATTTGTGAATAATGGCTGATTTACATTACTCGAACATGCGATTTTACTGAGAAAGTGAGTGAGAGGGTCTTATTAATTTGCACTGTTAGAAAAAAGGGGAGAGGTGATCGACTGTCAAAGCATTATTTCCCACTGTTGTCACTTGTGGCATTTCATCAATTTGTCAATTGCATAAAATAGTTGGTCGTTTATGCTGAAGTTCAAAATCGGATAAAAAAAGGCACTATTTTCAAGAACAATACACATACAGAATACAATAGAGAATACAAAATATTTCCTTTAAAATTTCGACACATTCCATATTTAAAAATTTTTTAAAAAAATTGTAAAAGAACAATTTAAAATTTTTTAAAAAATGTTTAAAATTTTTTTTAAAAAACGTTTAAAAATTTTTAATAAACTTTGACACATTCCAGCTGATGTGCTGTGACTTTCTTCAAATATTTTTAATTTGTGTGCGTGTAAACAATTAGATTCGTACCAGCTTGTAGTTAAATGTATGAGTTTGCTGCCATAATAACAAAATTTACTGCCATAAAATATACTTCTGGCTAGAACTTTTTATGGCTAATTATGGCTGTAAAAATTTACCCTTCGTCGGGGAATTTGACATTTAAATCAGTAAAATTTTGCTGGATTATCTTTTGTCCTTATCGTTCTAAAGTATTTTCAGATAAGGGGAAACTACTTACTCTGTTTTCTAGCAATGTTCGGGTAATATAAATCAGCCATTAGGCAGGATTTGTGACTGTTGATCTTCCCCTTTGAAATACATGTTGCAACTTTGGTAAAATATTCATAAGAGCAACAGCTCTATAGTTGTTAATACAATGACGTGCATCAATTTTAAAAATTGGTTTAATAATTGTAGTTTTTCAGGCATCTATAAATATCCCAGATTTAACTGATAAATTAAAAATATATTTTAAAGCTGGAATAAAGGAATATTTGCAAGATTTATTTATAATTTATTTCCAGATTATTTATTGCCTGTTCAAAATCTGAATCATATATATATATATATATATATGGATATAGTAGCAATGCGTCATCTCAGTCCAAGTTAGCCATAAAACTGTTGAAGATTCCAGAATCATCTGCCCAACTAGAAAGACTTTTTTCAAGCTGGCCACACGTTCTTTCTCCAAGCAAAAATCGGTTAACCTTTTAATGATCTAAACGATTGCTGCATATTTATTATTCTCCTAGAATTAAGCATGATGCATACAACGAAGATGCTGATAATCTGATTAATTTTTATTAATCTAAATAATTGCTGATGTAATTATAACTAAGTTACGCATATAATTCTATATTACATCTTATTTATTCTATATTCTCTTTATGCTTACTATTATCAATCATTATTCTCAGCTTCAATAAATTATGTCGGTTATTATCCAAATCATTTTTTTTGGTTCACTTATAACCTATTTTCTAACTAACAAAGTATAATAAACACATTTGAATTTTCTACCAAATTTTAATTGTCTACATTGTCTATGCTTATAAAATATAGTGTAGACAAGAGATTATTTGGTTACAATTTTTGGTAGTGCCAAAATATCTGCATAAATAATAGAAATTATCTTGTCTGATTCACGACCACCATCCACTTTCACATGTAGAAAATAAATAGTTTGTTAGTTTTCTAAGTCAAAAATTTATATCCTCATGAATTCTGAATTTTGCTTTTATGCTTTTTCATATATAAAAACATGCTTCGGTATATGTTTTGTATTTTTTATTCATTAGTGATGTTTTTCTTTCATTAATTCCTGCTTTTCTTGTTGTTGTTTTGTTGTTAAGGTTAATCCTAAACTTATCACATGACAGACAATTGCAGATTCTACGGGTGTTTATATGATTGGTTTTGGGTTTTAATGGATTTTATACTATTCCTACCGATACTTCTCGTATACCTATTCCTACCGTGGCCGGTCAAATGACCGGTCTTTAGCGCAGTTATAATTCTTTTAAATAAAATGTATATAATAGGCAAATTGACAGAATAAAAATGCAGCTTTTTTTTACTCAGAAGTATATAATGTACATTTTATTAGTTTTTACCTCATTTTTATGCAAATAGTCTTCTGGATTGTGCATTTTCCACATACGTACATTTTGCATTTTAGACAGATCTTGTTAGTCTTATTATCTTTGCATTATCTTATCTGGCATGTTTTCCGTTCACTTGAACCTGTACTTATATTTGTGATTGATGTTGCTTGATCTTCTTTTTCTAGCTGTCGCTCTGCTTCATATTCGTTGACAAGTTCTTCTGCCAATTGAAAT
This sequence comes from Dioctria rufipes, assembly GCA_963924295.1. Lineage (NCBI taxonomy): Eukaryota > Metazoa > Arthropoda > Insecta > Diptera > Asilidae > Dioctria > Dioctria rufipes. The sequence goes on along the minus strand of OZ002741.1, from coordinate 269,935,899 downwards.
AAAAATTCTTGCCTCCAATTTGCTCCTGTAGTTTCTTTATATAAAGCCCATGCATTCAACCCGGCTAAATCCAGGATGTTAAAAAAGACCTGTAAAGGCCATCTCCGAGATTTAGATTTTACTGTGAAATGTCTGGCCATTTGGTCGGTCACATCTACACCAAATTTGGTGCTTTTATATAATCTAATTGTCTCCGGTAGTCGGGTATTATTTCAACTTCTATACGAAGTTATGCACTGAACTAAGAATCAGTACTTTTTTATTTTGTTTAGCTTTGTACAAGTATTTGAACGATATGATTTTGTTGAGAAACGTGGCATATTGTCATTTTTCTGTTTTGCTAGTTTTGGTAGCTCCCGTTTGTTTGCTGGAATTGTTCCAACAACCGGCAGTTTTCTTTACTAAAAGTTTTGTCGCTGGAGAAACGCTTGTGACAAAATTGTCATTAGATGCATTTCTTCCACATCCTGCATACGGTTCTACTAATTTCAAAGTGACAAACTCTCCAAGCGGAACTGAAGAATGTTTCCTTTCAACGTTTTCTAAATATGGAAAGGAGTTTATTATATATTTATTATTTACATCGGACGCTAGCCAGAATTTGATACCAAATTTGTCCGGCTTATTTGGCATATACTGGGTGAATCTACACCTTGCTTTTGTTGGAAACAATTGTTCATCGATAGTAATATGTGGTTCTGGTTTGTAGCAGTTTAAACTGTTCTCAATGAATTTACACCAAACTTCAGAAATCAAAGCGAATTTATCGGTTTGCAAGCGCTGGCTTCGTTGATTCTTGTCGTCAAATCGAATAAACCCCATAATCTCCTTAAAGTTATTTCTGCTCATTCTTTTTGAGAAAAATGCCAGACCGCACTTTTTGTTCCATAGAGGTGAGCCTCATAGGCTCCTCGTGCATACAGGAGTCAAATAAATGCATGTAACTTTGCAGCAGACAAATCATATTTAGATCCCAACACTCGAAATACCCCTGCTTTCGTACATTTTCTTATATGTTCGATTATATGCTTGTCAATAATCAGAGAAAACACCGCGCCGTCCTAGCTTTACCTTTCATAATGTTCCATTTACTATACCCTGTCGGGCCTGATGTTTCCCAAATAATGTTATGAATTGGTGCTCTTCCAGGATTAGACCCTTCTTTTATTACTTGCCAAACAGTTCCATCTATTAATGTTTCGATTACCCCTTTCTCATTGTCACTAACTGAACTAAATCTCCCGCTATTTCGTCCTCTACATACGTTCGAAACATTCTCTACGTTCTCATCAGTGTTCGAGTCGTTCCCAAATAGATCATAATCATTTTCCGCATTGTCATTTTCAATATCAGAAATTTTCTGATCATCTTCGGAACGCTCTTCATCAATATTATTTATTTACTTTAATATAATATTCACATTCAACGAACGCCTTGACATTTTAAGGGATAAATATTCGAAGAATAAAATAAGAACTGAAATATAAAAATGTAAAGCAAAATGATTACAAAAGATGAAATGTGAAACTTACGATGAACTATTCTTGGATTCGTTCACTTTTTTGAAAATAACACTTATAACAGGTAGTACAAAATAAAAGAATAGATATACAAAATAATAAAAGACTTCCAAATATACTCCTTGTAACTTTTACGATTTGATGCTCTCTGTTTGGATCATAAGACTTTACTGATTTGACTTCATGAAAAGACGTCGAGGCATCCGCTGGGCTATTTTGTAACGACTTCATAGTTTCGGAAATGAATCATGGAGAGAATAGTTACTGAAAGGAATTTTTCGGCCAAAATCATGCCGCAACTGCAGAGAATACTAAGAACATGCTTAAATCATTCAGCCGATCAAATGACCGGTCGTGGTTGGCAAGGTAAAATAAAAACTTTTCTATAGTGCACCTATTAGATTTGTACTTCCAGATTCAGATACTTTTTCGCAGACTTAAGCTCTTGAGTAATTGCTGTCATATGCTGATGAGTATAAAGATGATTAGATTTGTGTACCATGTTTTGTTTTTCAATTTGGTCACCTAAAATAATGGCTCCCAATTATGTGTTTTTTTGTTTTTTTTTTTTTTTTTGACAGACAGGTTCGTTCGGTTTTCTTACTAATAGCTATATAAGTATATTCAAACAGATCCGTATAAGTTTTACAGAAACTTGTAGTTGCATACATAGCTTTCATACTTTTCAGCAATTAGTTACCCAATGTATTGTAGGGGAACTCGGGGTGGAACATGCTTGCTAAACTTTGATTAAAATTTTGTCAATTTGTACATTTATTTACATCTTTCTCTACAAAGAAACTAAAGCTAAACTTGTGTAAACTAATAATTATTATCCAAAACCAATATGTGGAAAAAATGAAGAAAATTTCCCATTCTGCTACACCCCCGGCGTACAAAGGCAAATGTACCCGGTGTACAATAGGCACAGTTGATAAATGAGGGCCCATGATGAAAACAAAATATGCCTATTAATCTGGGATTTAAAAATATTTTCAGGGGCGGAATGGGGTGTACCCCAGTGTGCCCAACACATTGCGACCCGACGTAACGTTTTTTGAAATACGAGTATTATGGCCGTTATATTTGTTAGCCTTGAGTTTAATAATAATAATAATAATATACTTTTATTGCTGGCTACTGTATAAAGATTACATAATCTTGTTAACATACAGATAAGAGGTGGAATTTAAATATACAGAAAAACTAATAAAGACTAACGTTATATATATAAAATTGAAATGAAAATGTAATGGTCAAATAGCAAGCAGAATAAACCTAATTACTGGAAAGAAATTTTAGTACATATATGTATAGAAGAAGGGAAAAGGAGAAAGAAAAAGATATAATAATAGTAAAAATTAAAACAATGAAATAAGAAGATGAAAAATTAAGATCTAATAAAAATTAACAAAGTATAATAAAATAGCAATAACGACGAACCAGGATGTGCACTAATTAGATGAAAAGGACTTTAATCGCTGAAGGAATTCTCTGCTAGAGCCCACCGCCCTAAGGTCAAACGGCAGTAGATTCCACTTACGTAGGGTTTGAACAAAATAAGAGCGTTCGCCATAATGTGAGTTACATCGAGGAAGCAGAAAACCAATACTTCTGGATGAATGCATAAATCTTAATTTCTTGTAGAGATATTCGGGACACTTATTAAATAGTAATTTATGCAAAAAGAACAGATCACGATGTTCAAGGTGAGTATCCAGTGAGTGACCAAGAACAGAGCTTGTGTGCATTGAGATATGAGCACTACGCGGTAGATTATAGACAAATCGTATAGAGTCATTAAATGCTACTGTAAGTCTTCTGCGGCACACTGAGTCTAACTTTGGAAATAATATGGTACCGTACATGAAATGAGGTACAATAAGAGTTCTTACTAATTTCATGCGCATCTCAGTGGAGAGAAGATATCCATGGACCCATAACTGGCGCAAGGACCCATAAACTCTGCAAATGATATTGGTGATATGACTACAGCAGGAAAGCTTAGAATTCAGTTCAACTCCTAGATTTTTGACTGAGTTTTGATACGGTAAGATAACATTATTGAGTAAAACAGGAGGCATATCAGATGTTTCAAGAGCATTTCTATAGATGGGCATACAACACGACTTATTGGCATTTAAAATCAATCCATTTTCAAGTGACCACTCGGATATCCGATGCAAATCCATATTTATACGAGCAGTGCAGTCCTCTTGTAACCCAATTGGTCTGCTGAAGTAAATCTGCACATCATCAGCATAGAGATGAATAGATACGTCCTGGACAACGTTGGGAAGATCGTTTAAAAATAAGCTAAATAAGAAAGGACCAAGAATCGAGCCCTGGGGAACACCACATTCAGTAGGGCGAAACTGCGATATTATATTACGCACTTTGACGGCTTGTTGTCTATGTGAAAGGAAGCTCCCAATGAGGTTAACAGCAGATGAAGAAAAATTAAAATTGCTTGCAAGTTTATAAAGAAGGCGAGTATGGTCGACAGAGTCAAATGCTTTACTAAAGTCGAGCAGAACAAGTATCGTTAGGAAATCCTGATCAAGGGTTTCAGTAATATCAGATGTTACTTTTAATAGAGCTGTTTCACAACTGTGCATTTTACGGAACCCAGATTGCCAAGGCGATAAGAACTTGTTCCGGTCAACAAACTTAACAGCTTGGTTATATATTATTTTCTCAAACACCTTACTGAAATAGCAGAGTATACTGATTGGTCGGTAGTCTTTCTCAGAAGAGGCGATAGATTTTTTAGGGATTGGGATTATAAGAGCTCTTTTCCAAATAGTAGGGAATTGCGATGTGGTAAGGCAAACATTAAAGATGTGCACTAATGTACTAACAATGAAGGGAGCAATTAACTTGATGAATTTAGGAGGGATTAAATCATAGCCGGTTGCAGTGGATTTCACTGCCATTAAGGAGGAGAATACTTCAAAATGATCAATGCAGCGGAATGCAAACCCTTCATTGTGCCTTATAGTAAGTTCTTGATTTCGGCCCTGACCAACAGACTGATTAATCGGAGACATGGAGGTGAAATGTTCATTCAAGCAATCAGCGTCGATCGAGCATATGTTCTCATCCTTACCTGCCACCCCCATAAAGCGTAAATTTCGCCACAGGTTTTTTGGAGGTAGACTAGGATTCAATTTGGAGGCAAAATATGATTTTTTGGCTTGCCTGAGTTTTAGTGTGACGAGATTTCGGACACTTTTATATCGATGATGAGCTGCAGGGTCCCGTGAGATTTTATAGCGATGCAAAAGGAAATCTCTTTCAGCAAGAAGAGTGTGAATTTCTTGTGTTATCCATGGACAGCGTTGGGAAAAGATTTTCTTCTTAATCAAAGGAACATGTCGATAGTAGAGTTGTAAAATTAAGTTGTTAAAAAAATCGATCTTTTCATCAACTGAATCCAGTAGGAGTACATCGGACCACGGCATTGCGGAGCAGTCAGCATGGAGCATGTCAAAATTAATTTTATTATAATCACGATAATAAAATGAGTCAACACATAAAGAAGGATCTAAAGCCAGCTGGTATGACAAATATAAGAAATCATGATCAAAGTTACTCACTGGAGTCAACTGGTTATGGAACAACACCTTATCGCTATTAGTTACAGAGAAATAATCCAATTGGGACGGATTGCTAGTATTGAAGAATGTTGGCATATGATTGACAATTGTTAAGTCTAAAGTTTGCATGAGGTATAATAGGTCTGTAGCCTGAATGTGACTCCTTAGACCATCAACATTAAAATCACCACCAACAATAATATTCGAGTAACTACAACAAAGGTGGGAAATAGTTGTTTGAAATTCGATGAATGTATCCTCTTTAAAACCATTAGGGGGGCAATAAACGGCAACCAGAATACACTTATCTACTCCAGTATTAACTTCTACACATACAAATTCAAATGTTGCACCTGGTGAGGAGATGGCTAAGACAGAAGTTTTGAGAGAGGATTGCACATAAATGGCTACACCACCACCGATCCTATCCAAGCGATCATTCCTATAGATTGAAAAACCACTAGACTTTTAATTAGTCAAAAGTATGTTGAAACAAACATGTGATGTAAATTTCCGAATAAAGAATAATGTAATTAACTTGGTGTCATAGAACGAAAATTAGAATTTGCAAGCTACTTCTCCAGCCTTCGGTAAAATCCAAAATAAGCACTTTATTTTACTGACAGCGACCAATCCATCCATCCATCCACAGTAAACTAAAAGCTTTGCACGAAGGTGGCGCGTCTCTGTCGTTCATAGCGAGCACCCTATTCCACCTCGGTACCCCGTTCCACCCCGGCTTTCCTTACTTGTGAATCCTGGAATTTATAAATTGAGTCATTACAGCAATTCTCTCATCCAATCTATCTTTGATAGGGACTTAAATACGCATTTTCAATGTTCTTGCAGATCTTAGCTCTCCTTTTCCATTTGTAGATATATGTCCGGTCGGAATCCTTAAAGCTGTTATTTTCTAAACGTTATTTAGTTGCACCATTATAATTCTTTCGATTTTCACTTGTATTTTCAAATGGAATTATGTTAATAATATTTACTTCAGGTACATCAATGCAAACAGGTTTTATATTTTCTGTACATATCTGCAATTCAGATTAAATTTGATCGTCCGCCTGCTGATGATCACCACTACTTCCATCTAATGATATTGCAACTCCCATATAAAGAAGAAGAATAATCACTATGACTAAGAAAAGCTAAAGTAAAGTGTTTAGTCTGATCCTGATTAATTCCTGTACGCAATACTTGCGCTGCAAACTGCGCATATTCTTTCATCCGTCAAAATACTTTTAGCGGTATAGTTAAGTTCCGTAATGCTTTCTTTTCCCAAAATGTGCGAATGCGAAATAGTTTACCACCTTCTGTTTTTCATCGGGCTTACATTCTGCGAAGGTTCAAGAGTGATATACATCAGCACCTCCGCCACTTTCCTCATGTCCCATAATCCTTTCCATATCTCCCTCGTGCCATACTGTGCTTTACATCATAGGATATCCCCTGAGCTTGGATTAATTATATACAAAAAAAAAATGAGTTTAATGTCGTCTACTCCAGGAATTTTGATTCTGTTACAATTAATTCTAAGACACCCAATTTTATCAGTTTTGAAAAATAAAGCAGCAATCAACCTCAGGACTTGATTGATAAAAACCTATGCTATTTCCCTATGCTGGAGAGTTCTGAAAGTCATCTCGTATCCCCAAGCCCGAGATGAACAACATATTTAGTACCGGCTAATTCCACCAGGGGACCTTGCTCAATAAATGCTGTTTGCACTCGAAAGAGCAACTGTGACTTTTCAAAACACGCACCCCCAGGACCCAATAATATTAATTTGCTAAGAAAACATCAAGCCAAGGTGATATTATGTTGTAAAATTCGAATGATGCTGATATCTAAAAAAAACCTTATTTAGACGCAGCATTTAAAAAAAGGAAAACCAAGATGACGTCATGCTGAAATCTACAACTTCCCCGCTAATAAATCGCCAAGCATGAAAAGAGCAAAACCAAGGCATGCTGGTAGCACCAGCTAATGCCGTTAGGAAACCTTACTTTCCCTCAAGGTGAACAACATATGTAGTACCGGCTAATTCCGCTAGGGAACCGCACTCAAGAAATGGTGTTTGCACTCGAAAGAGCAACTGTGACTTTTCAATACACGCACCCCCTAAACCCAATAATATTAATTTGCTGAGAAAACATGAAGCAAAGGTGATATCATGTTGTGAAATTCGAATGTTGCTGACATCTACAACTTCCCCGCTAAGAAAACTTATTTAGGTGCAGCATTTGAAAACAGAAAAACCATGATGACGTCATGCTGATATCTAGAACTTTCCCGCTAATAAAAGAAAACAGCAAAACCAAGGCATGCTGTTAGTTCCGTCTAATGCCGCTAGATAACCTTACTCAAGAAATGTCGAGCCCATCGAGGATTTCTGATGAGAATTTCGTCTCCCTAGAACTAAAACCCCCACACCACACCACATAGAATCCATTGGCATGTACAAAAATAACTTGAATTACTAATACGATAATATCTCGAAAACCAAAGCCCGTAAAGGATTTCTGATGGAAAATTTCATTCCCTCCTTCCTATCCTATATGATAATACCCCCCACCTTCCCGCCATCTAGAATCCATTGACATGAACTAAAATGTGCTACTGTTAACTTTAATTATTACTAATATTAATTCAAAACCAAAGCCTAAATTTAGGCTCAAAAGGAATAAATAGAAAAGTGCTCTTGTGACATTGTTCGTAAGACATGGTTGCAAAAAGGCGTTTTTACTAATAACTATGTATAAAACGGCAAAGCTTATTTTATGTATATAAATTATGATGTTCACTAATTCACTAAATCTAAGGACTGTTCCAGAAATTGGCCACTTTCAAAGGAAAAATTCAAATAGTAGGGAATTAATTAAATTGGGATAACATATTTTACATTGAAGCAATTAAAATAGAAATTTGGAATTTATTTCCACATATTCATTTATTTTTATAATTTTGACGGACCTTTTGCTTTACATTATACATTTACATATTTGTGATTGTGATAGTTTCCGAAGCATTTTCATATTGGCTTGAAAAATCTTTTATATTACAGGAATTCTATTTTGTTTTGTATATGTTTTAGCAGACCTGCGCCAAATATTTCTTAATTTGGACATTCGAAGAGCCACCTTTTAGCACAGATCAGGCTTTGAGTTAACAGAATTTAAATTGCACAATGAGAAAATATTCCGGGGCTGAGAAAAGCTAACATGTTCGTAAAGTCAAATTATCGACAAATTGCAATCACTTCGATTGTTTCAAAAGTTTTTGAATCTATCATTAACTCCAAATTAATGAAGTATCTGGAAACCAATCAGCTCATCAACGATCGCCAATACGGCTTCCGGCACGGACGCTCATCTGGAGACTTGCTGACTTTTCTTACGGAACGTTGGAATCGTAGTCTTCACAATTTTGGTGAGTCCAAAATCGTTGCTCTAGATATTTCAAAGGACTTTGATAGAGTCTGGCATCCAGCCCTTTTAGACAAATTCAAAGCACTTGGTCTTTCCCCTCCTCTTCTATTATAGATTGAAAGTTTTTTATCTAGTCCCCAAATACGTGTTGTATTAGATGGCGTTATGTCTGAACCTCATCCTATTAATGCCGGTGTCCCCCAGAGCTCTGTTATTTCTCCGACTCTATTTCTAATCTTCATTAATGATCTGCTTTCCCTTACTTTCAATCCTATCCATAGCTTTGCTGATGACAATACCCTTGATTTCGCACACTCCTTTGACACCCTTGCGGATTCCAGAGGGAATGCCGCGTGTGTTAAACGAGACTGCATGTTTGAATAACGATTTTGACAATATTCTCGCTTGGGGCAAAGTGAATCGCGTCGAATTCAATGCATCTAAGACCCAAAGCTGTCTCATCTCATTAAAACAAGACCATCACTTAACCACTCCCGTTTCGTTTGATGGTGCATTAATTTCTGATTCACCGTCACTAAGCATTCTTGGCATTAATATTTCCAGTAAGTTAAGCTGGACAGATCACATCTTCTCGGTTGCCAAAGAAGCATCAAAATGTCTTGGTTTCTTGAAAAGGTGTAAGAAATATTTCAGCCCATCAAATATAGCGCTCCTCTACAAGTCCTCCATCAGACCCAGAATGGAATACGATTCCCATATCTGGGCCGGGGCTGGTCGCACAGCCTTAGCTTCATTGGATATTGTCCAAAAGAGAGCCTGCAAGCTCATTGGCGATGTGGCAATTACTCGTCATATCAACTCGCTCGAGCACCGTCGCAATGTTGGATGCCTTTCGCTCCTTTATCGCTATATGCATGGCCAATGTTCTGATGAAATATCTAGTCTGATCCCTTGTAGAATAGTTCCTGCACGCAATACTCGCGCTGCATCCCGCGCTCATCCTTTTACCCTTCAAATTACCTTCGGCCGTACACTAAAATTCCATGATGCTTTCTTAACCCTAACTGTGCGAATGTGGAACAGTCTACCATCTTCTGTCTTTCCTCCGGCATACAACCTGCAAAAGTTTAAGGGCGACATACATCGGCACCTCCGCCGCTCTCCTCATATCCCTTAATCCTTTCCCTATCTCCTTCCTGCCACACTGTGCTTTGCATCATAGGGTATCCCCTGAGCTTGGCTTAATAATATAAAAAAAAAAGTACTCGGAACAAACGACAAAAGTATTCCTCACGGTCAGCAGAAAAGAACTAAGACTTTTAACTGACCTATTCACTAGGCATTGTCTAGTTAGATATCATCTTAAAAAGATGGGTATGGTTGATGACGTGACCTGTCTCTTCTGTATGCAAGACGACGTAATAGCTGAACATGTCCTGTGTGTCAGTGGAACTCTCTGACACATGAGGCTAAGGCATCTAGAAAAGTCATTCCCATGGCCAGAAGATGTTGTAAAAATGGCTCCCAAGAACGTCATAGGCTTTGTAAAAGACCTTAAATTTGAATGTGGTCCATATGGTACTTAGGGTTGGGGATCACAAAAGATCTTATCGGTCGCAGTGATTAGATCAGAGGCGGAACTCGGTCTAAATCAATTCATCAAAGAATGCTAATAATAATCGACGGTTTTGCTACACTTATTTTCTCCATCTTCCTATCCGGTAGTTTTATTAGATGCGTTATCATTAATTTTTATTTTTTAGCCCGTTGGATAGTTGAACGTGGGCATATCTCTGGCTGACATATTGGTGGGGTTTCTCTCAATTTTTATTTTCAACTGGTTCAGGTTTCTGCAGATCCAGCGTTTCTTTTAACGCTCGCATTCTTCTGAAACTGGACAAGGGCTCTATGTACTGTTATTTTTTAAACAATCAATTTTTTGGCTAGAGACCTCTGCGAAAGTCCCGGGATTTCGACAACAAAACTGAACAATATTATTATCTTCTTTCTTTTTGACTTGTTGCCACAATGCACCGAATAATACTTAACGACTTAATGATACCTCGATTTAAAGATCATTTTATTATTACCTACAAAACTGTCCTACAGAACTATGTACCTATTTATAGGAAGAATTAGTGTTAGTGGTACATTTATTTGTTTTTTCGCACTTTTTATTTCTCGTAATAATAATTGCTATATAAATTCTATTAATTTTAATATGAAGGTTTCAAATTTCAATTTTTGTTAAAATTTTTAATCTAGGATTTTTTAAATGTTTGTCTCCGTTTGCGTAAACGTTAATATTTAATTAGTTTGATTTTATGTATTTTTTAAATTTTATTTACTATCATACTATCTGCATTGCTAAATATGAAGACTTCTTCAATATATGATTTTAATTTGATTGCTTGATTTTTATTAAAATTTAATTAAGGTTAGATACCTCTTACAGTCGTCTTGTAAAATGAAGGATATACAAATCTCGTAAAGCTTTATAGAAAAAATAGTTTTTAATTTTTCCTAAAATAATAATTAACATAAAATAAATTTTCAAAATAAATAGCAAAATAAAATTTTGTTCTCTAATTTAAAAAAATTGCAAGAGCGGGTTAGTAATTATTTTATAAGCAAATAAATTTTTTCATAACTGTTTATTTCCTGCTATCAGTTTACTAAACTGAAGTCACATTACATATGTAGTGTAAGTAGGTTTGAAGAACTTATAGAGAATCTCTGACATATGAGTGACTAATCCTATCCTAATGTGACCTTAAATGTTTTTTTTTATTCTTATTATTTTGTTTATAAAATACCCTCTTCGTAGAAAATATTTGTTTTTACAGCAATGCCATGTATTCAAAACACTCGATGGAATATGCATCCAATTAATGATTAAGCCCTTATGGGTTTTCTAATGATCATTTATGAGCTTAATATAGTCGAAATGTTGTATCAAATAAATGGGCATGCTGCTTTCTTTATGCGTATTTTTTCAATATTTGTGGATATCTGCATAAAACTTTGTACATAGATAATTCTCTGATCTAGGTATATGACCGGTTCGAAGTAGGTGCTACCTACCTATTGTAGCAGTAGTTTAGCATTTAAAGACAACGAATTATTTTCATTTTGCGCCTGCTAGAATTTCACACCCTGTGAAGGAAACCATTTGCCCCTATGATACCTCGTATACTTCCTCTGAATGTATTGCTTTCGTCACATACATATGTACAGTGTGTTTTTGCCGAAAGTTTCAAAGGGAAGGATCTGATAGTACTCACCGCTTCGGTGTTAAGAATATATCCTAGTTTTTTACGAAAAAATCCATGTCTTAAAAGGTACAGGTTGAGCGGTCACTGCTAGCACCTCATTGTATGTAGAACTTTCCAACGACTGCTCAGCCAGCCCCGTATTTTTCTCCTCTCCCCATATATATGGCGCTTTAACCCTTATGTCAACACCACTTCTTTTATCCTTGAATCAACGCCTGCATCACCGGTGATATCCTTACATTTTGTATTGGAAAGTACCTGAATTGCAGGTAAATAGGTGAAGAACGAGGTCTGTAAGTAACAAAAGACAGCTAAATAAATGTTTTGAATTTATTAGTTATTTTATTTTTATTGTTAGAAAAAATTTTAATAAAGGAGCTCATATTACTGGCTACGGACGCCGAAGGTTTGAGAAAAATCTCTGTACCTAAAAACGGAATGACTCAAATGTATTCTTCTATTACTTTGTATCTTTTATTAATTATAAAAGTATTTTGTGTTGCTCAGTTGATGCACCTGTTTCATATGCTGATGAGAAACTAGCTATACAAATCAGTTTTTGGCAAATATGTAGCACCGTTTACAGCATCCCATTTCCCGTAAGAAACAGACTTTTCCTCCTGGGTATCTATCTACAGAGCTTGACGGGCGGAGATCTACAGTTCCCGCCTCGACGGGAACTTTAGCATGCACTCTAAACCACTTTGAGTGCTAAAATTGACGATCTATAACATTTGGCTTTATCCGGACAGTACCCAGCTTCTGGCGATAATTACGGTGAGGTAGGATCTTCATTCCAAATCTCTTCATCTCTGGCCTCGAATATTCCTGTTGCCGGTTAACAGGCTCGTCATTGTCTTCTACGGCCATACTTTTTCTATCGGCCTGAATTACCTCTACTTGGCGGCTTCCTTTAGTGTCCGAATCACCATCATCGAGGATTTCCGCAGCTTGCTGCTCTTCTCAATGACCAGGTGCACTTGGGCTTGCTTCATCCTCAATCGATGCGCAGCCAAAATTATTAGGAAGAATTCATGGCGGACGGACAACAAATTAGCGGTCACCTGTCGAATTATATATATTCATCAGAGCCAACTTCCTTGCGAATGGACGCAGGGTCAAAAATCCACCTTTCGGAATATTCGCTGGACTGCTCGTTTTGCTTCGCTTTAATTTCTAAAACTCTGTTCACACTAGTTCACAAAATAAAATGAGAATTTAATTTATGCCATATTGCATGAGATGCACGATAGAACAAGATTTTACCTTTTAATGAGTCATGAAAATGCCTAATCTAATACAAAATCTATGACAAACTCATACACCACGAGAGGTGTTAATTCGGTAGGTACAATAACTTTCGGTTGATAATAAGCTAAAATTTTGGCAACGATGTTCAAAATATAATTCCTGAAGATATCAAGAGACACCCAGGCCGAGGAAATGTTACCTGGAGAGAATGTAAAACAAGTCAAAACTAGCTGGTAATGGAGGTGCTGATACAAAGGATAAAACAAAAATTTCGGTTTTTACCTTTGTGAAAAACCCGTATTAACATATTTTTGTTTCCAGGATCTGGAAAGTGTGGATTCTCATCTTTATTTTGACTTATGACATCGACGTTATTAGCGCTTATATGAGATAATAAAAATATTTAAATAAAGTGAATTGAATTGATTTTAATAAATTCAAATCAATTCAGTTAAACACGAAAAAAAATGCGGATAAAGAGAAATTCCCACTTTTCATACAACTTTAGGCCCGACACCTCCAGACATGGGAGATAACTTACACGATGCATTATGATACTCTGAACATATTTTGTTAACAATGTTTATTTCGATCTACCGGGGGAAAGCTTTGGCGATCGGATGTAGCTTGAGCGACTTTCTTCGGTGAGAAGAGGATTTTCTCGTGATTGTGAGGAATTGGTGCGTCGTCAAAAATGACTTTCTATGAGAAAAATATTCACAACAGAGCACAAATGGCCATGGAAGAAGCCGCTGCATAAGTGTATGCGAAATGTAGTAGCTGGTGTATGTGACCCATGTGCATGAAAACGGCAAAAATGTCCCGAGAAAGTTTTTTGAATCGGGAAAAATATATACACCCGATAGTACCCGGCGAGATCTTTTTGATATGCAACATGCGGTGTTGGAACCCCCCCCCCCCTGAGGATCCTATCCACTACTGATAGATATTCTAATTATAGTGTGCTGGGAAAAAAATAAAGAAATAAAAATATTGAAAGGCTTAGCTGGGAAAAACGGATATTCAAAAAAATATGGCAGGCAGTCAGTCTACTTAAACTGCGATATTAAACTGAAATTGAAATTGGTTATGCGTCGGGCTTGACAGCAATAATGTCATGCACTTACAAGAGAATCAAATGGGGTTTGAATTGAGAAGTTAAAACCTATCACACAAAAGAACGACCAATATAGACCAATATCTGATACCATTCTATGTATAATTTTCAGAGAATTACAGCGTAATTAATAATAATTTAATTGCCGATCTACATTCGAACTTTTGTACACACAACTACAAACTTAACAAATGCCTTGGTTCTGAAAGAGTTAACTAATTTTAGTGCCATTTGAAAACTTTCTTTCTGAATTGCACTTAATCTCTTGCTATTAGATCTTCTATCCAGTAATGGCTTCATTTAAAATTGCTACGATACATTCTCGTACTCCATTACAAAAATTTTCTCCACAATTCACCTTCTGTTTACGTGAAGCATTGAAACAGCCCGTAAAGTCAGAAAACTTGCAGCAATAACTCAAAGCAAAACTCTTTTATTCGTCATAATAAAAATAAGTACAAAACCCAACAACAGATAAGATATATACATAGGCATGGCCGGGATCGTATCGTGCATGGGAATTATGGGGAATGGTATATGAGATTGCACCCTCCTCGAATGCTTTATGAGCAACATTTCAAGTCAACAAGAAAAAGTCTCTAGGGCACCCTTCGCCAGGGCTACTATACTGGAGTCAAAGCTGCACAAACTGGTCAACTGCTGCTGTTCCAGCAGCATGGACTCCAACTGAAGTCCTCCATTCCATTTGTATGGCAGCTAAAAGACAAACAGCCATCTATCCTCCAGAATAAATGACATTTGCTGTACTAAATAATAGTGAGAGTCTTTTATGCTTTTATACGAGTATATCAGAACTGGAAAGAAAGCAACCTGACACGTGAGTAGATAAAGTCTTCGGGTGCTTTCTCCATTATAGGCCGGCAATCACATCCTGCTCCATCATAGCCAGAGTATCGTCCTGTCCGGGGTGCTCTGGAAGAAGATTCCGTATTTCAGCCACGTCGTCTCCCCTACCATAAAAATGCAATAATAAAAATTGCTGTCACGTCTAGACATAATTTCTTCAATCATTCATTACTGAATTAAGTGGCTAGTTTACCTCTACTTCGATGAAAAGGATGTAATGATCCCAACAACCACCTCCGCTTCCTCAGTAACTCTAATTTTCGTAAGGAAGTTCCAGGAAGGAGTGATTGTTCGAAGTCAAGAGTCTGATTGTAATGGTTCATGCCATCATTTCGGGAGCAAGTATTAAAGAGATACTCTCTATATTATTAAAGATTTCATCCCGAACTCGAGCAATTGGACTAAAGTTCAAAAATCTATGTCGTACACTGAAGGTGATATAAGTGTTGCGGTGTACCTTTTCACCGGGAAGTTGGGTCACGTTTAAAGTCATCCTGTTACACTGTACAGATGACGATAAAGTCGATGGGCTGTGCACCATTTGACCTCACCTTGGTTAGAGCACGTGGTAGACGTGACCGAAAGATCAACACCTTCTACCAAGTATCACGTTACGTTTATCCAATTTCCTCAAGTACCTAGTACGAAGTACGTATCGTCCTGGTTTTATCTGAGGTTGTTTCCATTGATTTTTGTATCATGTATTGAACTTTTATGGTATTCTCAATGAGACGACAATTCTTCTGGGGGTTCTTTTTTTGTTTGACGAAAGAACTGAGGTAAGAAGTTTTTTACCGCAAAAAATACAGACGATACCCGTGGAATTTTAATGCGACTGAGAGTGTAAATGGAATGCAATTCCTCTGGGGTGTTTATGATAGTTCTATATTGCCGATTTATATTTGAAGTAAAGTTGAAAATGAATTAAGGATCATAAACTTTTCAGAAAATGGAGGGATGAATTTGTAACCAGATGTAGAATAGAAATGTCAAGATGTTCCGTTTAACTAGTTATCATTCAATTTGAGAACATTTATCTTGTTCCCCCATCGGAATCAATCCTTATAGAAAATTGTCTTTAGAGTTTGAATAGTATTTGTCAAGCAATAGACAGATTTGATTTAGGGTAATTATGGGACTATATAACGGATAACTTATTGGCTCATGGTTCTGGTCTTGATTGGAGTCACATAGGTGCTCATTAATGGTAGAGGCAGGTTCTCGACTATAGAAAGCTTTCTATAAATACATTAGGACATAACTTAAAATATCATTTTATATTTAGACATACCTTAAGTTAAGGTAGAAGGCGTTATGTGATCTTCCATATATTGACGTCTCGACGAGTAGGTGCGAGTTGCTTACTCTGGGTTATATTGGTACACTTTGGTTAACAGTTGCAGTATCAGAATATTTTTAAGTACGATGTTGAGATATCCTGGTTCCTCAAATTATTTGCGACGGTGAAGGCTTATTATTTAAATTATTTAATTTGACTTATCTACTAGACTGAAACAAGCCGTCTTCATAGACTGCAAATATTAATCCTCAAAATTTTAGAACACACTTTTTCATTCGCTAGTGAGGCCACATATGAAACTCAGTTGTTTTTTAGCAGGTTTTTCCAAATCTATAAAACAGCTTCAATGAATCTATCACTTTTGGAAACTTGGGGACTTAAGATTGTTGATAAACTCGATCCAATGAGCCGACTGCATGGAGCGTGGAATAGTAATCTCTAACTATGAGATAATGTTGCATGCATTAACGTGGCAAAGGTCCATACCTAGGATTTACGATGGATATTAAAGAATAGCTGATGATATCAAAGTCTCTTAATATTGTGTAGATATCGGGATGCATGTTACAATCCCATGTGGATTCGTTCTTTAACCGCTATGCTGTATCTATTATTCTAATACTGCTGGGCTAAATATTTTCTGTCAGTTCTGTCTGTAGATAATATTTTGTTACTTCCTGCAGTATAGGCAAGGGCGGATACAGTGGGGGCCGATCGCCTAATAATCAAAATTTATACTCTAATCAAATGAAATAGAAAATATTAAATAGTTTTTTTAGAAAATACTGACTGATTCTAAATCCGCACTAAAGAATAGAAAATAATTTCTTCCATCACTTAATAAGTACCTGGAACAAAAAAGTTCTCTAGAGTTTCCCTTAATTTTATATTTAATGAAATATTGAAATAATATTACATTTGTCTATAAATCTTAAAATTTTCAAGATACATAAAGAAAGCAAGATCTGGGGCAGTTGAAATTTTAATACTATCAATGGATGGATGCTCGGACTATCGGTCTTTCTTTTAGACAACAAACAACGGATTGGTTGTCTAAAATTCTTTTTATATTTTAAAATATGCCAGAACGTTTCGCGGGCGAACACTCCGCGTCTTCAGGTGGTCTTATCTACAAAGTAACAATAGTAAGCTTTTGCCAGAAGTTACAATATTTGTACTACTTACGGAACATGAATATTACTAGCAATTATTTTTTTTTTTACATTTCACACAAGGCAATACAATAATAAATTAAACATTTAACTGAAGAACACTGTAATTAGTTAAATTAATTACATATACACAAAAAAACTAGAAAGAAAGCACACACTATTTTTAAAAAAACATTTGAGACCAACATTAAATCTCATGTCTAGAAAAATGAAAACAGCGTCCACATTACGCAATTTGTCATTATTTCATGATCCGAAGAGGGATGTTTTTCGATTGGAACATGTACATTATACACGTATATGTGTGCATAATTTAAGCGAATGATTATGAGTTAGTTTAAAAGTGAGCAGTACACCGAATTTATGTTGTCGGTGTCTGTTTAGCGGTTCATTGTATTAGCTGTGGTATATGTATGCAAGACCTCCAGGCACATCCTCTTGTTAGTATTTTTCTCCCTACATAGAATTGTTGTATTATTAAAATCTGGGAAATGGTTTGCTTCCAACAGTGCCTTGTGACCTGCAAGCCGATTTTTAATAAATTGGCTTGTGGTACCCACATAATTTAAATTACAGTTTGAATTACCTGAAACTGAACCCATGCATGGAATATTGTAAAGCAGGTCCAAGACGGTCAAGACCTCACACACAACATTTTCATACTATAGTAAATAACAATTTTAGAGATTGAAATTGGGAGATTCTCATGTTTATTCAAATACATAATTAAATTAGATTGCTTTGGCTTTGCTTTCTTTGTGTACCTTGAAAATTTTAAAATTTATACATAAATTTGATATATTTAATAAAACGTAAAATGAAGAGAAACTATGGATATCTTTTGTGCTACATATATGTAGGTAGGTAGGGTAGGGAGGGGCTTGAAACTAGCAGTTTTTGAATTATCATCAATATATCATAAACTTCTAGGGCAAATTATATAATAATTCAAACATAAAATTTTCATATGTAAAACATTTAATTATTTTACGTTATCAATTTATTTTAAATGTGCAAGTCGTTCGGTATATTTTACCCCTCCTCCGGAATAATAAGCTCCACCTGTTGGGGCATCATGTGCCACTTACTATATTGGAAGACTTTATGCGTAAGATAGAATAAAAAAAGCGGAATCTAGTTCGTTGTTATCGATATTTATTCATAACTTTAAAAATAATCATAATTATTCAACACAAGCGAGCATTCTAATTTAATATAATAGTCTGTCTCTGTCTACCCCCATTTTAGTTGCATCACTTTTAAATGTTATTTTTATATTTAGTTTGTGGAAAAACTTTTGTAACTGCATTGCATTCAGGTTGTTATTAATATTTAAATAGGTAGCTCTAACCTTAAGTCTGCTTTATTTGCCTTATACCTAAAATTTGCCACCGCGGCACTTTTTACCCCGAACGGCACTAGAATATGTCTTTAGATAGAACGCAATGACAACAACAAATTTGTAGTTGTAATTAGTATCAGAGTGCTCACTAAGAAATTAACAATATAAAGGTACTAATTTCGCTTTTACATGATGAGCATATTTAGTATGAAACTAAAATATCGGACACGATTTTTTTTACTTTTCGCCAAATAAATAGCCGTATGACTCGTGTGCTCTTACCTAATGCTTGGCAGCGACTGGCTATGCGGGGAATATCAGCCCATGCCTAGCACATTCTTTGCCTGTAAGTTCTTATTTTATTGCCCTTTTATTATGCGAAATATTGACAGCCCCACTCTACCCTACTCATTAACTGATAGGACGAATTATTATTTGTTTTTTAGTGCAGATTTGAAGCAAAGTTTTTTTAAAAAGTTATTTTTTATATTTATTAGTTTTTTTTAGTTCTAAGTTATTCTAAAAAAAAAATGAAAATTATAGCATTAAGGAATTCTCAGTACAAGAAAATTTTTTGCATATTTTTGTGATCGAAAGTTTACAAAAGTCGGGTATATTGATCAAAAGTAGTATGTTTTGAAAATCATTATAGCCGGGGTAATTAATATTAGATTCAATTTTCTTGCAAATATTTAATTAAAGCAAATAGGGTTATATATATACTATATTAACCCTACCTAATTAGTACTCCTCGAAAAATTCTTTAAGTGTCGGTTTGAAAAGAATCTATTAACAAAAAACAATTTTTTAAAAAGTTACCTTTAATTTTTACAACAAATTGCAGCCCAGCCCAGGAAATTATGGAGCTTTATGTGAAAAACACCAGCAGTAAGACAAGCCAAGAAGTGTATATCTAAAGCCTGAAATACAATGAATGCGACATGAAATTGTCGACGCCAATTGGCGTCGTCGTTTGTCGCAGACGTAATACAATGAATGCGACATTATTCGTCGTCATTTCAAGATAGTTGAGTTGAGTTTTGTCGTTTTGTGATGTCTACGGATTTTTCTTACATTTTTTAAGAACAAGTATAAGTTACATTAAAGATTATATGCAACACACGAACTGTCAAACTCAAATGTCGCACTGCGCAACGACAATTTTAGAAATTTGCTCTACTTTTTGACGACGACATTTTCGCGTCGCAGCATTTGCTATGCGTGTCGCAGTCATTGTATTTCAGCCTTAATGTCTATTTTATGTGGTACCAAATTTTCTGTCCTACCTTTTTCGAAGGACCGAAGGAGTAACTTAGAGGCGAGCATATGGAAAAAGGCGTTTTCGAAGAATCATGATGCTTGCTGCTCGTTTTGGAAAAGTTCAAATTTTGGTGTTTTCTCCGACAGTTCTGCCAATATAGGGGAGAAAAAAATAAATAAGTATATGAACGATATATTAAATAGAACAGCTCCCATATTTCCTCCGAACAATTTTTATTAAAGAAAATCGAGTAAATTTACATTATAGAAAAAACAAAACTCTTTATTAAGCTGTTATGTTTACGTAAACAAATTTTAACTATAAAAGAGGTTAGCATTGCAAAGTCTTGATGCGTGATTTCGGCTTGGAGTTCAGCTGAGCATTATGATGCTTGCTGCGCCGATTGCGACTTGGCTTTGATTAAAACTTCAGGAGTTGATAAAGGATGTTGAGATATGAAAGAACAAAAGGCATCTTTTAAGATGGACAGAGCGTTAATGATTTTGGTATCTTTCCCCTTAACATCCTGTAACACTCTTACTGATCACCCAAAAGGAGTGATCCGAAATGATGACTAAATGTCCAAGCTTTCCAAGAAATATTTCACACCTATTTTTTTCAAACTTTCAATCAGCGCTGATGACCGTCGCATTGTGTTTCCCGCTTAATGCTCCCAGTGGCGATAAACACCATAGAACTGTGAAAAGTAGCTATTTATCTCGCCGCTCATTATTTAATATAAATTCGTCTCGTAACAATATAAATACTTTATGTTTTATAAACCTGCTAGAGATGTCCTTCATTTGTAAGGAATAAAGATATAGCTTGCGTAAGAAATATGTTTGAAAAAGTGTGCAGTTTTGCTAGTGTTAACAACAAAACACTGCATTTCAAGTTCCAAGATGTACATCAACGCGGTCGGACGTATTTCAAATTCGTTCGCTTCGACGCTTGGACCGGATTAGGGGTTTTTCCGAGAGATTCTTTCTCCCTGGTGATGCCTTCATTGCATCATCGGATTTGCAATCTCTCGGATACATTTTTGGTGTTTGGTGTTTAGTGTGTAGTGTTCGTCATTAAAGTTTTACTTACCAGTTGATCTTATCAACTGTAGCAGTGAATTAAGCGTGGCGTCGTTAACGGTAGTTTCAATCTCATGAAACTTACTTGTGTTCCGTCGACCTATACATAACAACAAAACAAAAATTAAACAAATTCAATTAAAAATAATAATAAAAGCACAACACAAATACAATACATACAACATTTAGCCGGACGTGGCAATCAACACTTGGCCAGACATGGCAATGAACATACAGCCGGACACGGCATACTTTTTGGCTATACCTACAGGGTGTTTCCCACTAGGAGGTCAATAGAACAGGGGATGATAGTACTCACCTAGATGAACCAAAAATTGTATAGCAGGGGGGGGGGGGGATTTAGGATTTACAGGATGATTAAGAAAAAAGCCAGTTTTTCACAAAACTACAGGGCGTACGATCATAGATAATAGTTCATTTTATGCAGAACTTCATAGCCTTTCTAACGACTGCTCTCTCATAAAGTATTATGGTTGTCTAAACTAAAAATTTCGGGATTTTCTTACCATTTTTTGTTAATTTAACCTCTATTATTTTTGCAAAAAGGTCATTAACATAACTTTTTTTTATAAAAACTGTAAACTGTAGAATCTCCTCTTTAAGTTAACCTATTACACGCTATGTATTAACTGTAGTCGTTAAACAGTTATTACCTCATAACCTATTCAGGTCACACCGAAATTAGACGATATTTTTTAAAATTACGTGCTAAGGGAACAAATTATCGTTGAGAACAGGTTTGAAAATAGGTTTGAGAATAAGTTTAGACCTAATAACTCTTAAAGGGCTTCAGATAGCACATTGTGTGTAATAGAGGAGAGCTTACAGTTGACAGTTTTTATAAAAAAAGTTATGTTAATAACCTTTTTGCAAAAATAATAGCGGTTAAATTAAAAAAAAAAGGTAAGGAAATCCAAAAATTTTAGTTTTGACAACCATAATTCTTGATGAGAGAGCAGTCGTTAGAAAGGCCATGAAGTTCTGCATAAAATGAGCTATTATCTATGATCGTACGCCCTGTAGTTTTTAAGATACCCTGTAACTTCTAAACGGTTGATACGCCCCCACCCCCCCACTGCTATACAATTTTTGGTTCGTCTAGGGGTGCGTCCTGCTCTATTGACCTCCTAGTGGGAAACACACTATATACCCCATAGGGTCAGGCCGTTGTGAAGAACTCTAGCTCGTTAGTCGAGCCCATAGTTCTGGATCATAATCAATAGACGTAGAAGAAGAAGAAACACTGCATTTTTTATCACACTGAAAAAGGCATTAAAATTTTTCCCCGAATCAATTGTACCTATATTTCTAAATTTTCTTCGAAAATTATTTTTGATTCTTATATCTGTCGAAAAATCAGTAAGTCAATGTGGTCCTTTTAATAGTTGAATTGAATAAAGTCAAATAAAAATATTTTTCGAAATTTAGTGACATGGTTATAGATTATATTAATAGCAGCAGCTGCCACTATTTTTCTGTGTATTCCATAGTTTTCCTAACTACCCCATATTTTAACAGAAATTAATTTCATACAATTATTGGTTCTCTCATTAGAAATGTTTTAAAAATAATGGAAAAATTCTATTAAAATTTGCATAATTAGCGAATATTTAGATTCCATGGTCGCGTTCAAAATTCCAGCTCCGGAGCTAAAGCTAATTTTACAGGCAAAATAAGCTAATATATGCACGAAATAATCTTGAACGACCAAATTAATTTAATTGTGAAGAAAAGGTACAATAGGATTTTTTTTTTAAAGTAATAAATTGCAATGCAAAGCAATGGCTGCATTCCAATTTTTCATTTTTTATACAAATTTTCCTGTAGTTACTTTTAAGTCCAGTGTCCGACCATAGCTTAAATTAGCCAAATTATGCTTTCGAAGACTATTAAAAACTAGCTCTGACTTTTCAGAAAATAGCTTATTTGAGAAATCTTGAACGACATAGAGCTTAAATAAGCTCAGAGAATATTTAACTTGACTTATAATACAAGCAATTGATTTCTTTCTTATTTTCAATCCCAATTTTAAAATTCTTTAATTTATCGACAACCTCCCCCCCCCCCCCACACACACCTAGAGCAAATATCTGGAACCGCTCTTAGGTATAGGATACTTTACTTGGGGACGCCAAATCTGTTCGATTTCCCATTATATAACTGGAAAATATTTATTTACTAATTGAAAAAATTTCCCAACTCTTTCCCGTTGAGATTTCCCTCTCGTATCTCGACAAGATTTCGTAATGTTGTAAGTAATTTTTAGTAAGGATGCGAAGTGGTAACGTAAGGTTAGTTTCAATTGTCAAAGTCGGTCGAGTTACGACATTTCTCACTAATAACTAATTTCTCTTTTTGGTTGTGTATCATTTTCTCGTTTTCAAATAATATCCTAGATATACACACATTTCTGGTCCGTATATTCCTGTATGTCTTCTGAATAAGAAGAGTATCTAAATTGAAGCATTTTCTGGTATAATTTCAGGTCAACAAAATGTAATAGGGTAGCTGATATTAACAACTTTTTAGAAAACTAGAATTCTTGATGTTGACTGAACTTCCATATAAATTTACAACTAGTTCTGAGAATTTGTTTGAAGGATAAACAATTGTAACGAAGTCGATTTTTGCTTCTACTGAATTTGACCTTGATTACATATCGCTCCATCCAAAGCATACAGAACACGACCGCTTAAGTAAACAAACAATTTTTCTAAACATTCATTTAGAGAGCCACGTACATAAATATATCCAGTGATATGCCACTCATAGAAGGCAATCTGGCTTGAAACCGTGAACTTCATGTCGGAGACAGCCAGAGTTCGTTTCCGCCACCTGCCGGCGACAGCCAGTACTATAAAAGGCAAATCGGTAGGCCATAGAAATCAGTTGATTTCAACAGATCGATCGATCAAGATCTCGTTGTGGTGGTGGTAGTGGCTTAGAAGATCAAATTTAATATCGTTAGAAGTGCATATCTTCGCAAGCACCAGTAAGTATAGCTAGGTTAGACAATTCACCTACCTAGACTGTTCTGGAGAATACAAAACCATGTGTTTCTATAACTTGAGACGTGTAGACATTCACGTCTATTCTCCGAGGCGTGTGTGCTTCCTCGTTTATTAAAGTGAATACGAGGCCATCGGTATTCTATTCTCCGAAACAGAGAGATCATCCGTATTTTAGTCACTGAAACGTGTGAGTATCCTCGTCTGATTGTAGGCCATACGAGCAAATACGTATTTCAGTTCTTGTATTTGACCACTAGTCGTATGTATAAGTAAATAAGCTAATAACAAAGTGTATTATTTCAGTTAAACATTAGCTTAGTATATAGCCAAGATAAAATGTAATATAGGGTTCTGATACTTTCAATAAATAACCGATTTGCGTTAAAGTACATTCACGTATTCTCACTTAAATATATCGGAAGGCAACCGGTTCACCCTGGATTTTTCTACAGCTGGCCCGTAACCAATTCAGCCAAGTTACACGCTTATTGGTCAAATGTGAATTTAGTTTGAGAGCCATGGCAAACTTAAAATTTCCTATTTGCTGTGAGGTATGGCAAAGTTTTTAATTACTGCTATCTTATATCATCTGGACGGATATTCTCCTTCTCAATTTGGGATCGTAAAATCTGAAAAGAAAATTCCATTTATCCTTCTTTAAGGTGACAAAGTTTGTAGCGGAAAAACTTATTTAAAGGTATAAGTGATTTTGGTTTACTCAACTGACAACTCCAGGAATACTGCACAGGATTCAATGAATTTGATTTGAAAGACACTATTCATCGGAATACTGAATGCAGAGGCAAAACGATACTGTTTTCAAAACTTTTTATATAATTTATGAGAGGTTGACAAAAAGAGAAAAGTGAAATTTTTTTATTTATATACATCAAATGTCATTGAAGTTCAGTCTGAGTGGTCATTTTTTAGAATGAATAGTTTCTTCTAGTGAATAGCATAGTTTTTTGTATTCAATGAAACGACATAGCTTTTTTTGGATACCTTGTACGAGCCACAATTCGCCACAAAAATATATGTATGTTATGAAAGCCAAAAAATAAATGCCTTACCAAATTTATAGTGGAGTGACTCTTAAGTGATTGAAAGAAACTTATCAATTTCATATTGTTTGAATAATATTCCAAATTTTATTTATATCTATACCCTTTTTTTTTGAATTTCCTTGATATGTTTTAATTATTATAATTTCTTGAATAAATGACCATTTTAATAGAACATTTAGGGGTCTAGTTACTAATAAGTCAGCACATTTATTTTAAGCATAACCAATCAAGACCAGGTATCTATTCTTACCAAAAATGTGAAAGCTTCGAATATTTCAATTATCAATCCGAATAAATAGTCAAAAGTAAAGCATTAAATATTATTACCGAAAAAATCAATTTGTTTTCTCTTCTCCATCTATGTGCAGGTCAAAAGGGTTAAATGATCTTAAAAAATCCATTGAACTTAAACACAACAGCTTTCGCTCTTTCGTAGATAATTAGTTTTTTATTTGCGCTTTTTACTGTACCTACGAAATCAATTTAAATATGAACAAACCTATAATTTATAGGCAATGTAGCAAATAAAATATATGCATTTTCCCAACTCTGAAGCTCACCTAAATCTTTCCCAAAACACGAACTCATTTCAATTTCCCCAATTTTTTTATCTATCAAATCACAGGAACATGCAGTTTTGCGTCCACTAATCTTGTTAAACCAATTGCTAACACCTGTTAAATGCATTACAAATACAAAATGACAGCTGCAGCAGTATAAAACTGAGCTTGCTTCACAATGCCACTGCCATCGGCACTTGTCACTATCCACTCCATAATGCAAGGAATGGTAGAAGGTGATGGTAATAGGAAAATTTTAAATTCGGAACAAGAGGGAGTTATCCAACCACCCACAATGACGGCTGAATCAGCTTCCCTAGGTGTCCGGAAGGCTCCGTTCAAATTCATTCGTCGTTATACACATTTCGCATAAATTAAGATGATGAAACTGATTCTAGGGCATCCGTCATTAAAAATTTTTGACACCGTTTAATGTTTGATGATAGCACCTAGACCCTTCCGGTAATACTACCACTAGAGTGGGAGGCATAATTCAGCCAACATTTCCCGCCCCACTTCAATGGGCTAAGAAAGGGTATGAATAAAAAGTTTCGTATAGAGCCCTCATTAACATATTTCGAGAAGAAGTTACTATACCTAGGGAAGACTGCTAAAATCTCTTAGTATTCGGTGAGGGTTGACAAAAGTATTTTCTTTTCCTCTTTTTTTTTTATTTAACTCCTCTACAAGAAATTCTCCCCTGGCACCTTGTACGTGTCTTTTTTCGAGTTCTAGGCTGATGCTTGCCAACCGACTAGAGCTACCCGCTCTCATATGGGGCTCTGTGCCAAATTGGGGATATCGGTGAGTGTTTTTCACAATTTGCTTGCAAAGTAGACGTGAAAATTTTATTCGGTTCTAGGGCTTCAAAGGTGCGCACCACCCCCATTTGTACTGTAGCCAACTATACTTGTTAAGGAGGGATGTAACATCAAACGTTATGGTGGCAATAGGGCATTTGAGTGGGTCACGATTACCTTAGTTTGCTCAATAAAAAAAAGAGAAAAAAAGTTTTACGACTATTGTAAAAAAAAAAGTGTTACGTGAATTTGTAAATGTTTGTTTTTTTGAGCTTTCGTAGTTTGAATTTGGATCCTGGTGCAATTAACAAGAGTACCTAGGTAATATAAAACCATTATTTTGAATATCTATTGCACGTATAATTTGTATCCAATTTGTATTGTAATTACAATGCATATGGAGAAGAAAACTGGTGAAAGAGGAGACTTATCGCAATGGTCTGATCTTTCACAGTTTCTTCCTTTTTTATTTATTGAATTACCTCTATTTCTACTAAGGTGCATGTACAACGTTTCACTTTTGATTAAAGTGCTTATCAAGTCTACTGCTAAATAAACGTGAAAGGTATCGGAACATATGCATATGTGGAAAGGACATTTTGTAACCGAACTATAACAGGGAATTTGTTTCAAGTCGAAACGTTGCTGATCACCGCAAATAAAAATTAGAATATTATTTCATGTATCTGAAAACCTTAAGTTATGAGTCAATCTGTGCATGGAACACCACTAATATCTGCCACTCCCCCCCCCCCTTACCTACCATATTAGACCCAATGACTTCCCCTGGCTTAATTCACATATACTCTCTTTAATTACAGAGCGGGAATATTTTTACCGTAGATTTAAGCGTCTCAAGTCCACCACTGTAAGAAACACTTACACAAGGGCACAGAATGCAGTCAATTCGGCAATCCGCGCAGCCAAACTGGCGTATTACTCTTCAAAATTTGGTCCTGATATTCCCTCCGAAACTCTCTGGAAAAATCTCAAACTAGCGAGTGTTTGTAAAGAGGAACAAAATATCTGCAATTTGAGCACAAATGTTATTAATGTTTATTTTACTTCCAGTCATTCTAGTTCCCCTAACACTGGTCGTTTTCCAGAGGTCATTCAAGCCAGCCGTCACTTCGAAAGTCCTTTTTCCTTCAGGTGTGCAACCATTGAGGAATTGTCTAGGGCAGTCTACTCAACTAAATCTAAAGCAATCGGCCCAGACAATATGCCGCCTCGATTGTGAAAATTTTATTTCCTCTTATTCATTCGTATGCATTACACATTATCAATTTTTGCCTGACTTCATCTAGTTTTCCAGCCTCTTGGAAACTAGCACATGTGTTTCCGATCGCTAAGGTAAGATTACCAGAGACTGTTGGTGATATCCGCCCAATAAACATCCTGTGTTTTATGGCTAAAATGTTGGACAAATTTATGTGATGGCAAATACAAAACTTTCTTATGAACCACAGGCTGCTATCTCGCTTGCAGTCTGGTTTTCGTCCACGACATAGTTGCGAATCAACACTGCTAAGAGTCACGACTGACATTCGCGAAGCTCTTGATAATGGCGATGTCAGCGTTCTAGTTTTCCTAGATTTCTCTAAGGCCTTTGGTAGCATCCGCCACGATTTAGTATCTAGAAAATTGGGTTCTTTTTATCATTTCTCTAGATCAGTCAGTAATTTAATTGAGAATTTCCTGTTTAATCGCGAGCAAAGAGTGAAAGTCAATAACGAAATTTCTGATACCCTTCCTCTTCTCCTAGGAGTCCCTCAGGGTTCACTCCTTGGACCTGTCTTATTCTGTATGTGCATCAATGATCTTCCTGATGTTCTGCAGGATGCTGAAATTCAACTGTACGCGGATGATGTTCAACTTTACTGCAACAGGCCTATCGTACTTATAGAAGATTGTGTTGAGCGTATGGATGGCGACATTGATCGAATTGTAAAATGGTCGTATAACAATGACCTGATATTAAATCCGCTAAAATCTCAGTGTATACTATTTGGCCAAAATAATTTTGACCTCGCGGACATCTCTCCTATAACGCTAAATGGGACCATTCTGCCTTTCATGACTCAAATCAAAAATCTGGGTGTACGTTTAGACAGGCAAATGAAATGCTGCGGTTATGTGAAGGATTTAATGGGGAAGGTATACTGTGGGCTCCGTAGACTCTGGCTGTTTGCTAGTATATTATCACCTAACCTTCGTTCTAAATTAGTCAAAGCTCTGCTATTACCGTATTTTACTTATGGAAGTATACTTTTCCCCAAACTTGACTCACTTTGTGCAAGACGAATTGAAGTTGCATTCTACGACTGCATTAGGTTTATTTATCGACTGCGTCGTTTCGGTCACGCGAGTTCGTATAAATCGAACTTATTTTGATGTCCAATTGATCTATACTTAAAGTGGAGGGCAGTTATTTTTCTTTATGAGCTAATGCAGTCAAAGGAGTCCGAATATCTGTACTGTCGAATACGATTTCTCCACTCAACTAGACATAATAAATTACTGTCAATGCGCTGTAATAAAACAATACTTGAGAGTTCTTTCTTTGTTCCAATCCCACGTATTTGGAATACTTTACCTCGTAGCGTTAGGGAGATTATAGTGGGGGCAGCTTTCAAAAGGTTTTTAAAAATGCATTTAATCACTAATTAATTTTCCATTTTTATCTCTTTTTTATTGGTCTCTTGTTTCTGAGAAATATATATTCTCTTTACTTTTTTGTTACATCCTATTTCATTCCCTTTTTTTAATACATGTATAAATTAGGTTAAATTGATTTAAATTAAGTTAATTAACAATGAATTATTATTATTGAATATTAAGCATTTTCGTTAATTTGTCAACCGAATTCATATTATGTACTATATAAGATGTAATTCTTGCGTACTATTTATCTATAAATAAATAAATATTATTATTATTAATTTTGTTATTACACTTTAACCTATTACCAATTATTAATATTAAGCAATTAAAAATGTCTGTACATGCTAATAAGATTGCACTGATGCCAGGAAAAAATATATTTTTCATTTGAGATTTCTTACCCAGCTGTCTAGTAGTCGCCATTGAACCAAAAAAATTGTTCCGATCTGTTTTTGTTTTTATATACAGAGTGTCTCGAAAGTGGACGATCTAACGAGTTGAGGTGCTGGGGGAAGTTACTTCTAATCGAAATAATAGTGTATGTTGTTTTCCAATTATTGACCGTTCATAAGTTATAGCCATTAGGGGTCTGCCCTATTACGACGTAGCAAAATTTCACCCTCTTGTTACGCAGCGGGTAGAAGTGATTGCACACGTTGCCCATGGTACGGATGTAATAGATCCTTTTGCAAAATGCGATGTACAGTCGACCTGTGTGCCGTAAATTTTTTTCCGTCAGTGTCACCAAAAATGAACTAAAATTTGTTATGAACAAAAAGTGTTCACAAAATGGTGCTTTTTTATTTTTTTTAGTCTACAGAACTAATAACACATTTTATGAAAATGCTTTTCCACCCCAACATCAGCCACAGAACTCATTGTTTTTTTGTTTTTTTTTTTTTATTATTAATTTTCCAGTGAGCGCAGTAGGTAACAGTTAGGTATAACTTTTGAACCGTCAACAATTGAATAATGAAGGAGAAAACCAATTTTATCGTAATTTGTTGCTTTATTTCACCAGAATTATTTTTTTTATACATAATCATTAAATATATCAAAAATAAATTAAAAATAATACAAAAAGATTTTTTTGGTCTTAACTTCCAAGAAGTTGTACATTTTTGGTCGTGGCCATCCTCTGCTTGCGGAAAAATTTGTACATCTTGTTTTCTTTTTGCTGGCTGATGTTCGTGCACTGTAAAAAAAGTAGGACAATTCCCTAAGCTTAAGACACGTTTATTCCTAAAAATAATTATCTTTTTCTCTGATATAAAAGGGAAATCAGTTTAATTTCCGCAAGTCAATAAAAAATTCAATAAATTTAGACTTTTGGCACCGAAATTTTAAGCTTTCTCGGATATAAGGAGGACAACATTCAATAAATTAGGTATTATTCTACATTTTTTATGGAACACTTACAAATATATTTTCATTAATATAATTCACACATTGTTTTTGTCACATATCTTTTTCACTACTTTTTTTGAGCGTGCCCAGCGCCCAGCACTAACTTCCATACTACCTATGTATATGTTTTAATGAAAAAAAAAACATATATGTTTGTACGGCACACAAGAAATGAGCCATTCAGCTCATTCTTATGTTTTTTAAAGGTGTAATTGTAAACTATGTATTATACCTACTCCCTACATTTTAGGAATAAAAATCTAATCTACGTTTTTCAATGTGGAAAAATACCCAAGCCTTGTGGCACAAATTGTTGCCACTCACTTTAGCGAATTTTTTTTTAATGTGGGTTGCCATTGAGTCGGCGGGCGCTGTATAAATCGTTGTCAATGATGCTGACCTCTGGTGATGTAGAGTGCACTCTGCGAATTGTTGCTGGGATCTATTCTGGTTGCTTTAAGCGGTCTACTTCCAAACCTTCGCGTTTTCGGCTTTTCATCACAGAAGCAGATTTTTTTCTGAAAATGCCTATGGAGGAAAACTAATCAATTTTGTTAGAAATAACAAATTAATTAACAACTAACATCAACTTTTTAAAAATTATACCACCTGATATTTGTAATTGACAAGTCACTGTTTTCTACTTCTGCTTTCAATGTGGTTGACAAAGCAGAAATGTTGGATTTCTGCTTCTGTCGCTGCTTTCTGCTTTTAATGTGTCACGGCCTTTAGCGACCAATTAACGAAATAGTTTTCACACGCAGTGTGTCCACTTGGCGATGGGAATATTTTAGAGTACGTAGAAAGATGAATACCTTTGGAACCCCACATTAGGTGTATACCAATGTTAATGTAGAGAAAAACACAGGAAGTACAAATAGTAATATCAAGGTACGTTAGAAATACAGAATTTCTAGTCCTTGTACTATTTTGTAGAACATGTTGATGGAAGAGTTCCTTGAAATAATATGAGACATAACCATGTGAAATTGGTCATGCTTTCCAACAAATCAGTAAAGCATTTGTTATAAAATATTCAAAATTGTTCCACCAATAGTCACGATAAGGACGAACCTATTCATCTGATATCGTTACGCACACACAAAATGTTAAATAACTTTGATAGTGCTTAGAAAAACCTTCAAAAGATAATTGAAACTAACAAAAGATTGACAAGAATGGAAGTTGTGGATTGAAATATTTCGGAAAGGTGGAATTAAAAATTTGAATAGCTGATTACATGATTGATAAAATTAAGACTCTTATTCGAGATATTACTATTGAAATCTCTAAAAAACTTTGAGAATACTGGGAAATATACTTAGACTTTTCTGTCACTTGATAAGGTAAGAGTTCAATAAATATTAATTCAGTTCTGTCGTTCAATTAGGCCTACAATCTTCCATATTAATAACTTCTTGAAAATAAAACAACACCACTTTTAACATTTTAAACACGATTTTTATAAACCATTTTGTAATTAATTGGAAATATGTATGGGACATTGAGAAATTGTGAGTTACACTTTTTCCAAGTTCGATAACTGCCACCCATCAAATTAATTTTTTTTTTCATTTCACCTAATCTAACCCTAACTTTTAGTATAAGCACTTTCTTGAAATTATTATCTGCTGAAAAAATTTGTGTGTTGGCAAAAAAACATAGGTTTATTAGTTTCTTAAAAATGTTGGGGAATTCTGAGTCACCTTTTGAATTAAGTCGAAAATCAAAAATATCATTGTAAAATGTTTTGTCTATGGTTGGAAATTACATACCAATTAGTTAGAAAAAATATAAAAAGGAAGATATTCAAATTATTCGGATTCGTAGTTCGGGCATGGGAAATAGTCTTCTGTACTGACGTATTTCATATGAACAGCTGGATCGCATAAACCGCAGCGAATTGAATTCTTTCGGTTCAATTTCTTGCTGATACCCACCCTGTCACTTCTAAACTCGCGCAGCTGAAATGTAAGGGTCTTTTGCAGAGTGGGAGAATTTAAGATGAAGAAATAAGAAGATGTAATATGTTTACCTGAATCGATTCGCCGAAAATCGTTGCCAGATCAATACAAACAGAACCGCTCGGAATAAATATTTTGAGAATATTTTCTAAGTGGTTGTCGCACGGAACGGACGAGTACTTGTACACGCATCGATTGCTAATGGAAAATGAGTTTGGTCAAATACAAAATAATGACAGCCATTAGCATGAGTCCAAATAGTGGTGAAATATTGAAGTAACTCACAATTCTCCAATGTGTATTGTCCAAACTGTAAATATCGGATAATCAATTCCTTCTCATTCTGCTAAAGTTAAACCATACTCCATGATTGTGTATTATTATTATTACGATATGAGTCTTCTCACAATATTGTTATATTTTAAAAGCGCATTTTATCTATTTTTTTTTTTTAGGACTGCTATGATCATTTCTAACCATTCTTACTCAGTTGGGAAGTTACTTCGATTCAGATCAAGATATAAAAAAATGCGTATACTACTTATAAGCTAGACTCTTTCAAATTGTAGTAATGTAACTATATATGAACATGTGGATAGACATCAGCATTCAACCATGCTTATTCTGTTCGTTATACTACGAAAATTTAGACGTCGACTCCATTTACATAATATCTTTAGTGGTTAACCCATCCGAAACAACAACGACTTTTAACTCAACGCTTTCAGGAATTCGTTAGCCCTTTAATTTGTTATCCTGTGCTACACCTTCACAATAATATTGACGAACTTTCGCCTCTTTTTCAACTGACATTTACTATATTCCTCTAAATTTCTCTGTAGGAGTCCCCAACAGCGCGAAAAATATAATATTTTCATATTCTTGTTAACAGAGTCTATATACGGTTTTTTTACGAAAAAGATTATTTCATTTAAAAGACTTTATAAAAAGGAGGCTACTATTTCACAAATGATTAGAAACATGAAGGTGAAAATCTTCTCAATTTGGAATATTATTAAAAGCAAATACGTTCGCTCAAGAATTAAAACAAATTCCTGTTCTGCACTGAATACCGAACCGATTTACTTGTACATATATATCGTAGAAATAGTTTCGTAAAATACCTCTCATTAGTGTACTGAGAGCAGTGATTTCTTTCGACTTGTTCAAAATTTGCATTTTAAAGTATTTGACAAGCCAGCATGGCCGGAATATTATCATAGAAATGTTTCTTCCTCCTAAATAAGTGATTCAAAGTGTACAGTAGCAGACAGCTAGTAAAGTTTTCTCATCATTGTATAAAAGAAATCGATATTACGAGGCTCCATCATGATTCAGGAATGGGAACTCAGTTCGCCGTAATAACAGAAAGATATTGGAAAGGAAGTGAAGTTTTTGTTTGAGTTCTTCACTTCATTTCAACGAGGAGGGTTCATTTTGTGTACTTGCCGAAGACAAAGTTCATTGCCAAAATATTCTGTGGAAATCTTGTCTTAATAACTCGACACAAAGAGCTAGAGGGGCGGCTGGGAGTTTGTCGTAGTCGTCTTACAAGGGTAGAAATTCCAACCGAAGATAGGATGAAATACACAAAGAATACGTACAGAACTCCGACTGGAATCCATTACTGACTGGGGCGGCAATTTAATTACAAGCACAATTAAATTTTTTGTTCAATGTCTCTAGCTGTGAGGTCTTGAAACCACCATCTTCCCAGAGCACTGCTTACCACAATTTCAAGTTTTTGCGGAATGTAGGTGGTTTTAGCGGAAATTCCCCTTTGAATTGGGTCGAAAGGAGTATGGTGGTGGATAATCGTTAAAAGGAAGTAAATTTGAGAGATACATAGACACTCCTGCAAACTTCGAAAAAGTGCTGAAATTTACAAACACAGTAGGTAATGGCGCAGTCAAGCAATTGGAGGATCAAGCATTTCTTGACTGTTGGGTGGTAGTTCTGCCAACTTTTCAAAGCTATGCAGAGCAAGCTGACTGGTATCGATTGAGCTGCAAGAGAAAAAGTAAACTAAATGACGGCTTTAATACTAACAAAACAGCAGGACATAAAAAATTGAATATAAAAGTTCGATTTGCGATTTGTGCAGATGCCCGAGCTTAATGCTGTATCCTGTATCGTATCAACCACTATACCCGTTGCTAACGATTTGTTTTCGCAATAACCACCCCAAAGTTATTTATGCTGCTGCTCGTTCTCTGTATAGTACAATTGGTGGAGCCGTTGCAATTGCAATTCTAACAACTTCAGAAGATTTATACACTTAACAAATTTAAGCGAAGTGCAAACATTTGCGAACGGCTTGCTGCGGAAGCTTATTTATGTCGAAGGAAGTTACAATTTCAACATATTATGAAAACCATATTTACCCATTTCAACCACGTAAATTTTATAACAGATTACAATTAAAATAATTTCGATAATCATTTTTTTTTCTAATTTCATTTGTCCTCATTAATATTGGTTTGTGTTCAACCAGGTCTCTGACATGCGTTAATAACTAACGATAATGGCGTGACTTATAAATTGCTAATATTATTGGTAGATTTATAGTCTTAAAGCCTGTCTTACTCAAATATGGAGTCTTCTCAAGAAAATGGATGCATTTCAAGAAATTTTTAACCCTCTAATACACGAGTCCGCCTAAAGGCAGGGTATCTTAAATGGATGCCTAAGAAACGAAATTTCTTTACATCTCTTGCAATATTTTTCCTTTCGGAGAACCGTTATGTTTTGCATAAGGACCAGCTTTTCTACTCTCTAACTGGAAAATTCGTGCATATAAAAAAATTCATTCTACAGTTGGAACTGAAGTGATTTACTTTGGTCTGGATCCAGAATTATTCTTAAAACTTGTGTTGAGTATTATAACTTGCGAATAAAAAAATTAGTGGTGAGTAGAATAATTTGTCTAGTTTCCAGAAAACATTAATTGTTGTATAAAAAGTGGGTTTGGACTGAAAAAATAAGAAAAATAGTTAGTCAGCCTTTAGGCGGACTCATGCGGTTGTACATACACTTATACAAATTTTAAATTCGAAAAAATGTTCATGACTTCTTCGAATATTTCTGGGTATATGTGTCCTTAGAGAAACAAGTTATTTGATTTTACAGTCATGGCGAGACAAAATGTTAATAAATTGTCTGGGCTTTTTGACGATGAAATCATAAATTTCATGGAATCGAATGTTTTCCAACAAATCTCCGCCAATACATGCCTAACTAACCCCATAAATAAGGCCTCAAATTCTAAACCCTTTGTGATTCCTCTGGATTTTATTATGCATTTGAAATTACACAGAAGCAGGTGACAATTTTATACCTAAAATCGGTCCTGGTCTTGGCGCATCATCTATTGTTGTGATTCGTCTAACACCTTTCTTGAATTGCTCGCATATTTACGAAGACGGGCTGTTTACGCTCTAGATACAGTACGAACGCATCCCGTACCGAAATGTAAACTGTCTAATGATAAACGATTGGTTTCTAAAAAAGTTGAACGAGGATATACAGGAAATAAATATGGAGTTGATGTATGTATATCTTCTATTTCGTAGCAAGATACTAAAAGAGTTCGACTTTTGTCAACTTATGTCTATTTGAAACGCTTCGCAACAAGCAATGAACCTTCAGAACCGAAAAAGGATTCCCGTTTGTACAAGAAGGAAAAAAAGGTGAAATTTAGTGCCCGACAATTATTTGCGAATATAATAACCATATGGAAGGCGTTGACTTGATGGACGGATTCATTGGACGTTATCATATAAGAACTAAAACAAGAAAATACTCTAACTAGCTCTTCGATCACCTTCTTGATGTCGCTATGGGCAACGCTTATATACTGTTTGATCGAATAACCCCCGATATAAAACAATCTCTGTCGGATTTTCGAACCGAAGTAGCAGAAACAGAGAATTGGCTGCCTACGAGTGCTTCACTATATCCACCAAAGTAAACCTACGCATCTGCGGACGACGACGTTCGATACGACAAAATCGGATATTGGTGTATTTTTTAAGGATCGCTCTGGGAAAAAATTTCTAAAATACCGTGATGCAAGTCTGAAACACAAGCATTTTCTACAAACTGTAATCTGAGTTTGTATATTTCATTTATATAATAATATGTATTTTTTTAACGAAAATCAATTAATTTTTCCAATAAAGAGCTTATTTAATCTATATTTCAGTATAGAGCGAAAAAAAAATGTAATTCGGATACAACAAATTCAAAAGAAGTTTGTAATCAAGAATTCGTGTATTTCATCCAAAAATCTCTCCACTTTTGACCAAAAACGAAAAAAATCATGCATTAGAAGGTTAATTGACATTATTTGAAAGTTGGCTTGAATCGAGCATACACGATATACTATACATGAGTTACAGGATTAAGCTTATTGCCTAAATGTAGATAAATGTAGATAAATTATATTACATAAATATATTGAAACCGATGTTGAATTTCTCCTTTGTGAATTGCTTAGTGAGTAGTCTAAGGTATAACCAGAGAGAAATTAAAGGCGATTGCTAATAGATAGAAATTTACATCAATGAAACAAAAAACAAAACTTAATTTTTAAATTAAATAAACGAACAATTTAAGAATTGAGAAATTTATTAAAAAGACCGCTCAATATAATATCCACGTATGAACTGAACTAATTCTTATCAGACTTATTTTTTCCTGTTCAAAAAAAGTTTTAATTTTTATTTAGTTTTTCTTAACCCTGAAACGTGTTATTGAACTCTACTGTACCGTTTTGCATATTCAGAAGAATATTCTAAGTGAATATTCTGCGTTACAAAAATTAATGTTGCAACTAGAAAAAAAAGGATGTAAATAAGTATGTGAAAATGTAAATTGAATGATTGTCTATTTTCTTGGGATGTTTTCGTTCTGGTGTCCATTACTCGAGCGTTCACACTTAACAAACACCCCCCAAATATTTAACAAGCATTTGACAAATATTTGCCAAACACTTGTGGAATGTTTGGTGAGTGTGGATGCGACTTTTACAATTTTGGTTTTTTAAAAAATTTTTAATTTCGCTAGTTTGTATTTCGTCTTTTTATTATTTGCCCGATTCTATTAACTAGAAGTTCTAGAGATTCTTGCGAAACTTCGAAAACCGAAAAAATCGTCGATTTTTAAATCATTTTATTAAGGTGAAAAAGGAAAAACAATACAGGGGAGTAAAATGACTAAACACAGGTCGTTTTTTTCTTAAGCGGATTGAATATATTTATGTGCTTTTGGCTTACATTTCTTGCCGAAGTAAATGAGTGGTGGCTTTCCTACAAAATAGCTGCTGTTATCCGGGAGCTGTGGAAAAAGGAGAACAACTTTTGAGTATAAAACTCAGTGAGATGCAGCAAACATTCCTATTTTAATCATACACCTAGATACATTCTATCATAACTTTTCTACATCAATCACACACACATATGCATTCAATCATATATTCGTTACATCCTTAGCGTTTTCCCTCAATAGACACGGAGCCTACATGTGAACCGACAGGTTGGAGAGAGCGACTTACGCCGAACCGATGTTACCTGCGGACTCATATTTTAAATGTATTTGCGACACACGCATAGTAAATGAAGTGCGATATACGCAGGGGCAGGCAGGAACTATGCGACTTACGCACTGATGGTGAGATGCGACGTACGCAGAACAGGAATTCGCTAATAGTGTGGTGCGACATACGCAGTACAGGAACTCGCTGATAGTGGGGTGCGACGTACGCAGTTCAGGCACTCGATTCCTTCGTTAATCACACACACACACAACCTAACTATCCTTGGCTACTCATTACAATTTAGAATAGCGGAACTACCTGCCTAACCTTCAATCTACTATATAATTCAATATAAAATGCGTTTTTCTCTCACCCAATGATGTATATTCGCACTTCACACGATTAATTGCACGCGACTTCTCCTTTCTCACTCACTGCACAGACTGATTAAGTGTATGCTCACTCAAAACTTTGCGCAATCTAATCCCTACGCTTCTCAACATCACATTCGCAACAGTGCCTACCAAACTAAATAGATACTTAATTTACAGACTTACCAAATATTCCTAACAACTCGGCCAAACTGACATTCTAAGCGTCCTCGATTAGTTCGGGTCGGCCCTTCAACCTTGCTCCTCACTTCCCTCTTCTGCATCTTCGGTGTCTTCGTCTTCTTCATCTCGTTGAACCTAACGTTTTAGATGGTCTGCAGCCTCAACATTCTCAAACCCTCCTCGCTTTCGTCGGTGCGATCCGGTTAACTCACATATCACATAGCGGTCATTCGGTAGAACGACTTTCACTTCAAAGGGGCCTTTGAAGTTTGGCATTAGTTTTTTGCTCTGCCCATCCGAAACCACATGTTTTTTAACTACCACTAGATCTCCAACTTTATATTTTTGTGCTGGAATGCGCCGTCTATCGTACCTTTCCTTTTGCTTTTCTTGATCCTTCTTTATGCGTTCAGCAGCTTCTTCTCTAGCTGTAGAAATATCTTCCAACCGTGGTCTCTGTTCCTGGATTTCTGTACTTAACTGGGCATCCGATGGTGCTCTAGGTCTGTATCCAAAAAGCAGTTCACTTGGAGTCTTTTGTGTAATGCTGTGTACCGCGTTATTGATTGAAAACTGCACCTGTTTAAGCTTTTTATCCCAGTTTTTGTCATCATCTGACGACGTTGCTAGACTTGATAATATAGTAGAATTTACCCTCTCTACTTGTCCATTGGCTCTAGGCGTTGCTACCGCATTTTGCACATGTGCAATCCCATTTTGTTCACAATATTTCCGAAAGGAAAATGACGTGTAGCAGCTGCCTTTGTCTGTTACGATGCGATTTGGTGTCCCGAAATAGTCTAATATTTCATTTAAAAATTGCAGTACAGGCTGTGTTTTCGTATCCTTAACTGCCTTTAGTAAAGTAAATTTAGTAAATGACTCCACCGCCGCAATTACATACTGCTTTCCACTAGAGCTTCGCCTAAATGGCCCCAAATGATCCATGTGTATAGTGTGAAATGGTACATTGATTTTCTCAATGGGGTGTAAAAGTCCTTGTTGTTTTCCTCTTGGCTTTTTATGATACATACATGGTATACAGCTGTTGATGTACTTCGAAACGTATCGTCTCATTTGTGGGAACCAGTATGTTTCACAAATTTTATTCAATGTCTTTTCTAATGAAAAGTGTCCAAAATTATCATGACAAGATCGTGTAATTTGACTACGCATAGATTTAGGTATAAGCCATCTTTTCCCTGCCTTAGTAATCCGATACACTCGACCATTTTCCATGCAGTAGTCATTATGAATAGAACGTTCATAATGAGTTGTTGGCTTCTTTTGTAAGATTTCATAAATCAGTTTGAGTTTCTCGTCAGTGAGCTGTCCTGCTAAAACCCAATCTGCCTCCTCAATTCTTAACATGCTAAATGCAGTATCCATCTCCTCAATGGGGAATTCACCTTCAATTGGATTACGACTAAGAGCATCAACATGTTGCATTTTATTCCCGGGTCTGTGCTCCACCGTAAATGTAAATTCTTGCAAGGTCAGCCACCATCTTGCGATACGTGGCACTAAATCTCTCTTAACAGCAGCAGCTTTAATTGCATTGCAATCTGTTATTACCTTAAAATCTAGATCTAACAGGTATATTCGGAACTTTTTCAATGATTCTACAACTGCGAGTGACTCCAGTTCATAAGAGTGGTACCTTTGCTCGGCATCCGTAGTTTGTCGGCTGTAGTATGCGACTGGTTGCAGCTTACCGTTGTCTTGCTTTTGGAGAAGTATCCCTGCTAGTCCTACTTTGCTGGCATCGCTGTGTACTTCTGTTAATGCTTTAGGGTTGTAAATAGCCAGTAATGGCCTTTGTGCAAGAATATTTTTCAATTTCTCGAAAGCCACGTTATGTTCTTCACCCCAATACCATTTGCTATCTTTCTTAGTTAAACTGGTTAATGGTTTAGTTAAAGCTGCATATCCCTGAATAAACTGTCTAAAGAAACCCGTTAATCCGAGGAACTGACGGACCTGGTGTACATTTCTCGGAACGGGAAACTCAGAAACGCTTCTTGTCTTTGCAGCACCTGGTCGTATACCTTGTCCAGATATCTCAAATCCCAAATAAAATACTTCTGTTCCAAAAAAATGACATTTATCAGGATTAAGAGTTAATTTGGCTTCTGATATAATTTGTAAAACTGTTCCAAGTCGTTCTAACCCCTGTTTGAAATTTTCTGACGGAATTAAAATATCATCGAGATAGGCTAACGCAATTGTACCTCTCAAGGGCCCTAGTACTTTGTTTATCATTCTCTGGAAAACGCTTGGTGCCGTACTTATGCCAAATGGCATTCGATTAAACTCGAACTGTCCATCGCATGTAACGAAGGATGTCCTAAATTTTGACTGTTCTTGGACTGGTACTTGATAATACCCAGAGGCCATGTCCAAAGTTGTAAAGTATTTGTAACTTTGCAGTTGATCCAGCTGATCGTCCATACGTGGAAGTGGAAATCTATCTTGTTTGATTTTGCTATTCAATTTCCTATAATCAATACAAAGACGATCATCCCCATTTTTCTTTTTTACTAGTAAAACTGGTGATGTAAATGGTGATGTAGATTCCCGAATAATCCCATTTTCTAGTAGTTCGTCAACAATTTTCTTAACCCTATTCCTTTGTTCCAAGCTCATGCGGTAAGGACGATATGTGACAGGCTTGTCATCAGTAAGCTCAATTCTTAGCTCTGCTGTTGTTGTACAGCCAATTTCCTTCATAGATGTAGCAAAACATTGTCTATATTGTTTCAATAAATCCATTAGCTCATAGTTTTCTTCGTAAGTCAATGTTGAACCTATTTTAAGCATATCGCAAGTTAGCTCTTTCATCATTAAATTTATTTTTAACAGCTGATCGATTTTTACATTCTGCTCTACACATGTTATTCCCCTTGCTATTGGATATTTAGGCCTAATTGTTAAATCGCTGTTTGAAGTGTTTATTATAGGAAAGACACATTCTTTATTTTTGTCGAAAAAGACAATGCATCTGGGAATACAGTGTTCATTGTTTTCTTTCATTCGTATACTTGAGTCAATATATATATCACCACGACATTCCGCTTGACAAACCGCATTAGCTGAGTGGCCTGCCGGAATCACGATAGCTTCCTTTACCCAAATGGGAATTTTTACTGAAGGTAGTTCGGCGACATCTTGAGGTAATTCCTCATGAAATTGTTCATATATTCTAAGTAATTGGTTATCTTTGAAAATTTTAATATGGGGCTGTTCAGTGAAAGGTTGTCCTAAAATTACGGAAATCTCTTGTATGTCGTCTGATACAACATTGAAATCTGTGATTGCATTGGCCTGATCAATCTGGACTTTAACTTGCTTAATAACTCCTAACGACTTTATCTGCCCACCACCAAATCCCTGAATAAAATTACACTGCTGCTCTAATTTACGATTTAAGTTAAGAAACGTTTCATGCCTCATTGTATTACAATTTGCACCAAAATCAACAAAAGCTCTAGTATCAATATCATCCAATTTAATGTTCATAAAATACTTCATACCTGGTTTTTCCATTTCCTGTGCCGCCAATACTTGCTTTGAAGATTCAAGTGTTCGTTTATTGCTGCTACTTTGGTATTTTGCATCATTTCCATTGTGACGCGCTCTTTCCGGGCATGAAGGTAATAAATGTCTCCTACTTCCACAACCGTAGCATTTACGAGGCCTTTCCTCAAATTTCTGTCTGTTTGCACTGTCTTGATATCGATTGGGCACACTTTTATAGGAGATTTGTGGTGGCTTAAGAATCCGCTTGTTTTGATCAACC